>CM077824.1:18204731-18804731 GCA_039720395.1 Liquidambar formosana
CTCCCTAATTGTGGTCTATGGATATTTCTATCTTGTATGTAATTATAATTAGATGTGACAACAGCTGCTCTGGGGTTAATTTTTGAGTCCATTTGAAATATTAAAAAAAGTTCTAAAATTAATGTGGTTTTTCCTTTTAAAAGATTTACTTGCTAGATCATGTCAATCATCTAGTAATTTTTTTTCTTCATACCATGAGTACATATGTCTGCATAGGTATGGTTGATGCTTGCAAATCATGGGGCAAGATAATTAGATGACACTTATCAACAATGTTCAATCTGAATATCTTTCAATGATAATGGAGGATCAATCTAATATCTGTGAGAAAGAACAATGCAATTTAGTATAAGGTGAATAACAAAGAAATGAGATTTAACTATAAGATATCTGGCTGTGCACAATGGAGGAAGGATGTGTAGGGTTCTGCTTAGGTTAAGATGGATACATTATACTCCATGGGGATACGAGTGTTCAAACTTGGAGCCACTCAACCAGTTCTTATGCCTTGCCAAGGAATTGATTCTTTTCTACCCAATTAGTTGTAGGTTGAGCCTTTTTTATCAGAAATAATTGTAATGAATTTGCCATCAGACACATGGTTGACTAATGGTGCATGTCCCTTGTCCGTTCCTAAAATATATGAGACATATATTGTGTTGGAGATCTTGAAGGTGGAAGCTGGTTGCTTTATTTGGATGTTACTCTATGAAAAAATAGAGGTTTTTTGGCTGGATTGAAACATATTGTGGCAGTGTGCTCACCAATGAAGGGAAAACACTTCTTTGACTACAAATGTAAATTAACTCTTGCTCTGCTTTGGGAGAAATAATGAAATATGATGAATATGATATGACGATGGAGCGCCTTAATTCTGCTACTTCTGGATTGGTTTATGTACTATTTCTTTTATAGTGCTTATGGTCCATTGTTTTAGGCTTTGTTAACCAACCAAATCTTTGAATTCACTGCATAGAATATTGGTTGGGGAGCATTCATTCCTTCATTCACAGAGATGTATGTTCTATTTGTGAAGATATAACTATATAATCCCTAGTCTCAAGGGTATAGCACATTTGGCTTTAAATATCTTACAATCTAGGTAGTCACTTAATCCAGTTTCTTTCATTTTTATGATGCTATTTTTCAGTTTGTTTCCACTTTCTGTTCAATTCTTAAACTACAAGAATTCCAAATAAAATTCTTCACTTGGAATTGCTATGCGAGACACAGCCAACCCAAGTGAATTTACGGAACAGGAAATTCTAACCAAAGCTATTACATCTTCTTTGCCATGAATTTGTGAAACCATGCTGCATTATTTTTATAAACTACAAGAATGGGCCGCTTTTAGTCCTGGATATTCATTGACTAAGAAGTCCAAATATACTACAACAAATTGATCCTGGCGCGTGAACAGTGATATGCTCTTATAAATCATAAGATTTAAAGGAATAAAATAGAGAATATTAGCCATTTGTTTTGACGAGTATGTGGTTGGTGTGCAAAAATAGGCTTTGTGCCATCTTTGGACCTTTTAACAGTCTAGACGATGTAAGTTTTAATCTGTTTGACTATGCTACTTCTAACACTACAAAACTGTTGATGTAGGTTTGCCGATATTAAACCCAGGAAAAGGACTACCGAAGGTTTATTTTTGGTGGAAGAAGATAGGTATATGATGTCGTATTCTGATAGCTCTGATTGCTGATTAGGAGTGGCTAAAAGTGACAAATAGGACAATTGACTGGTTGCTGAGGCTGCGGAGTTGAGCTCATATACCTTTTCTAACAAGGAATCTCAACTGCCTACATTACTATGGAATCAGGTACCGTGGAGCTTGTATTGGCTCCTTAGTGCAGAACAATTGACAAGTTGTTCTTTTGAAGTTGATATTCAGGTCATATTTAATCATTTTCATTCTGTTACCGTTTATGAATTAGGAAAGACAAGTGTAGGCTTCTTCAAGTAGGCTGTAAGTAAGCAAGATTGTCTTCTGTGGATTTGTAAAAGCTTCTCAGCATAGCTAACTTTTTGTTTCTCTGTTTCATTGTACACCTTTCAACCAATTTTAGAAGCTGATCATCCAAATTCTGAAATTCTCAACTAAATTAATATAGATTTGTACGCAGCACAATCTGGGGCAAGGACAAGAGTAAATACCCTTGGATTAGACATTGTCTGGCTAGAAAAAGTGTGCACTATATACAAGGGCGGAGCCAGGATTTAAAATTGCCCTGGGCTAAGTAAAAAATTATTTCCTCAATTCTACTATGTTTGATAACTTTTTTATTAAGTACATATTAAAGAGGGGCATTTATTGCATTATCGTGTCATCCATATAATTTTAATTTTTCCAATTTTCCCTTCAAAAAGCTTTTCAAAAGAAAGAACTACAATTATAATGAAGGTTATTTTTATAAAGTAAAAGTATTTTTGGTTTTGACTTTTGAAAATAATAAAACATTTTGGGACTTTCCAAAATTGAAAATATGATCAAACAAAGTGAAACGGAATGGGTAATAAACACAAATATATATATACACAAGCAGAATAAAATTAATTGACCTGACCTCATATTTAAGAATTCAAACGAAATATAAAGTAAGTATGATAGATGGAAAAGTGACTTGGCTTAGACAAATGCCATAAGTTAAGTTTATATGGACTAAACACTAAAAAAAGTAGGTATAATAAATGGAATAATGATTTGGGTTTAGGTAGATGTCATGGGTTATTTTAGATAGGCAAAAATCTAAAGGTTAAAGGCTTAATAGTTATTGGTCTCTTTCTTACCTGGGCTAAGGACCAAAAACCCAAATCATAATACCTATAAAAAAACCAAATGGCCCAATCTGCCCTGGGCTACAGCTCAGGGGAGCCTCCTCTTTAGCTCTGCCCTTGACTATATATGTGGATTTCGCTTCCCAACTAATGCGTTTTAAAGCCTTGATAGGTAACTCAAAGCAGATAATATCATGTTAGTGGTGGAGGCAAGATGTTAGATATATAGTGGAGAAAAATCTGTACACCACATACAAACATGCATGCTACAATCGCAAATGATACCATATTATTATTATGTTGACTTGCTATTACGTACAAGCCAACAAAAATACAGTCAAAAGGACATGCAACAAAATTTTGGTATGTCCATTCAATTTCAAGTTTCTTGAGGTACTACAATCATTAGTTAAGAACTACAAGGTGAAGCAAGGAAATTAAAATCATAACACAGATAGATAGATAGGCCACCTTTCCACACCAAATCACGTTCCTGTTCTCACCTATGTCAAAATGGCTACACCCAAAGTGTTGGGTGTGATAATAATAGTAGCCATTAATAGTAATTAGTGGGTGGTCGGTGTATCCATTTCCTTGAGGTGATAGATTTGTGCTTTCAATACTGTTTAAAATTTTTTGTATTGTTTAATTTCTAATTGGACACTCAAAGGGGTCCTAATATTTCATTTTAATCAACTCTAATAGTATGGTATGTTAATTTTTTTTTCTTTTTTTCGTTGCATCCCTAAATGTTATCATGTTTTTGCCTATTTGTATAATCATATTTATATCTAGGATCCAAATCTTATCTTTATATCTAGGAAAAAGGGGCGGGGGGGGGGGGGGGGGGGGGGGGGGGGGGGGGCGATCAGTCCATAATTAAATAAAATATTGGTAATTAGTCAAACAAGAATTTTTCTAACTCAACTAGTCAATGTAGTGAAACTTACTTAGCAATTAGTCAACTTTTTTTTTTTTTTAAATCCCTAGTTTACCCTTATTATTACTAAGGGCACTAACTTTTCTGTTATTAAGGGCACCCTATGTAATTAACTTGATTTTTTAGTGTTCTAATTTTTAAAAACTTATACCTTTCAATATACGTATCCGTAAAATTTTATAGTTTGACATGATCCACTTCATAAAATTGTAAAATTTTACTACTTTGTAAAACTGTAAAATTTGTGAATGCTATAGAGGATTATAGAGGTTTATTAAATGTTTATAGGGGTAAAATATGGTTTTCAAACCCATAAAAGGGCAAAGTATGGATTATCCATAAAATTGAATCACATATTGATATTAGTGGTGATAATATAAATTTTTATGTTTTCCCAATCTATAACATGAGATTATAGAATTTGTAATTACCCCACTCATCATGTTTCCGTGCATCGCACGGGCTACTACTCGTATATATATATATATACGAGTTGTGACCTGTGCAATTGTATAAGATAATTAATGATTATTATGCAATGATATTGTATATTATATTAACTTAATATGTATGTACGTAGTTAGGTTAATTGAGGATTTAATATTATAAAAACTTTTAGTTACTATTATTTTTTGAGAAAATTAGCATGGAGTCCACCAAATAGGACTTATGGAGGCATAAGTTCACGATAAAAACTTATACAGCTATAAGTCTACTTAATTTTAAGTAAAACATGAGTGTTTTGTGAAGTGCTAGTACATAAAGCCAATATTACCCTTAACTTGTTATTTTTTGTTTTCAAACTTTAAAATGATATAACTTTCAATCTACATGTTAGAATCTATTCGTTGAGACTTTCAAAACAAAACCCATGATAAATAAGGAGAAGAAAAAAAAAACAAAAAAAGTTATATTAACTACATGTAATTTTTTTTTAAAAACAATTACATGTAACTATTTGAAAAAAAATTAAATAAAATTTTTTTTAGTAGAGTTTAAATTGAAATTAATTATTTTGTGAGTAATTTTAGAAGTTAAATTATGAATAAAACAATTAAATTTGGTACTGGTGGTCTGAAAATTTTTGAATTAGAGAGTAGGATGTTTTTTTAAAACAGTTATATAACTGTTTTGAAAAGCCATGCATAGCCACATTTTTCAGTTAAGAAGAGGAGGAGGAGGAGAGAGATTTTCTATAAGACGATGATATATTAGAATCAAGAAGAGAGATAGCAATTAATTTGATGTGGTGCATGAGCAGCTACAATCTCCATCTATTGATGCCGTTCTTCAGTGAGTCATCCAATAAGTGAAGCCTTAACTTGAATCCATCAATTATCCATCTGCCTTCATAAAGGAGACACATCCTCCTATGGCGCGGTCCCAACAAGCACTAACAATCAACAAAATGCCCATCTTTATACATCCACAGTGCCCTCAGCCTAAAAAATAATAATAAAAAAAATAAAAATTATACACCCACAGTGGGTAATAAATACCTTTGCCATGGCATCACCACTTTGGCAGGGTTTGGTTTGAGGAAATGAGACTCAAAAAAAAAAAAGTGAATGTTTGGTAGCATAAGGGAAAGGAATGGCGAGGGAATAGCCATTCCTTCCCAAACAAAGAGAAATGACTGACTTTTTATTCTATTCACCCCTTACCAAACATTATGTATGGAATGACTATCCCTATTTAGGGATGGCAATTTTGACCCGCCCCATAGGAGTCCCGCCCTGTAATACCCGTAATTTTTAAATAGGGTATTAAGGGTTTAATCTATGGTTAATGTAGTTAATCCCTTGATTTGTCAGATGATTACATGCATGGGTAGTGCATGTGGATGATATTATGATGTTGGATGTGTTTTGATGCTTGTGTTGTGCATTGAGTATCTTTCGGGTGCGTTTAGCCTCATTTGCAACTTAAGGGTTTAAGCTGCTGAAATTTGGCTAAGTGTTTGGAAAAAGTGGATTTTCGTAAATCTTCGTTTTGAAGGATAATTTTTGGCGGTAATGGGAGTTTATAATATTATAAGACATTGGTGATTTTATGGGATTTTATTAGCATGTTTGGATTGGGTTCCACGCATGTTTGTTTTAGGAAAATCTGTCGGGCAACGGATTTTGTACTAAAACTTGAAATCTAGATTTTGATATATTGGGTATTTGATTTTTTTGATATTTTATTTGGATTCAAATGGGGGGTTATTTGCTTATTTTCATTAAATAACTTAAAGTAATACTTAAATGTTTTTAATGAAAATAAGGCAGGGATGTGTACTGTGTGGGTTTATACACAATTGCCTGAGTTACTGGGCATTTTCAGCAAGTGACGATCGATCCTGGCTTTGGGACGATCGATCGTCAGTGCCTCAGAAATGAATTTTCGCTTCTGTTTTTCACGATCGATCGTGCCCTCAACCCACGATCGATCGTGCATCGCGGTTTTTGCAAATTTTTTTGCATTAAATGACGCAAATGCCCCTCACCCCTTATAAAAACCCATCCCCACGATTTTTAGACCAAATCTGATATTTTTGGTCATGGAGAGAGAGAGAGAGAGAGGGAGAGAAGGAGAAGATGGGGCAGAGGCTCAACAGCGTCTCGCTGGAGCATGGCGACTTCGATCCGACGCCGGCAAGCTCGGATCTAGCGTATTTTGGCCCGATCTACGCGCGTATGGTTATGGGTTTGGGTTTTTCTCTCTCTTTGAGGCTTAGGAATGCATTATTATGGTTGGATTCATATTCTCCAACCTCTTGGTCGAGCTTGGAGCTTGTTCACGGTGATTTGAGTTAGGATTTCATGGGAGTTGGCATGGGTTGTCATCCTCACCAACTCTTTCGCATTTTTAGAGGTATTTCTCACATTTTGGAGTTAGGTTTTGTAATTTATTTTGGGTTATTGTCTCATTCTTACATTTTTGGGTTATTCATGCATATTGGGGAGCTTTGGTGGTGATTTGGAGTTGGGACCTCCGTCACCAACATCATCCATGGCATTTGGGAGCTAGGGCTTGGATTGGGAGCGTGCATTTGCATCCTAGGGCTTGGAGTTCATACCCACGGTATCAAAGGTTGCATTTTTCCACGCATTTGGTTGAGGTAGGTGCAATTTACATAGGTTTAAACTATTGACATGATAATATGGTATATATTATCATATTATTTGGTATTCTTGGGCCTAGAATATGAATATACATGATTTATGGAATAAATCTTAAATGGGACTTTGGGGTATTGGATAACATAAATTGGAAATTATGTTTATTAATGAGTTGGTTTATTTTATACATTAAATGGAATATAATTGTATTGATTTTACGGGTATTTATGATGTTATCATAAATTGGTATAATGATGTGATTATTTCCACTATGGTTTATGTGGTATATTTTGAAGATGATTTTGGTTAAAAATCATTTTATGGTTTATCGCATTGCATGTTAGCATAATCATGCATTAAATGGATTTAATGAATACTGGGTAAAAGTATTGCATTAAAGGGGTCATTGGAATTGGACTACTTGCAGTCAATGGGACTTTGCGGTGTTTTCCATTCCTTTGGTCCTGGGGTACTTTCCGGTTCCAGGTAGGAACCCTTGTGTTCCCGAATCAGATGCTACTTTCCGGTTCCAGGTAGGAACCCTTGTGTTGTCCTCTTGGAGGTGGGTTAAAATCCTCCGTTTCCGCGCGAAGACTCCTGCGGGAGTGGTTGGTAATAAATGGATTAATGTAAAATGGTCATGAGTCACATGCATTGGGCATTATGCATTATTGATTTGAAGTTATGGGTTATAACTTATTTTGGTATTTGTAATATACTTGGTTAGTATATTTTGCTTTAAATGATATAATTGGTTTTATTTATATCATTGCTTTAGTTTACTATGTCAAATTGTATCTACTGAGTCGTCGGACTCACGCCTATTATTTTTAAATGTTTTTCAGATAATCTAGGGATTGGTTTGACTATCTTGGGCGGAAGTTGTTATTAGTGGAATTCTCTTAAGTTAATTGTTAATGTATTTTCATGGGAAGGAATATGTAATTAATTGGGTTTCTATTGGGTTAATGTAAATGTAATTTAATCGGGGTTATAATTGTAATTATTTGATGTTGTATATACGTGGAATGCGATGCATGGGATGATACCACCACCATGGATGACAGGAAATTTTTATGTATGGATTTTCATAACAAGTTTTCACAATGGTATGTCCTATCTACGGATGGGTCATGCCGAAATAAAAAAAAAAAAAAAATGGTTGAGGTTTTAACACGTGTCATCCATGTTTTATCAAAGGATTTATTAAAGAAAAGGCTGGTTTTATTATTATTGATCACGGCTTAATTAATTTGGGTCGTGACACGCCCCGCCCTCATAGGGGCGGGTTTTTTTGAATTTTTTCGGTTTTCGATTCGAGTATGGGTTTTTTTTTTTTAATTTTTCATCAGGTACGGTTCGGTTTTGGTATTTAGTAGTCCCGACCCATAGAATCAAACCGATCCGTAGACCCGCCCCACCCCGCCCCGCCTGTCATTTTACACTTTTACCCTTATATATATATAACCTATAAGTTTAAGCTTTTAACCCAAAAAACCTTAGCCGTCACCCCCATTCCACTTAGATCCCTCACCTTTTCTCTCGGTTTCTCCCAGTCTCCCTCATTCAGTCATTCTCTCCCTCCCTCACGTCACACAACACACTCATACTTCACCACTCACCATTGGCAGTTCACCCTTAGTCCGGCAATGCCTTGTCGTCCGCCGTCTACTGAGTGCCGACCCTGGTCCTTGCCTCACCTTCATGGCCTCCCCACCGCAGTACCTCACCCTTACGGAGTCAATGAGTCACACCGTCACGGTCTCACGGATCTCGCCGTCTCTCGTCGTCGTCGTCTCTCGCTGTCTATCACCATGGTTCCTCTCACCGTGGTTCTATCTGTCGATCTACACCAGATCTGGCCGTGGTTCCTCTCGCCGTGGTTCCATCTGGCGATCTACACCAGATTTTTCGATCTACACCAGATCTACCTATGTTTATCTTATATTTGTAAAATTTGGGTTGCCAATCTACACCTGATCTGCCAATTTTTATCTTATACACCAGATCTGCTTATGTTTATCTTATATTTGTAAAAATTGGGCTGTCGATCTACACCAAATCTGCCTATGTCTATCTTATGTTTGTAAAAATTGGGTTTAAAAAAAAAAATTGCTTAGGCAGGGTGGGGCAGGGATGGTTTTCCTAGAAAGCCATAGGGTCGGGGATGGTTCTTAGTTTCTATGCCCCGTCGGGTTTAGGAGTGGGTTTGGTCTTACGGTTTCAATGCTAGGATCGGAGATGGTATATGGTCGACCCGCCCCATTGCCATTCCTATCCCTATTCCATTCTCATTCTCATTCCATTCCATTCCCTCAAATCAATGTCTTCACATGGTCTGTCCAAGCCAGTGTATAGACTTCATCAATGCCTTTGTATGAACAAAGTTTGAAGTGAAGCTACCAACCATGATCTAAATCGGTAGGCCCATTCTGTCAAACCCACCCCACAAAGGACAATCAAAGCACTATATATGATTGATCGAAATTCCATCTTTGGTAAGAGATCTACAACTTAACAGTCGGGGTGGTTTGACCGTTGGCCCATGGTTTCAGCTAATCCACCTTTCTGAACACTAGTTTCCTCATCCCTGGTTTTGAACTCCCTTGCTCTTTCTTCAAACCCTAACTTTAGGTTTCCCAAAGAGTAAGATGGTCAGCATTAGGGATGGCAATGGGTCAGGTCGGATGTGGTTCGGCACTACCCCATACCCGACCCGATCTTTAATCTCTTATACCCATGCCCAACCCGATACCCGATGGGTATAAAGAATTAAACTCCATCCTTAATTTACTGTCTTCTTAGGCCCGCCCATGCCCGACCGCCCTGTTGTGAGGATTGTTTTCCGCCAAATTCCATTTTTTTGCTACTTACACCTATTACATGTTATTCATATAATCATATACCAAGCTTATAAATGTTTTTAGCACCTAATATGATCTTGTTCAAATAAAATCATACCTAATATGATCACTCAAATATTATACATAAACATAAGGATTAAAAAACAATAAAAATACATAATGAGCCTTCTAATAGACTCCATAAGCCTAAAAGTGATTGCTGATTTGCTGAAAGGGTCTAGAAGTAGAAGGTGACTGCGGGTTTTTTGAACTTTTTTCACCTTTTTTAAGTAGCTATTTATATTTTATTGTAAAATATATATATATATATATATATATATATATATTGTAAAAATATCGGGTCGGGTCGGGTCATCGGGTTTTTTCTTTATGGGATCCATGCCCGACCCGTACCCGAAAAAATTTAAAATTTATACCCATACCCAACCCGATACCCGAAAAAATAAAAAAATACCCACCCATTCGGGTTTGGATCGAGTTGGGACCTTATGGATCGGGGTGAAATTGCCATCCCTGGTCAGCATTGAGCTTTGATTGCATGGTCTATTTCTCGATGGCTTTTGAGGCCGAACGGGCACTGGGCGGCGCCAGGTTCTCTCCAGTTTTAGAGAGAGAAAGGGAAGGAAAGAGTGTGTGTATGACGATGGACGGTTGCAAGAGGAGGGTATTTTGGTTGAAAAAAATATGAGGTCGACCTGAGGGTATTATTTTCCCTTTTTTTGGAGATTCCTAAGTCAAATAGGTTTAATTAAGTTATGGTAACTTTTGGTGTTCAAGATTGCCATAGTTCCATATCATTAAAAAAATAATAATAAAAATAAAAAAAATAAAAAAAAGATTACCATAGTTCCCATAGTTCATACCTTAATTATTTATTTCCTAAGATTCTTGAATTCCTTATTTAAATATTTAAATATTTCAAGGTTTCTTATTTAAATTAATTTATTGAACCAATGTGAAAGAGCCATGTCAATTAAAAAGTGGGGTCACAGTTAATGAGAAATGAAAATGAAAATGAATGAGAAAAGAGAATAAGAAAAGGAAAACCAAAGAAACATGTTATATTAGTCTACTACTCTTTATATAATAGTATAAATATTTTATTTGTCTTTTTCCATTGTATTTTTTTTTTCATTTAATAATATGTAGGGCATTAAGCACATGATGATGCCGAGGGCTAGGGGTGCCAACCTAGTTGGGATTCCTTGACTCTCCCTAATGCTTAAGGACCTTTTTTAAATATATATATATAATAGGAAGGGATCGATCTGTTTACCCTCAGTGTAAAACTCTTTATTATTATACCCCTCAATAACTTTTTAGAGGATCAGTATTTTTCAAAACCAACTGTTGAATTGGATATTACTCTCATGGAGATCATGCATGCCAAATTTCACGTTGATTGGAGATTCGAAACTATTCCATCAATAAAGCGGCTTAAATTATAGTTTTATTTGCAAAAGGAAAAGTGAATTTATAGACGAGATATATGCTTACGAGTATCAGATTAGTGTGAAATTTGGCATGCATAATCCTCATGAGAGGAGCCTTTAATGCAAAGGTTGGTTTTAAAAAATATAAATCCTACAAAAAGTTATTAAGGGGTGTTAGAGTAAAAAGATTTAAACTGGGTGTAGACGGATCTCTCCCCATATATAATAGTATAGATATAATATAATAAAAATAAATAAATAAAAACACATGTGAGTCATCATGTCATTATATTTATTACATTAAGTACATTTCATAAATATAAATTTAATCGAAAGTATGTTACTGCTGGTTGGTCCACGTACACATGTCTATTAAAATTAACTAAATATTTTAAATTAAATAATCTTGAATGTGAGGGAGCATTAAGTTTTAGTCAAAGTGAGAACTTAAATTATGTGATATATACTATACTAAAATTGTATAAGTAGATGTGCGGAAGCTTTATATTAGGGTCTTCTAATTCCACGAAGAGACACTTATCCTGAAAAAGTAATGCTACATCTACCGACGATATGGCTTGTGCCTTTTAAAAGCATAAAGTACAACAAAATAGAAAAGGGAAAAAAAATGAACTTGTTTCAAAACAAGTTCATTTTTTTCTAATTATACCACAAACCACATCAACTGATATGCAGAACTGCTTATAAAAAAAAAAAAAAAAAAAACAACTAATATGCAGAACTGGTGAATCTTTCATTTTTAGTCCTGAAATTCCTCATTAAATAAAAGTTAATGAATCATGCCTGAGATATTTCAGATGGAGGATTGACTTTGTGGACTTCAAGATGACAAAAAACGGCCAACATTAGCCGTCTTTTCCATATTTCACAATAAACCAAAAGATATTTTGGATTGGCAATGCCTCTCCTACTTTTCTCTCCATAGATAGCTTTTCTTAAAATGCAGTCCATTGGGCTGATCTAGGAACATGTGTAATAACCCAAAAATTAAATTTAACAAGTAAACTTCTGGTTTTGCATGTCACAGGATCAATGGACCAGTGGGTCGGGACGTGCTCGTCCAAAATTGGCTTGAGAACATCAACTGCATTGATCACCTTCAAGTAAAATATTAGAGATTCCAAGATGTACAGACTTTTTAAGAACAAGAGCAGCAGCCTTAGCCTCAGCAGCCCTAGGGCTTTAAGCACATATCTTTGGCAATCCATGCATGGAGAAAAAGAGAGGAACTTCATTAATAGGGCTAGAGGGGCAGGGAGCTCCAACACACTTTAAACAAAGTTTTTGACATCGGAGAGGCGTTATAATCAAATTATTGGAGAGATTAATCGATCAAGTGGAATTTGAGTGGCATTTATGTGAAATCAAATGACCTATTTGGTTGTCCAATTCAAAATTAGGCAATTCAGGAAATTGTACATAGTATTGAAGGTACAAAACTACCACCTTCAATTAAAATGTTCAAGAAATGAGGAGTCATCATAACTATAGTTTATGGTATAGGATTAATTCTTAGAAATTTACGAAATGCCATTATTTTGAATTTTTACTCTCATTTGTAATGATGACAATCAATTTTTCGAATTTGTTAATTCAATATTATGGATTATACTTTTAATATTATATCAAATTTCTTAAATTGTTTAAATTCGAATTGGACACCCAAATAAGTCATAAATTAATAATTCAAGCGATCATATGATAGATGTTCATTGATTATGCATCTGACTTGGGATTTGTGCCATACTGTACAAAAAAAAAAGAAAAAATAGCAATGGGTAATCAAAAACTCATAACAAGGGATGCTCAATGTTATGGCATTTTCTAATAATTTTATCAAACATAAATTGCGGGGTGAAATTTGTTATCTCATGTGGAGACAGGCAATGCATTCCGACACACGAAGTCAAAATGGAATAGTGAACTAATAATGCGATGTCATTTCAAAGTACAAAAACGAAAATAAGAGTGATCGACAACCACCGAAATTAATCCCACATGTTTTCACAGTGAGGTAAGTTATTGTTACCATAAAAGTTTCTCACATTAAGACAAGTTATTGTTACTACAAAAAATTTTTTTATCTACTTAGTTTACATTTTTTAGGATTTTATAAAAAATTATAAAAGATTTTCATGAAAACTAATCGTATTATCCATTAAAAAATATTATTCTGAATAATTTTATAGAAGAAAATTTTTCAAAAATCTGTTGTTTAAAATGACTTTTTAGCCTTTTACAGTATCTGTTTCATTTTTACATAATGTTTCATGAAAAATGGCCAAAAAATATATCCACTTAAACGACAGATTTTGAAAAACATTTTTTCTACAAAATTGTTTAAAATAATGTTTCCTAGTGGATTACGTGGTTAGTTTTTATGAAAACCATTTATATTTTTCATAAAACCTTGAAAAAAACGTCAACTAAGTGAATGATGCAAAGGAATTTTTATAGTGGCAATAGCCGCCCCTTTCACATTTTGTACTCAATTCCATTCGCGTCAATTCCCCGGCCTACTACTTTATCATCCTTTCTCGGAAATTCTTGTAAGGGAAAATTTCAAAGAGAAAGTCACTCACTCTCTCTCTCTCTCTCTCATATATATATATATATATATATATAGGATGATGATCAGGTAAACATGTGCTGATATAACTTATATCAACATTTGCATTGGGAGTTGTACTTCATGCATTTGTGGGTTATAGGATACATTAAGCCAATATATAGAGTACAACCTCCAATGCATGGTGCTGATATAACTTATATCAACATGTGCTAATGGGAACACATATATATATAAAGCTTTGATCATGTGCGGGACCGGATATCCCGTTCGATCACAGCCGTTCGTGAGCGACACACGTGAGCCTGTGAATGCAGGCGGGTCACTCACAGACGGCCGTGATCGAACAGGATACTCCGGGATATCCTGCACATGAACAGCCCTATATATATATATATATATGACTCTCACAATGCACTCTTCTTTCTATCCCAAACAATAACCAAACATTTCTCTCTGTCTTTGGTCTTTAATCTTCGTTTTGGCTTTCTTGCTCCTAGATTGTTTTCTTTGTTTATGTGTTTGTGTCATTGGAAATAAAAGAACAAGTGACAAAAAAAAAAGAAAAAAAAAGAAAAGCAAATAAACAATAGAACAAATCATGCAGCCGGGCAGTGGTAGCTCATCTAAAAGTGATCGAAATTTAGCGGAGAGAAATCGAAGAATGCACATGAAATCTCTCTGTTCCATGCTCGCTTCCCTTGTTCTTCCCCAAGATTCAAAGGTAAACAATTAAACTCTCTCTCTCTCTCTCTCTCTCTCTCGCATGTAATTAACTGCATGGATGCATTTCAGGCCAAGCCCCCGAAACATGTTTTGTTGGATCAAGCAGCCGCTCATGTAAAGCATTTGCAAGAAAGAATAGAGGAACTGAAACAAAGAAAGGAACTACTCAAAGGCGATAACAATCCTACACAAGAGAAAACGAGAGGCGCAATTGCACCCGTAATCAAATTGAGAAATTTTGAATCTACTTTGGAAGTAAACTTGATTAGTGGGCCAGATAAGAAGTCAATGTTACGTGAAGTTATCAGTGTCCTAGAGGAGGAAGGAGCTGAAGTTGTAGCTGCTAGCTACTGCACTGTGGATGATAAGGTCTCTTACACAGTTCATTCTCAGGTATATATGCGTGTGTGTGTGCGAATGTATATATTATTGTCTCTTAATCATTCTTAATTTGTTCTTTTATGATTAGAAAATCCTTAATTGTGTGACAGAAAATTATATTTTCACACGATCAATCAATTTTTTAGTTCAAATGCTATGTAGAACACAAATAAATAATTTCATTCCTGATGAATGCTATACGTATGATCATAATACAGCATATAGATAGTGGCAATAGATCTCTTAGGAATAGCTTGAAGGATATTTTTGTCAATAAACTCATGTCACGTCAAGTGTTGTAACAAGATGTGGTAACTACGAGCTGTTTATAGCAATTCCTTTCATTATGAGGCAAAGTCCAAACTCACATATTTGTCCTTTTTAATACTAATTAACGATATTGCTTGGTTGATCTTTGCAGGCTATTATTCCCAGAATTGGCATAGAGACTTCAACAGTGGATGAGAGATTGAAGAAGTTGATTCTTTAAATTATTCGACTTTGTTTGGGGGCGACTTTATGGAAAATGGGATGCAAGATCATCAAAATTTTAGAATGGTTCCATTACCCACTACTTATGTCTCAAAATTCACATAAATCCATGTTAAATTCCCACTGTCCTTGAATATAAGGGAATTATAGCTTAATTGTACTGTTTCATAGTTTTCCAATTGACAAAATATTGTATAATATTTTCGCAATTATGTTATATATAGTTTTTATTAATGGTAAGATCAATCTACATGCATATATTGCCACGCATATGCGGAGCCAAATTAAGCAGGCATGCAGCAGATCATGTTGTGACCACATCATCTCATAGAAGAAATTATAAAGTTGTCTTAATTTTATGCAGTATATATAACTAGGTTAATTTGTATGCATCTATCAGGCCCAAATAATAAAGGCAATACTAGTACTTAAGGCCAAGGGTGGAGTTAAGAGGTATCTCCAATGGAAGTATTGTGCTATGATTCTGTGAAGTGGGAATTGGGAACTAGAAGTTTTGAAAAACATTTTTTTTTAAATATTATTTTTTGGTAATCTTTTTCCAATTTAATACCAAAAAAGAAGATATTATTGTCAACGTATTACAAATTAACTGTAAATATATTTTAAAATGACTATTATTTTCCTCTTTTTGGCATTATGTTGAGAAATGGTCATCAAATGGTAATATCTCTCCCCAAAAAAAAAACTTGTGGGGCACATGCCCCCAAACACCACCCCCCCCTGCCGCGGGCTCCGCTGGTCCTAAATTTTAATTAGATGTCCTGTGCATGCATGTTGTGCTTTATTTACCATGTAATACTCCCAAGGTAATCAATATATAGATGAGTTATGCCGTTATAAGGGCGTCCTCACCTGAGTTGCATGAGTGTCTGAGTTGTGTGGTACAACTCCTACACAACTCACCGTTGGATGGATTACAACTCTTAATAGGGACGAAACCAGGAATTTAGTTTAAGGAAGGCAAATTTTGGTTAATTGTTAGTATTTTATCTTAATTCAAAAAATCGAATAAACTTTAACTTAAAAATTTTCTTTCATCTCTTGGTTTTGAAGTTAAAAGACAAAATTACTAAAATTTATAATTAATTAATAAACCATATTTCAATTCAATAAAATTTACCAATTGTTCTTGGTAAGGTTCCATTTTTTGGAAAGTCAGAGTGTATTGGGTCTTTCTTGTAAAAGGGGAGATTGGGGGTGGAGGATCAAGACTTTTATAAGAAGAAAAAAAATGTAAAATGAGAGGCGTGAAAGAAAAAAAGAAATAGGTAAAAAAAAAATTGGGTGAGGTAAATCTAAAATTTGAAAAAGAATTAAGGTATAAGATTTTTTTTAGAAAAAAAAATATATAAATAATTTTCAATGATATCCAAAAAAATTTAGATAAATGAAAATGTAGTCCCCAGATTGAGGAAATTAATTAAAGAGCCTACTTGTCTGGAGATAGCTAATAAGAGCACACAGGAACAATGCTTGACTAGGTATTGGTGAGAGGGAAAACCCATCTTGGTATTTTTTCTGACATTAAATGGGCATATATGGAAGAGCACCCATTTCTACATGCTGAAAAAAATGTTCTGCCACTCAAACAGCTTGCGAGACATATATGCCAAGAGATACGAGGCAATCGGTTCTTGGTTCAAGAGTTTTATCTAGTGCTAAAAAGGGTACTGAATCAAATAAGAGATTGGTTGGTATAGGTTCGAAGTACTCATCTGATTGGGAAAGTTTCATTGAAGGATTGAGAGAGGAGGATACCTTGGCTGAGTTTGTAATGAAGGTGAAGCATCGTCGCAAAAGAAAATATTCTAAATTGCTGAGAAGAAATGGAGATTAAGGAAGGGGTTTTATTGAGAGCTTGATTAAGGTTAAAAGGCTGCTTAGTGGGCATTTTTGGTGATTAGTTGAGTCCTGTTTGTTAGGGTCCCTTCTTCTGTGTAGGCTGTTTTATGGAGTCAGCATTTCTTCTCCCTCAGTTTTTAGTTTTGTTTTCTTGGGGTTTCAGCTACTGGAGCTATCGTGTGCAAGTGATTGCAGATGCTCGTTCTCTTCTCTCAAATGAGCTTTAATCACTTTTCTTTTTACATGTTGCTTAATATTGTTCCTTTTGCTTTGTTGGAGGCAGCTTTTGGGTAGATTTTCTCCAGTAATTGGTTTTGGCTTGTTAGGTGGGGATGGGTTTTTTGTGTGTGCGAATGATCAGGAGCATTTTCAGGTTTAGGGAGTTGTTTGCTTCAGTCGGGTGTGGGGTTTTGTTTTATCTTGGATAGCCATGTTGCGGGTCTGGGGTTTGTATTATTTTCCAGTGTAGTCTTGCTGATCGGTGTGTTTGGTGGGGTATAATGCTATTGTTGTTTGTCGTTTGTTGTTTGGGTGTCTATTTCTTGTTTCCTTATTTCAATTTAATAAAATTCACTTTTTGTGGATGAAAAAAAAAAATTCTACTTTTCTTGCATTCCTTTTTCATGTTTTTCATGGTTTTTTGTGTTTTTTTGTTTTTTTCTCTCTTTTCGGGGCACCCAGTACGTACGTCGATGACTTTCCCGTATGGCGCTTCTCTAAAGTCTAAACATTGACCACTGAAGTTTGTTTTACCAGAGGAAAAATTGGAAAGACAAAAATGACAATTGGTAAGAGAAAAAGGACAGAGGAAGATGGAGAAAAAGGTGAGAGACATGGAAAATTTATCCATGAAAGCACTCGCATGAAATGATGGATACCGAAACTCCCAGGAAAAAAATTGATGGACAGCTAAACAATTTTTTTTTTTTAAAATGAAAGAGTTGTTTGCACAACTAAAAATATTATTAAAAAAAAAAATTAAAATAAAGAAGAAAGACAATAAAAGATTGATAGATTTGTTCTTACGGACTTATAAAATATTAAAATCTAACTCACAGAAAGAATATATATCTAACATCTCTAACAATCAAGTATAAAATCATCATACTTTGAGGTTTTTAAAAAATTCTTTTAAAAAATTATAAGGCATACTAGATGTGGCCTACTTGGCCTATTGTCGAAGTTTTTTTTTGTTGGAATTTTGATAAAATAGGGATAAAAGAGTCTTCAGTAACTTTTCTTTCTTCCACATTCTTAATAATTAAATTGATTTGCTCAAAAATAGTAGAAGAAAAGTAACATTCTTGAGAAGTAAAAGCATGGCTTTGAACATTATCCTCATTCAAAGCTATAATAAGATTAGAATTATGAACCAAAATAGAACTTTTGACATTATCAACAACCTTATCTCTAGCCTCCATTAAAATCTGGTTAGCAGCACTCTCAATGATGAAAGTAGCAACTTGGTGGAGACAAACTTGACGGGAACTAATGGACAGATAAACATGTAAACCTATACTCATAAAAATATATTTGGGCCACACATATTAGAGACATGTCCGTCATTGCAAATATATCTTAATGTTAGTTAGATTCATATTTAATTATACTACTGTGTGTGTAAATATGTGAGTTTTTTATTTTTTTTTTTGGTTGGTTGGTTGGGTGGAAAAAGAATCAACACAACCTCAAATTAGATATTCCGACCCATGTCTTCTAAATAAATAAAAATATATATATATAAGAATATAGGCATAAATTAGGATCCAAAATGGAATCAGTTGGAAAGAAGAATCAACACAACCTTACAGATGCCAGCTAACATTGTTGGATAACTGAGTTTGGGAGAGACTTTTATCTTATGCATGTGTAGGATATAGGTTGTATGATATTCTTGATTGTAATAAATAAAAAAAAAAAATATATATATATATATATATATATATATATATATATATACATCCAAAAAAAGCAAAACGAAAAAACCAAAGAACAAAACAAAAAATGGATAGATAAATAAATAAAAATATACCCTCATTCATGCACCTAGCACTACAATATGCATGATGTTTGAGACATGGGGCATTTTAGTAGTTGGATCACATATGGCTTTTTAAAACTTCTTTGGCACGTGTGTTAAGAAATAAGCCAAAACATCATGATGAAAGAGACAGCTCCTAATAGTCATAAGAGGATTATATACCCACAATAAATCAATTCTTTTATGGTGGGGAGAGAATTGGAGTACGTTGAGTTCATGTTTGTTTAGTTGAAATGGAATAAAATAGATGAGAATGAAATCTGAGATCATACTTAAAATAATACAAAATAGAAAAAAAATTGAAATAATTATATAAACACATTGTTTGATAATATTTTTATTTAAATTATTTTATTCAAATATATTGTTTTAAATGAGATTCCATTCTCCTACTCGAACAAATATGGCTTGAGAAGTTAAAAATTCATGTACAATTAACTTTTATAGAGAACAACTTCCAATGGTATTGGTGGTATGTTTTGGGCCCATGATCTCCCTAACCTAGGTCTATGGACGTTCGGATGCCACTTGGATTACAAGACTGGTGTCACTCACCAGAAATTTGCTGATGGGAAACCTATAAGAAATCTAGTCAGAAAAGAAACAGCCTACCCTGTAGGCCATGAGGCAGTTTCTAGACGAACGTAGTTTTCTCTACGATACTGACAGTATACAGTGTCTGAGTAACGGAGAAGAAGTCAGACCCAAGGTTTGGGTCGGATTATGCATGAGCAAATATAAGACGTTTGCCACGTACCACCTTTGTCAAATCTATAACCCTCGGGTTCCCACATGAATTTGACATATTATGCCAACAAAAGTCCTCTCATCTGAATCACTCCGGCAGGGGCGGAATTAGAGCACGTGGGTGTGACAATGTTTCACAGCTACGAGGACAGAATTAGGACACGTGGTGGAATTGGACATATTTGTCATATTCATTTGTAATTTTTAAAAATTAAAAAACCTAAAATGATGTAAGTGTGACACGTGACAGAAGAAGACATTATCTTCTTCTTTGAAACGGCTGCCAACACACCTGAGTCATACATACATGAGTTTCTTTTTGTTATCAAATCTTCAATTTTGCACTTTAATATCTTCTTCAATTCTTAACTAGATTGAATGATTGGAAAGCTAAATTAAAGATCTCATGGGGTTTTAAAAGGTTATTCTAATGGTTCAATAAAAAAAATGCTCAAAATCATGCAGGTTTTTTAGTTCAAAAATCATAGGGGTCATGACCCGTTTTCTGCAAATTTTAACTCGAAAACTTTTTTCTTCAATATCTCATTCATTTCTTAGCAAAATAAGGTGATTCAAAAGTCGTTTTTGAAATTATTGAAAACTCTACAAGTCTATATAAATCAATCAAGAAATTTTTTTGAAAAACCAATCCGATTTAATGGTCCCAACTCGGTTATATACGCATGCATATATACATATCCAGTGCTGTTGCCGACACCCAAGATGACAACGTTATGCTTGGGGTTATGCTTGGGGTGAGATTTAGGGACGAGGAGATTGGAGAGAGACTAAAGAGAGAGAGTGTGCACAGGGAGAAAACTAAGATTTTATCTCGAGGGTGACCAAAGTAAGAATATAATAATAAAAATTTTACCATTCAAATATGAGAATCATACTAAGATTCAAGATTAAATATATTAATACATTGAATGGAAGGTAAATGACTAGACCTTGCTTATACTTCCCTAAAATCATGAAAAAAAAAAAAAAAAAAAGAAAGAAAAAAAAAAAGAAAGGAAGAAAGAAAGAAAGAAAGAAGAAGAAGAAGAAGAAGAAGAAGAAGAAAAAAGAAAGAAAGAAAGAAAGAAAGAACAAGAGGGGTTGACATTAGCAATAAATCTGAAGAAGGTTTATGTGAGCGCACCGGTCTTCGCCACGCGCTCGCTCTTTCCTCTTTTACCTGGTGTTTTACCTGCTCTTTACTTCTGATGGTGGTTCTAACCCGGAGGATTAGCATAGGAATGAGAGTCGCCACCTGGAACGGTCCAGGACTAATTTTGTTTACTAGAGAAAGGTTCGGAACTAAGGTACATGTTGGGAAGGTGTTAGGCACCCAACAATGTCCGGTAATAATCCGGCCCTCATTGTGTATTCATTGACCATATTTAGTATTTTAATTTAATCCAAATTACTTTATATCATGCAAAACATACATAGATGCCATATTACTAACATAAAACAATAAAATAATATATATATATAAACACGGCATGTGAAACATGAAGTAAATAAAAAGGCATGTAAAGCATGAAATGAACAAAAGTTAGAACAAACTATGATGATACGTACATGTTCTTGTGACATAATATAATAATTAAATGAATAGTAAAAGGAGAAAAGTAATGAAAATAATGATGAAAAAAAAAGCAATGAATGAGTAGTGATTATACCAATAAAAATAACAAGAATCCTGGGAATAAAATGATCATGCGTATGCACATTATAAATATGTCTACACATAATTTGTCATGCGCACGCATGGCATAAACATGCGTACGCATGACTTCACTAATTTACCTTCTTTATGATTAAACCGACTTTCCTACAAAGAGGTTAGTCTGAACAAATTTTACATGTAACAAAATTACTATCTAAACTACTTATGCAATTCTATATAAAATATGCTTATACCTCTTGCAAATAAAGCAGGTTGATGTTCAGATTGTCCCTCAGGTCTACTGCCAACTTGGCGGTGTCTCTTCCTTTGAGTTAGGCAAGCTTTTTCCTTTCCTCACTGATTAACTCTCTATTATCTTCTCACTACTCTTTCTCTCACCATTCTTTCTCCATTCTCAGTATAACGCCCTCTCAATATATGAATCATTTCTTTTTCTTTTCCCCCCTTGAACTCCTAATAGCTCCCTCTATTTATAGGGAAAAATCTCAGTGTAGGATCGTCACTCCTAACCTCACTCCTCACTCCATTCTTCATTATAAACGAGGCGTAGTGCCTGTCAGATGATTATTTCCTTCACAGAAAACTATCCCTGACAACCTCTCGACTCTGATGGAAAGCTAGCCATCCTCTTCTCTATTTCTTTCCCTCACCTAACATCCCACTTCCTTTTTTCATACGGAAGATTACTTTCCCCACCTTTTTTACATTTCCTCACATCCACCTACCATCCCACTTCTCTTTTTATAAAAGATTACTTTTCCCACCTTTTTTACATTTCCCCACACCTAACTTCTCCTACTAACCCACTTGCTTGCTTTGTTCGCAGAAAATAGACCCAAATTGACAATAAACATCATAGACCTCATCATCGGGAACTCACCATCAAAATTTAGGAACAAAATGGGATGTCTACAGTTTAAAAAAAATTATAAAAAAAAAAAACATAAAAGATAAAAAACCAAAAAGTGTACTTTAATATGTAAACATTAAGTAGTGATCTTCTCTGATAAGATGCTTTCCGCCGGCCATCACTGTCTAGTGTGCTCAAGAATTTTGTTTGAAAGAAAATTAGGGTAAATCCAACGTTAATAAAAATAAATAAATAAATAAATAAAGAACAAGACCAAGAGGGGTTGACATCAGCAATAAATCTGAAGAAGGTTTAAAAATTTTTTTTTTTAAAAAGAACATAAAAGATAAAAAAAACCAAAAAGTGTTCTTTAATATGTAGACATTAAGTAGTGATTTTCTCCAGCAAGATGCTTTCCGTCGGCCGTCGCTCTCTAGTGTGCTCAAAGATTTTGTTTGAAAGAAATTTAGGGTAAATCCAATGTTAATATAAAAAAATTAAAAAAAAAAAAAAAAAAGAAGTTAAAATAGTAGGGGAAAGTATTTGTTTTGGTTAATTATTTTGGACATTTTACCTTTTGTATATATTAATTCTAGCCTCTTATCTTTGGGTATAAGTTGCCTATTTGACTTTTAGGGGATCATGTGAGGAAGGGATCCTATGAGGAACCATTGTGTTGATTGGAAGGGACCATTGGTCCATTACTTAAAAACATGAAACTAGTAAATTCTGTTTAGGTGACCACTTAGAAATGTACTACCAAAACAAAATCATTAGTATTAATTTCATAGTACGTAGGTTGATAATCAATTTGTAATACGTTAACAGGTAATACCTTTTTTAGGTATTAGCTTGGAATCTAATCAACAAATAGTATTTTTCCAAGACAATTTTGTGGAAGTGGGGGGCCATGGCCACCCTAGGCTTGGCTATGGTACTGTCTCTGAGTGTGCATGAAGAAGGTGCTCTTCTAAGAGCTAGTGTAGAGAGAAAGGAACAGAAACAAGAGAAGAGAGAGAATTGGTAGAGAGAGTGTGCATGTGCACCACGTATGCTCCACCTCAACAAAGCACGTGCTGTCACGTGCATGTTCCGTCAAGTTTATTGATGGACGTTAACAGATGTCCTACATTGAAATGCTAAAATTAAAATTGTTTCAGAATTGAGTCAATGTCAAGGTTGTAGTATGGATTGAAATTCACCCTAAAGTTGATGGTATTAAATCGTAATTAACTCTAACAATAAGCTTTTATTTTTTTAGATTTCTACTATTAATTTAATAGTAGTTATAGGGAAGGGTTTTTTTTTTTTTTTTTTTTTTTTTTTTTTTTTTTTTCTCAAAATTGAGTCAATGTCAAGGTTGTAGTATGGATTGAAATTCACCCTAAAGTTGATGGTGTTAAATCGTAATTAACTCAAACAATAAGCTTTTATTTTTTCTAGATTTCTACTATTAATTTAATAGTAGTTATAGGAGGGTTTTTTTTTTTTTTTTTTTTGAGACAAGGATAAGATTCAAAAGTTTTATTATGAAAGGATTTAGTTTTTTTTTTTTTTTTTTTTTTTTGGTTTTAGTCAAAAAGTTCCACGTTTAAAGCTTTATTTAATTTCGTCAAAAAGTTACTAAAATTTCCGGAAGTTGAATAACTAATTCCTTGCAGAAAGTTAAATTTTGTCAAAGAGTTATTAAAACCACCGGAAGTTCACATTTTTGCAACGAATTAGTTAAACTTCCGGAAGTTTTAAGTAACTTTTTGAGAAAAATAAAGCTTTAAACGTGGAATTTTTTTGACAAAAATAAATCACCAATTTATTGGGCGTGAGTCATGGCACCACGTGCACCTCCCAACAAGCGGGATAATTACCACATGCTTCGAACTTTCGTGTTGCACCTATCATGTACATCCAATTAATAATAAATCATTCCATGGATTCTCCCCTCTTTTTTTTTTAAATATGAAATGACTTTTTTTTTTTTTTTTTTTGACAATAGGTAGAATTTACCCCTATTATTCTTACTACCAACAAATGGGTATCAATATTTATCTTTAAGTTTAAACTCGAAATCACTCACTCAATAATTAAGACAAATGTCATTACGCTACTACTGTGTCATTAGCAAAGTAATTTTTTCTTCAACAAGCCATAACAAACATTAATGAATTTCATTAAAATCAAATGCCTAACATTTTTAATCTAAGTTATTTCTAATGTGATGTAGATTGCATCGGCATACGCATAATTTGAATATGCGTACACATGATTTATTGAGCGGGCTGCCATTTGTTGCTGATTCAGGACTTTAATTTATTTTAAATATTTTAGGAGTTTTAATTATTTTGTTTTTATTTAATTATTTTTTTACTAGTTTCCTAGTTTTTTCTTACTTGTTTGAATAGAATTAGGTTTTCTTGTTTTAGTAGAATTAGGTTATCATATCCTATTTCATAGTTTAGTTCTTTATATGAAGGGATGTAAGTCTTATGGAAAACAGTTTTAGATGATTGATTATTTTGAGATTAATAATATCGTGAGAAAGAGTTTCTACTATATTTCCTGCTTTTGTGTTTTTGAGTGAATATCGATCGTGATTGCCTACTATCTAACATTGTTCTTACAATAATCAACAGATTAGTGGATGCTTGATTGTTTTTGGTGAGTTTTGTTTTGATTGCGTATTTTCCATTGCATCATAATGTGACGCCAGCAAGAAAATAAAAGTTTTCATTTAAAACTTAGAAACTTCTCAATCCCACATCTATTGAAAAAGAAGATGTTTTCCAATTTAAATAGGATTACATCTCATAAAGTTTTCTTTGTGTTACGAGCAAGGCAAGATGAGACGTGATGTGGCGTATCGTAACTGACTAACAAATTAATTAAAATCTGGGTTAATTTAATTTAATTCTTTAAATGTTGGGCGGTTGAGTTTTAATGAACCCATCCGCATTCGAAAAACAAAAAACCTCCCTCCATGCTCTCATCTTCCAAGGTTCTACCACATTTGCTCTTTCAAAATTCTTTTGTATTCTAATGTATTGTTTTTACCGGCAATTGATTGTGGACAAATTCATATATATGTCTTTCTAAAGACGTATCAATAGAGGAGAAACAATTGTGAGCTTCTAGAGACATAGTTATTAAACCCGAACTGATCATTGACCTCAGTATGGAGGTCAGGTCATTGGGTCAACTGTCAAGTTATCGGTTAGATTGATCATATAATTAAAATAATAATAAATAATTAAAATAATACCAAAAATTAAAATATATACATTTAGATTTTAAATAATTTGTATTGGGAAGTTTTTCACATAAGCACTAGATGATCTAGTTGTTAAGAACTTTTTTGCACATTTTTGTTTCTACTCCCCATACACACAAAATGTTAAAATTTTTAAACACAGGGGTTACTCCTTAAGTATTAGTACCGGTCCAACTGGACCGGTTTGCATCTATTTCACATAAAAAACTAGTGGTTTAGACCGGTTCATTTGGTTTAATTACATTTGTACTGGTCCAATTTGACCAGTTTGCATCTGGTTAGCATAAAAAACCAGTGGTTTAGACTGGTTCGTTCGGTTTAATTACATTTACGATCCAATTATATAACTGAATTGGTCAGGGGTCCGGTTCACCAATCGGCGTTACTCCTTGAGTATTAATACTAGTCCAACCGGACCGATTTCCATCTGGTTCACATAAAAAACCAGTGGTTTAGATCAGTTTGTTTGGTTTGATTACATTTCCAATCCAATTATATAATTGAACCGATCAAGGATCTGGTTCACCAGTCAAATTGCCCAGTCTAGTCTGGTTTAATAACTATGTCTGGAGGTATACGTTGGAGGAGAACTTCCATGTGACCATTCTATGGCCACATGGTGCAACCAATTAAACAAAGTGAGATTGTGGGGCTAAAAAGTACACTCACAAACCCATTTCGCTTTATTGTGATTGGAAGGTTGCACCACGTGACCCATAAAATTGTTCCATTGAAGTTCTTTCCATGTTGGAGACACTATCAATCAACCCCACTTATACATAACTAGTTGGTACACACGTGCGTTGCACATGAATATTTTTGTATTATAAAATAAATATTTCATCAATGGTATACGATTTTACGCTAAAGTAGACCATATAAATTGTCTTTTAAAGAATATATTTTTTTTATGGGAAAAAAAAAAAAAAAAAATCAATGCCAAAACTAATAAATTAATTAAATGTGTCATCAATAACTTAAATAAATATAAAACATATATGTAAATTTCAGTTGTACACTTGCCTATCAAAAGGATATTTCTCATGGCTCTGTCGGTGTATATATATATATATGTTTATTTTTGTAAGGAAAAAACTAAATAGTTTAGCCCTTTTTTTCGAACTTGTTTGGCAACTAACCTAGTTATGTACTTATTTCAAAGAGTAATAATTTAAAAAAAAAATTATTTCATAAATAAATTGAACAAATAACATCGTGTTTAAATTCAAATAAGAAATAAATTAAAATAAATGTCATCCACTCATTGAAAATATTATTCTATGAGTGGGGAAGTTAGGTTTTTTTTAGAAAATTTTTTTATAATATAAAAAATTCAATGAAAGTATGATAAATATACTTATTTTTAAAATTTTCTCAATAAAAAATGTGCTTACTAAAACATGGGAATCCTCCTAGGTTGTCATTTGTTGAGATGATGCTCCATTGACCAGATAAGGGAGAATTTTTAACATCGTTATATATAGGATTTGGTTTTCTTAATGCCAGTTTTTGATAGTCTAGGAACCTCATTCAGTTTTATTATATTATATTTCAATAAAAGGTTCTATGTAAGAAAAGAAACCAACTTAAAAAATAAATAATTTAATAAAAAGAAAGGTATCCTCATAAAATATTTGTGAATCACGATTTGTCAAAAACTTACACCAAAAAAATAAAATAAAAAAATACTCAAAAGTAATAATATCTAACAGATCTAAAATAGAACCTTACTACGTTTGCAAGGAATCTTGTAGTTAGGGCATTCAATAAGAATAGAGGTAGGAGAACCAAAGTTACAGAAATATATGAAGTACTTGACCCACATGGAAAACAGTATTTTCTATAGCAATTAAAACAAACTCTAAAACCCTATATTTCGAAAAAGAAAAGAAGATGAGGGCTCTATTAAAATAGGTTGAAGCTACTTTTAATGGAAAAAGTAGAATTTAGAATCCCATTGTTAATGAATAAATGATATATGTTATGAAATAGAGTTAACTTACAATTCTGGGTTTTATTTATTTATACGAATTATAGTTTCCTTAGAATTCCTATTTATGTATGTGTTTTATATTTTTATATTTCCTATATATGTAGAAGGGTAATTGTGTATTTAAAATTTAAAATAAGGGTATATTAGTCAATCAAAAGTTTTTCTCACATTCAACGTTTTATAGGTAATATATCTATATATATATATGGGCACACGTGAGTTGCACATGAATATTATTTAAATAAAAAAATTTATAAATTCTATATCTATAGATATATATATATATACATGAAAATCTAATTATTTGTTACTTTTGTGTTAATTTAACTTATTAGAATAAACGCTCAACACAATAGGCCAAAATTTCTTCAATTGTTAGGAGTTATGGTAGGAATAAAAAGTTAGCTAGAACACATGTATAGTAGTGGAGGTTATATAGAATTTATGAAGTGAACATAAATTGTGTTATCTTTTTTCCTTCTTTTTTGCTAGAAAATAAACATTCTTAATTGGTTAAATCTGGGAGGCAAATAAATATTTAAAATTTAAAATTTGAAATAAAGATGTAATGGTCAATCAAAAGTGTTTCTAAAATATAAACTTTTATAGGTAGTATAGATAAAATATAATCTAATATGTGATACAAGAGCATCTTTGAGGGAGGTAGCCAAAATAAAAAATAAAAAAAGTAACAAATCTGTCTTTTGCTACCTTATGTGGGCTGTAGCAATTTGCTACTTCAACTTGAGATGTGCATTCTAAAGGGAAGTAGCAAACATAATTATTTTATTTTTATTTTTTATATTTTATATTTTTGATGCTTTTAAATATTATTTAATTTAATTTTTTAGTAAGTGAAATTGATCTCTCATAATATAGTTTTTCTTACTTTTTCTAAAAAAAAATTGTCAATTTTATTTTTATATGGTATAATCATCTACATTTTTTTTTGTTCACTTAGAGATTAAAAAGAGAGTGGAGATCGAGATTTTCATTTTATTTTTTTCCTCATTTCTTTGTTTTTTTTCCTTTTTCTTTTCCCCCTCCCTTCTCATCAACAACCAAATTCAAGCAAAATAATAATAATTATCATATACATATATGACCCATTCCAACAACTTCCACGTTCCAATCAAAACACATTCAAGGTTTTCCTAGTCTATCCAAAATCCTCGAAAACAACCACCCCCAACCACAAACAAATTCAGTATTATATGAATTCTCACCAAATTTCAAGAAATACATAATAAAAGTATAAAACACTCACGCAACAGCCCCTTGAGATCCGGTATCGTCTCCATGATGTGGATATTTGGCTTGTGACTGCGTTGGGAAGTAAGTGTGCCTTTAACAGGCCATTCTTGTTTGCTAGAGAATGAGAGGAAGAGGGAGATACGAAGTTGCTAGAGAATGAGAGGAAGAGGGAGATACAAAGTCAAGGTGCGTTAGGATTATATATAGAGTATTAAATGGAGTATTTGATTTAGGGTTTCCTTTGAATTCCTATTTGTGTTTTATATATTAAGGTATGTGTTTTAGAATATATTAAGGTATGTGTTTTAGAATTATAGTTTCCATATTTCTATATTTCCTATATATGCAGAAGGGTGGGTAGTTGTGTATTTAAAAATTAAAATAAGGGTATATTAGTCAATCAAAAGTTTTTCTTACATTCATCTTTTTATAAGTAGTATAGATTAATGTGATAATAACACCTTTAAATAGCGTGGTTTCATGTCTTCCCATACAAGTCAATCATAAATTATTTATTCAATATCATTTTAGTTTTATAACATATTTCTTATGTTAAATTGTGTTAAATTCAATCTGCCCGGGTAATTCTATTCGCGTTCAATTTTATCGAATTCGTTCTTCAGATTAAATTTATTTAAAAAATGATTTACAAAATCTACAAATTCTCCTCAACAATTCATCATATATGGATTAGATGCCAATGCATGTCCTCCTAGGTACGTAAAAAAACATGGGATGGTCGGTTGCAATTAGTCATCATGAAGTAAATGCATGCGTCTCAGCCGCAAAGCTCTAAGTTAGGTTTGCTCAGGTTCAATTAATTGGGACTGGTCGGGTTCAGTCCTTTGGGTTTTTTTTTTTCCCCTTGGACGGTGCCTTATGATCCCATTCATATGTCCTTTGGGGCCTTTTTTATATTTTATTTTTTATTTTTACACATGTCCTGTGTCCAAATATACATTTTTACACCAACATCTATGAGTTGCGCTCTATAGCCAACTAAATTAAAATTAAAAAAAAAAAAAAAAAGAAATGAAAGAAAGAAAGGTGTCCTAGGCCTATGATTCCATTCATATGTCCTTTGAGGTTTTTTTTTTTTTTTTCCCTTGTCTTTTTTTTAAAGTGAGTCTTCTCTGTAACTGTGACACGGTCACGTAATGTTATGAATCAATAGAAGTTAGTTAAGTAATGTAAAATTGTAGGATAAAAAAAATACTCTGATAATATCACTTTGCTTAACTCGCATTGAGCTATAACATCACATTAGCCGTGTTACAATTACATACAAGTTTTTCTCTTCTTTTACACGTCTTGTGTTTTTTCAAATGTAACAGTCTTACACCAACATCTATGAGTTGCTATTGCCCCATAACAACGGAAAAAAATAAAAAATAAAAAATTACCATACACATTCAGGCATTCAATCTTGACGTGTTCTGTCTTTGCAAAACCAACATTAACTATATTAGACTCTGATAATTAGAACAAGTTTTCGGTGTTAACATGACACCACCACAGCCACAGTGGAGTCACGAGTCAATGGATGTTTAGTATGTAAAATAGGATTGTAGGGACAAAAAGAACTATGATAATTCCATTTTATTTCATTCTCATTAACTCGTAATATCACATCAACCATATCCAATAGCTGAGATTTTTTATTGAAGAAAATATGACTTCACCTATTTTTTTTACCACTCATCTTTGCTACCCACTTTAATATGACTTCAATGGCTTGTATAAGGTATATATATATATATATATATATATATATGTCATCACTATTATTGTGGTGGTTAGTTTCTTGGTAATTATTGTTGTGATTTATGGTTTATTTTAGGGTAAATTGCACTTAAGGGTCCAAAATTTGGGTTAACTTTTACTTTAGGATCCAAAATTTAAAATATGTCAATTTAGTACCCGAATTATTAATTGAGTTGTACCGTGCAATGACTGTCGGATGAGCGACATGTTGCAAGGGGAAGGAGAAATAGTTGAGATTTGTTCCATTAGCAGCTCATGGTATTGCGTAGCTCATGCGACAAATTCTTTTCCCAACTCTCAACCGTTCCTGTCTTCCCTTTGCAACGTGTTGCTCATCCGACAACCATTGCATGATGCAGTTAAAGTGCAAAACTACATCAAATCCAAATCCTCGGGGGGGGGGGGGGGGGGGGGGGGGGGGGGGTTGGTTTGGTTTGGGTGAGTTGTTCCATTAGTAGCTCATGGTGTTACGCAGCTCACGTGACCGGCAAATTCTTCTCCCTAACTCCCAACCATTCCTATCTTCCCCTTATAACGTGTTGCTCATCCGATAACCATTACACGGTGCAATTAAAGTGCAAAATTGCACCAAATCCAAACCCGGGGTGAGGGTGGTTTGGTTGGGGTGAGTTAATTGGCCACATACAATGTAACTAACTTAATTCCGTCCTAATTGGTTCAATCTAGACATTTCTCAGTGGGTAGAGACTCCTATGATAACACCCAAAAGGGTAGATTGTTATCGTTAGTCGTCCCCCTTTGGTTTTTCACTTAGCAAAATGAAAAAAAAAAAAAAAAAAAAAAAAAAAAAAAAAAAACCCCTTACGACCCCAATTGGCCGTCTTTTTCCATTCGGGTTGAATTGACCCAACAACACGGCTCAAACTAGTCACTCCCATCGTTGGCATTTGAACTAGGAAAGATCCAGAACATTTCTTTTTTTTTTTTTTTTTTAATCACCCAAAACAATTTCATATAATAAAACAACAAGAGAGCTTACAATACAACTTAAAAACCAGGACTTACAAAAAGCAAGCCCAAACCAGTACCTAAAACATCGTGTCCACATTGTTCAACGATTCAGACAAAAAATACCATGACTCTTAAAATTCCATTGTTTTCAAAGTCTTTTTTTTTTTATATTTAAAGATAGACCTAATGTTTGAGTTAGTTTAAATTTTTTATTTTTTTTGAAAAAAAAAAAAAAAGACAAATGTTTGAGTGAGTTTTTTGAATATTAACTTAAAAAATTCTTTCATAGTTGATGTAGTAGAAAATACGCGGTAACTTACCAAAAAAAAAAAAAAAATGCGGTAAACGCTATCTCAACAAGTATTACACAACCTTCTATCAAGTTTTTAATTGTCACAAGAACAATATCAGAAGTGTAAGCAACTACAATCAATGCTCATATTAGAACACCAAATCCGGAAGAAGAGGAACTCTCTCTCTAAATAGTATTACTCAAAATCAAATCAAAGAGGAACTCTCTCTCTACTACTGGACTTCCTGAATTTGATCTTAGTCTTATTTTTGATAAAAAGACCGCATCCTATTCAAAATTCATGTCTTTATACAAAAAGAAAAGTGGTGCAATCAGTGAGACCGAGTACGTTGCTTTTCTTCTCTTTTGGCTTTGCAAATATCCGTTTTGTTCACCGTCTTTTAAAATAGGGAAAGCCGTTTTAAAGTTAGCTCTTTACTTAGCCAGGGGATGTTTTGCAGCACTCGGTCCTCCTGTTTTGTCAAGCCTGTATCGTGGATGCTTCAATCTTATTTCTTCAAATTTTCAAGTATGGGGAGGTCCATAATGGATGCTTCAAATTTGGCTCCATGCATATTCCCAAACATCAGTCCAGACACTAAGCTTTGGTCTGATATTCTCTCCCAAGGTTATCACTATTTACATTTTACTCATAACCTTTACAATTTTGAAGATTGTTTCTCTTTCTTTTTCACTTGCCCTGGTAGGGATTTCAAAGCAATTTTGCCCCTTCTTTCCTGTTCAACATGGTCCTGAATGGTTGAAGGCTGCCATTAATTTTAAGCTCTCTGATAAGAATGTCCGACGTTTTTGGGAAAGTATTCTTATCCCACGAGATCTTCACCATTGTGTTACTTTAGAAAATTGGGGCAATAACAATGTGGAGTTGAACTCTACTGCCCGCATTTTGTTGCACGACAATTTGACCTTGTCCAGTCCATTCCTTTTCCTCTTTCTTATCCGGCCAACCATGGTTTTCTCAATCGCATTGTCCTTGTGGACTTAGATGAGGTTGAAGGAGTAGACAATATCTTCATGTTTCCTAGGACGAATTTTTCTATTTCTCCTTTTTCCAAGAAGAAACCAAGAGCATTACCTGGATTTGATCTTTTCTGGTCACAATATATTCAAGATCGATAATCGCCCTAAAATTTTTTCCCTTTAACTAAATTCTATTTTTCTGAAGACACTACTGATCATGAGTCTATTCAAGCGAGCTAGAGCAATACTCAACAACTTTCCAATCAGTATGCAGGATAAGAAGCTGGGAAAAAGAAGAAAAAAATGTATTCCTCTCAGTAAATATGAAGATTATCAATCAATTTTGGCTTTTGAGAATTTTTATAAATTGGGATACAACTATGATCATATAACTAGTTGTTATCCCGTGCATTTGCACAGGAAAACAGTAAAATAATAATTAGAAGAAGAAAAAAAGAAGGGTAACGCTCATGAAAAAAAAATGTAAGGCTTATTAAAAAAGGAAAAAGGTTATAGTTGTTATTTTTTAACATGAAGATGATAGAAAATTAGGTAAAAATATATATAGACTTGTAAGAAAATAACAATAATATATCATTAGAATTTTTTTTAAAAAAAAGTGTTATTTTTTTTTTTTTCCATATGTATATCAAATATATTAAAGGGTCAGGCTATTGCCACCACTCAAACTACTCTAAGCCCCCCAATTTTTAAATAATTTGTGAAATTCTTTATATCTAAATGTAAATTTACCAATAAGGACATATCTACTTAAAGAGTTAAAAAATTTCCCATCCCCACCCCACTCCACCCCCAACTCCAAAAACATTCCACCATCTACAGACTTCATACTGTTATATACCCTAAGAACCTTGACACCAAATCCATATTTCCATGAAAAATTAGTGTTTATTATGTTATATTGAATAATGGAGGAGAAAAGCATTGATAGAGATGATCTTAGCAACCAAAAGATAAGTATTTATACTCTTTTTATCGAGTTTAATTTAAGTTTTTCGTATGCTGAATTTCGTCTTGTTCAGTATCTCGACTCCGAACATGTGTACAATGTTCATTTCTATAAGTCCGAACTATTTTAACGCGTTCTGACTTCTAAGTCCGAACAAAGTTATGTTGTTCTTATCAAGAAGTCTGAACATATATGCTTTGTTCTTACCCATAAGTCCAAAAATATATAATATGTTCTTACTCATAATTCCGAACATATATAATTTGTTCTTACTAATAAGTCCGAACATATATAATATGTTCTTACTCATAAGTCTGAACACATATGATTTGTTCTTACTCATAAGTCCGAACATATAAGATATGTTCGGATATGAGTAACCGAACAGTCGCAAAAATTATTATTTTTAACATTATTTACTTGTTGCAGGGTGATGATGTATCCATTAAAGGTATTGTGGTTGAGTCTGCGTTTGTCATGGATTACAGTAGTGAGTTTACTACTTATGAGGTACGCTAAATTACATTTTTATTGTATAGTAAGTTGAATATATGTATCTTTGTTACTTACATTTACTTCTTTTATGTGCAGATATTCAAGAGTAGAGAAGCCTTATTTAAGTGGGTTCGAGAAGTTGGGAATGAAAAATGGTTTTGTCATTGTTATTGAAAAATTTGATGTTACAAGCAAAAATAGGAAACCAAGGCTCACATTTGGTTGTGAAAGGGTGGGTTATTATAGAAACAGGAACAAGAACATTGTACCCGAAAATCAAAAGTGAAAGAGAGAAACTAGCACGAAGAAGTGTGGATGCCCTTTTGCATTAAAGGGCAAGTTGCAGACAGAAGATGAGTGGATGTTGGAGGTAATATGTGGATTGCATAACCATCCGGCTTCTTAGCATCTTGAGGGGCACTCATATGCGGGAAGATTGTCAGCACAAGAGGCTAATACATTGGTTGATTTGTCCAAGAGCATGATTAAACCTAAAGAGATATTGGTTACTTTGAAGAGAAAGAATGCCCTCAATGTAAGCACCATGAAAACTATTTACAATGCACGTCAAAGGCATAAAACTACAGAGAAGGCCGGGAGATCACAAATGCAATTTTTGTTCGGTAAGTTACAAGAATATAAGTACATTACATGGCAAAGGAGTCATGATGCAACCGATATTGTCATGGACTTATTTTGGGCACACCCTTCCAGTGTTGACTTGTTGCGTTTGTTTCCACAAGTTTTGATAATGGATAGCACATACAAGACGAATAGGTATCATCTTCCTCTATTTGAAATTGTGGGGGTCACATCGACTAATTTAACATTTTCTGTTGCATTTGTATATCTACAATCTGAGTGGGAAAAAAACTACACATGGGCATTACAGATATTACGCAATCTCTTAGACGTTTATTGTATTATGCCAAATGTGATTGTCACAGATCGAGAATTGAGTTTGATGAATGCCATTTATAAGGTTTTCCCTACTTCAAGGCATCTGTTATGTAGATGGCACATTTCAAAGAATGTACTTTCAAAGTGCAAAAATATGTTTGACTCACCAGCTCCTTTTAATCGTTTTCTTAATTCGTGGGGTTCACTTGTATTGTCCTCAACTTTAGATGATTACCATGAGCGCTTGGCTATCCTACGACGAGATTTTAGTGCTTATCCCAAGCCACTACAGTATGTGTCCATTACTTGGTTGCCTTACAGTGATAGATTCGTGGAAGCTTGGACAGACACTTGTATGCACTTTGGCAATGTGACAACGCAAAGGTACCTTTTCAACATTAACTTATTATATGTTTCTAAATTTATATTTTTGTTAAATATTTGATATTAACAAATTTTCTTTACTTTTACTAGGGTGGAGAGTGCACATTCAATGCTTTAAAGGCAACTTGGATCAAGTCAATTAAATTTTGAGTCATCATGGACACAGATACACAATTTAATAGAGTTGCAGCATACTGAAATCAAGGCGTCCTTTTAGAAAAGTTTGTTAATGGTTCAGTATCAATTTACAGGAATTGAATTCAAATATCTTAGGGGTGGGATATCTATTACTGCACTTGAGAATGTTTTAGAACATATCAAGCGTGCCAAGTTTGTTGGCATTGATGCTTCTTCATGTGGGTGTGCTAATCGTCGAACACACGGTTTACCTTATGCCCATGAGATCGCAGAGTACCTAAAGGGATGGTCGGCCTATTCCATTAGACAGCATTGATCCTCACTAGAAAAAACTTAAGTTTAGCTCTACTACTGAAAAGCCACAATCAGAAATAGGTTGTCAAGTGGAGATTGATATGGTTTTGCACTACTTCAATAATCAAGATAATGAAACAAAGTTGCAGTTGAAGAAAAAGTTGAGGGAGATGGTTTGTCCATCCACTACTCATCTACATGAACCAATTGAAGTGAAGCATAGGACTCGAGGTCGACCAAAGAAAAAGATTGATACATCCACTCGTCGTGATCCATCCGGATTTGAGTATGCCCTTTCTGGACAGGACAGTTACTCTCCAACCCCTACAGTTATTGCTATACCCCCATTTGTGGCGTTGTCATAGAAGAGGCCAAAAAAGTTTAATGTACTATAATAACTTTTTTTTATATTTAATTCATTACCTTAATTTGATAATAATTATATGTTTGTTTATTTATATAATGACTGAACATAACCTACACATTTTATAGGGGCGACGTGCCAAGAATTTGAAGCCAAAATCTTTCATTGATTCGTTTCCAAATGGACTTATGGCATTTATTGGTGAAACGAAGGATGTTGTAGCTGATGGTAATTGTGGATTCAGAGTCATAGCTGAGTTTGCTGGTTTGGGTCAAAATAAATGGTCAGAGGTTAGGAGAGATTTAATGGATAAGTTACAAAGCCATCCACATCTTTATAAAGATGTATATGGGTCATGGGAGAGGATTAATGAATTGAATAACATATCAGGAGAGTTTAAGCCTTATCCAGTTTATGATCACTGGATGACCATGCCAGACATGGGACATCTTATAGCATCCCGCTATAATGTTGTCCTTTTTCACCTCTCGATGCAGCAATGTCTTACCTTCTTACCCTTCAGCTCAACACCGGTACCTAAAAATGAACGCAAACACTTTGCAATAGGATTTGTTAATGGAAACCACTTCATTCAGGTCGACTTTATAACTCTATTACCGTAATATGATTTAATGTTATAGACGTGTTTAACATTGCTAGTCAATCTTTGTTTTGGTAGGTCTTCATGTAGCCGGGGCATCCTGTTCCCCCCATTGCAACCAAATGGCAACATCGGCTTAGTGTGGCAAATGGATGGAAGGACGCTTACACACAACGTATTCAGCATTTTAAGCAAGTCGTTGGTTCTGATGTTGCTACTGCGGAGATGGTGGATACCATAGATATAGATTGATCATTTTGTATTGGATTTGCTTACACGTAAACATTTTGAATAAATTTAGTCATGAATAAAATTTAATTCAAGTATCCAATTCTGTGACATCATGAATTTTTTTTTTTTTTTTTTTGGCTTGGCAATAAATTTTTTTTGAAAATCCGGCATGGTACCATCTGTAAACAGGACATCCCAAGTTATCGACTTTTTAAAAACCTGTATAAAATACAATCACAAAACATCCCATCCATCCAATACAATTATATCATATAAAGCATCAATTATATCAGAGGAGCATCATAATCTGGCATGGGTTCCACACATAAGTAGTACAGACCTTGTCTAAATCAAAAGCACAAATCTTTTCTTTATGCTATAATCTAAAAAGTACAAATACCAAAAAAAACATCATGTGTCCAAAAAATATAAGTCCAAAAATAAGATCATCTCATGTATATCCTATGCATAGCTATCCTACACGGTCTTGTGTATCCTATGTCGATCTATCTGCAGGTGGTTGCACATCTATACGCGCACGTACCTACCGTGTGTAAGTATGACGCGTGCTTCCCTCAAATACTCGGATAATCTGGTCATAGCCATGTGAAAACTCATCGGATTGCCTAAATATCTTGTCATGATTCTTTTGTGAGAATTGACGAGCTATATCCAAAGCTCGTGCAATACGCTGTAATATAAAAAAGTGATATATATTATGCCGTTGGAGAAAAAATAACATAAATCAAACAACTGTTCATTGAATATCAAGTACTTGACCTTCTTGCCCTCAACAAGTGAATCCTTATGTCGGGGTGGAGTCCATCGGTGTTGAACTGTTCATTGAAAATACAACTCAACTATAAATGAAGATTGATTGGTTGATTGGTGTTTTTTTTTTTTTTTTTTTAATATTTATTTTATTATCTTTTTTATGTTTTCTAACCTTTTTTTTTTTTTTTTTTTTTTTTTGGGTTACTCGTGGCTTAATTGGAGGAAAAAGAAAAGGAAAGATGAATGATAATAGTTTCAAATTTTTATTTTTCATTGGTTTGGTTTAGATTAAAATGACTCAAGCATAGTGTATATATATATATATATATATATATATATATATATCTATTCTAATACTATAATTAGGAGTTTTTTGGTGAGGTCAGCAACTTTTGAGGTGGCACTCTAGAAGTCCTTCCCTCCTTAATCCTTCATTCTCCTTCACTCTGGGCCCACACAACACATTATTTATGATGTCATCATCTTACTCTCTTTCTTTCTCCAAACACCTCTTCCCTTTCACTCTCTTTCAAATTTCAAAATTTGACTTCCTCCTTCCTGTCCTCTATTTTCTCTTGTGAACACATAATCCCCACCAATTGGGAATGGCTGGCATGGGCACAACCAATGCCCGCCGGAAATGGGTTCACCTTAAGGTTGTTCATGTTGTGGTTCTTGAAGTGGGGGCAATTTATGGAATTAAGGTTGGGGTTTTATGGGATTGAAGTTAAAGGGTTGTTCATCCTGTGGTGGGTTTACCATGGCTACGAGAGTGGTTCGTCTGACCATGGTTTCATGTCCATAGCTTCTATGAACGCTTACTCATTTTCTTCATCCTTTTTTCCCCACCTGATGTCTTCTTCTTTATGTACGTGTAAATGACTCACTATGCTTGGGTTGGATCTGCTTCAGCACTCTCCTTTCATGAGATTATGAGACCCAATTTGTGGGTTTTTTATTTTTATTTTTATTTTTATCATCCCAATTTGTGGGTTTTGAGTAAAAAAAAAAAAAAAAGACAGAGAAGAGCAGAGCCTTGGAAACTTGGGAAATCTTCCATGGTTGAAGTGAGTGAACGAAGGAGAGGAGAGGGGTAAAGAAAAATTGAGGAAAGGGGAATAGGAAGATGAAAAAAGAGAGACAAAACTATCGATGAAGGGGTGTGGATTTAGAGAATGAACCCACATGATGCGTTGGTTTTGCTCCTAACATGGCGATTAAGCTCTAAATTTGTCTAGAAATTTGTTTGAATAATAAATTTGTAATTTCCGTGCGCACGGGTTCATTCTAGTATATATATATATATACACACACACAATGTATCTATGTTACCTATGATCTCATTCATTGTTCAAGCCTATATCAAAAAGTGAAAAACCATTGAAAGTAATTAATAAATAAATTTACACGTTCCCAATTCTAAATAGTAGATTGAAAAATATTTTTGCAATGGTTTAGATTAAAATGACTCCAGCATTAAAATATATATCTACACACACACACACACAATGTATCCAAGTTACCTATGATCTCATTCATTGTTAAAGCCTATATCAAAAAGTGAAAAAGCATTGAAAGTAATTATTAAATAAATTTACCTGTTCCCAATTCTAAATGGTAGATTGAAAAATATTTCTACAATAACTTTTGTTAAATGATCAACATTGGAATTGTGAATGGTAGCAATTGTCTTCTTCGGAGAAAATATTTTTTGTTGACCACTTTTCACCATCATATTAATAAAAAGATTAACTGTCAATTTAAGGAAAATTGATTGTCAACTTGATACAAATTGACTACTAATGTTATCTGCTTTTGGTTTTACGCAAGGAATACTTTACCCTTTTCGGAAAAATTACCTTTTGGTAATCACTTCCCAGCGTAATACCAACAAAAAGCTACTGTCTATTAACTTACTACAAATTTATTATCAATGTAATACAAATTGACTATTGATTTCCCTTTTTTGGTATTGCTCTCATAAGTGGCCACTAAAAGGTAATTTTCTAAAAAAGTGATATCCTTTAAATGGCTGACGTGTGGCACAACAGCGGCTGAGAACTGTGTTCTCTCATCTTCCGTTATAGTTATAGTTATATATATATATATATAATAGATGTGTATTTGGGAAAATAGGTTTTCTAGAAAGTTATGGTTAATAATTCGGGAAGATTATCATAATGTTCATACTTTGAGATATAAACGTTATTTTAATTATTAATGTCTATCATCTCTTTCAAAAAAAAAAAAAAAAAAAAGATCATATAATCTTGAGTTGATAATTCTAGAGATTTAATTAAATTAAAACTTTATCTTATCGTTTGACAACAAAAAATAAAATAAATAAAAAATAAAAAATAAAACCTTTTTTTTTTTCCTCGATCAGACGTGGGTTTGTAATAGTTACAAATGTATCATAAAAGTGATGGTGAACCTCCATTGCGGGAACATGCACTCCTCCCACTCTCTCAGTCTCTCTACTCTATATATACAAGAGATGAGTTTGGCTTGGATTAGCTTAGATCCAGTATAGCCATTTTTGTGTGTGAGAATAATGATAATTGTAACCTACCCCTGATGTCTCAACCAGTCCTTTGGAGAATTCTTTCTATACTAGGGGCCTTGTTGCGTTGTTGTGCTTGGAATACTATTGGTCTTAGTGATGTTCTTATATATTTGATTCAAAATATGCATCTACTTGCCCAATTATTTGAATCAATGATGGAGGTTTTGCTGAAACATATATGTCAAAACACAAAATTCCTCTACAATTCATACAACCATCTTTAATTGGAAAATAATTTCATTTTCTTTATTTTTTAAAATTTTTTAAAATTTTCTTCTTTTTTTTTTTAAAATATTTTTTTTGCCTTTTTGTGTTGGGCTTTGGAAATTCTCAATCATTGCACACAATTTTATTAACGTAATCTACAAATAGTGAGACAAGAAATTTTTCTTAAAATGTCATTTGCTTAGTATAATTGTAGTAGTACCTGAAATATTAACAATTCTTTTTGTTCCAAAGTTATCAAACATGCTATAATTGAGTTTTCATTATTTTACTTTTATTTCTAGGATTTTCTAATTCATATCTATATCTATACTACCTATAAAAGGCTGAATCTCATAAAAACTTTTAAACGACTAATATACCCTTATTTAAAAAAAAAAAAAATCATATGTACCCTTCCTTTAATTGAAGGTAACAAATGAAAGTTAGATTTTAACTCAAACTTTTAACAAATTAAAGTTAAATTCTTACTCAAATTCTTAAAAAAAATATTTACTTTTGAATTTTAAACTTTATCTTTTATGAAAAAAATATAAAATCCTTATGTATTTATTATTTTGTATAACTAATATTATTTAAAATATATCACATGCAACGCACGTGTGCTATATCTAGTATATAATAAGCATCCTTTCTATGCATTGCATGTGATCACTACTAGTGTGTGTATATATATATATAACATAAGATTAGATACATGGAAATTTATATATTGCGTACATAGAAAAAGAAAAAAGAGTTGTGATGGTCTATCTATCCAAAGAAATGAGTTGACGGGGAAACTTGCAGAAATTAGGGGTTTTTCTATGGTACCCACAAAGTATTTAGGGTATCATATTTACGTACCATTTCAAGTGACCCACTTACTATTTAGTGACCAATTACTATTTGAAGTGATCAACTTATCATTTGAAGTGACATTGTAGGTATGACACCCAATTTTTTTGTTAGGGTACCATAGAATTGGCCAAGAAATTGGATGACTAACATGTCAAAAATGAGGACAATGACGATGAAGACAACCTACCAACAACGAAGGACAAGTGACTGGCTTTCAAGACTTTCATGGAAAACAGTATGGTATGTTAAACTATTTTCCATTCTTAATTGCATACCTAAATATTGTCATGTTTCTGCCTATTCGTATAATAATCTTTATATATATCTAGGGACAAAAAAACACAAATGGAAAACAATGATCATTGCAGATAGGGCTGCAACTTGGGTGGGTTGAGCCCACCCAACCTGAACCCAACCCGGTCAATAGACGGGTTGGACAAATAATTTTCAGACATTGGGTTGGGCTTGGGTTGGAAAATATCAACCCGATTTAAATCGGGTTGGGCTTGGGAAGGGGGTTGGTTAACCCGAACCCGACCTATATAATATATAATTTTTTAAAATATTTTTATATGCATTAAATATGACATCATATGGTTTTTAATTATTGGTCATTTGGTGTGGACATAGGAGGCTTGTATGAGAAATTGCTGGAGGAAGATGTGTAATTAGTTGGAGAAAGATGTGCAGTCAGATTACCTTCTATTGTTTTTTTGGGGGGATTAAAAGGGGAGCTTTATTAGATTGTTAGCCTTAACCTAGCGTTTAATAGCTATAAAATTTCATTTCTTAGCAAGAAAAAGAAAAAAAAAATGTAAAATCTACTAAAATCATGGGATTATAATCTATGTTTAACCTAAAAGGCTCTTTAAATAAGTGTCCATGAATGTCAATTTTTTCTTATTTTTCTGAGTTAGTTCTTATCATTTTGGCATCAGAGCACTCTACTACCACTTTTATTTTCTTTCTCTAGTCCTCGTTAGCTATTTACAAGTAACGCCGTTGATTTTATTGAAGCAGGTTAATCAATTGAGTTTAGATGATTAAGATTTGTAGGCATATGCAACAATACATTTTTATTTTATTGAAGCAGTTTTACTAAAGATGAAAAATAAAAAATGAAATTAATAAGCTAACCCACACAACCCGACTTCAACCCTGCTCAACCCATGTAACCCGTGCCCAACCCAAGCAGGGGTTGAGCTTCAGCTAGGAATGTTCAACCTGAAGTATGGGTTGGCTTGGGTTTGGGCGTAAAGATTTACACTTAGGGTTGAGCTTGGGCTGACCTCTCAACCCGCCCAACTCGCCCAAGTTGTAGCCTTAATTGCAGATAGGCAATGTTACTGAGAAGACTCTATACTTTACTACATTAGTATTAGAGTTAGAACTAGTAATCCTTCTCATTGTCCACATGGTGGAAGCAATCTTTATCCTTATACCTCAGTCTCTGAGTATATCAAGCATACCATGAGAGCAAAGAAATTGCAAAAATTGGCAGTTAGATAATCGGTACATATTAAAAGAAAGAAGAGTTGCTCTTTTTTAAGTAGTCGTTTCTCAAATATCAATTGCTACCGAATTGCTATGACCACCAAATCAATTTAGAAACACCATCATTATCAAAGCCATCTTCAAAAACACGGAAAGCCCTCATTGATTTATCCACACAATGCAAAACATGGGTGTAGACATAAGGAATTTTGGGTCAAACACTCTACATGTGTTAAGACTTGAGGGTCTAGCGTCGATTGCCACATGTTTCTTTATCATGTGCATATCTTCTAACCCCCGGAGCTCACCCTAAGTCACGTATAGATCATATGATGCGGCGAGATACAAAACATGCTAAGATTATGCCTATGGCGAAGGCAGGTTAAATTACCTAATGGTCTAAATCTCAAGGAATGTGGACCTTGAATGACCTAGACTTTGAGGATGTAAGGACCTCGATGGGGACTGGTCTTGAGGTCGAGAGATCAACCGTGACGATCATAGGGGGAATGTGATTGTACGGTACGGATGACAGAAATTGAGAAAGGCGAAGTCATGGAAAAGAAAGGTCGAGGTTGGCTTGAGGAGCGATCCCCCATACCTTAGCCAAATTTGCAATGAACGTGGGTGGAATTAATGTCTGATGTGAGTCTGGGCAAAAGCAGAGAGGTACATTGACAACTGCCTAGACAAGACTTTATCTAGGACTTCCCGAAGTCTGACAACAGTAGTGGTTGATGTGACATAACAGGGGTCAAAAAACGTAGGTTGCCCCTTCTATTTTGAGAACTTGTGATGCTGAGGACATTAATTGTTCCTCTGGTACGTCACATCAGGTGACCACATCCTCCTAAGAGGTCACATCGTAACTTCACTATAAAAAGGGGTCCTAGATCTCATTTACAAGGATTGGATCCGGGAATAATGAAAGGAGATTATCACAAAACTTGATAGGGAAATTAGAGAGGAATATTGGTGTCCATAGCCAATGTCTCTTAGAGTAAGACATTATTCCATTTTTCAGTCCAAGTCCTAAAAGAGTCTCAATCATTTGCCTACTCTGTACCAATCACTCATTCCCCCTACTGATCTGTTCAACATCCCAAACGTGTCACCTCACTAATACATTGTTCTACTCAAGTGAAATCAGAAACTTTCTATATAAACAATGGGTAAATTCACTTTGCAGCGAATTTTTCAAAAATTATTTATGAAAAAACTTCTTTACCAATTTTATGAGCTGAGAAACCAAATCATTGGGATTTGGGTACAAATCAGTTTCAACATGGCCCCCACCCTTCCCTCTTTTAGAATCGTATCTCCCTTTGGCTCTTTAAGGATAAAGTTTTTAGTTTGATAATCCTTGACAATATAGGACGTAAGCTGTGATTGTCATAAACCTATGAATTATGCATGCTTTGAATTGTGAGTAAAGTGGATACATGCACTCCTCCCACACTCTCAGTCTCTATACTATATATATACAAGAGATTAGATTGGCTTGGATTAGCTTAGATCCAAGTATAGCCATTTGTGTGTGTGAGAATAATGATTAATTGTAACCTACCCTGGCTTGATGTCTCAAACCAGTCCTTTAGAGAAGGTTCTTTCTCTAGGAGGGGCTTTGTTGCATTCTTATGCTTGGAATACTATTGGTCTTAGTGAGGTTCTTATATACTCTCTCTGTCACACAAAGATAGGTCATTTTTTATACTTTTGGGTCCCAAAATGTTTGTCCATTTTAAAAAGTCAAACCACAATTTTTTTACCTTTCCTACATTGCCCTTTATTATTTCAATGATTACTCTCTACACAAATCCCAATACCATGTAAGAGAGGGCATTTTTTGAAAGAGAGAGTTTAATAAATGAAAAGTCAAGATAATGATGACTTTTCTTAAATTGCTCATTTTGTCAAACTTGGTGTATCTTTATGGGATGGAAGGAGTATTTGATTTAATATATGCATCTACTTAATAATTTTTTTTTTTTTGGGGGGGGGGGGGGGGAGATTTTTGGCTAATTTTCCCTATCATGCAATATACATTTACTATATTCTATGCTATTTTCATTGAGTTGTTTAAAGTAATTGCCAAATATAGTGCTACTGTTTGTGCATATGTTTTTAATAAATTATGTCCAATACGGTTAAGATTTGAAGCCACAAAATTTGGGATTTCGAAATCTGTCCTGTGTAAATATGGGATTCTAAAATTCCCTCAAATCCATTAAGATTTGAAGCCATTAAAGGAAACCCCCCTAGAAAGGGCATTAATTTTTAAAATGGGTAAGGAGAAAGGTCCATTGAAAATGGTATAGTAGAAATAAAACGAGGCCATTATTGGAATCAAAATAAAAGGATTCCCTTATGGTTAATAAAAATAGTAAAAGATGGGACTAAGGAGTTAAAAATTCTTATGATAGATTTATTGTTAAGGGAGGCCCCTATTAGGGGTAATTGCTAATTAATATTCCCTTTTTGGGTGGCAGGGAGGGAAGGAGGGGGAGGGGGTTTAATATAAAGGTTAGAGCATAATTTTTAATTGTAAAGCCATTCTATACTTTCCATCAATTTTCCCTCCTTTCTTCGCATCTTTCTCACATGAGATGGGATTTGTACTCGTGTAAGACTCATGCAAATCTCATCCCATATAAGAGGGGTGAGAAAAGATACTAGAAAAATTGATGAGAAAAATAAGCATTTTCATTAATTGTAATTGTATTAAGACATGGTGGCCAAAAAAAAAAAAAAAAAAAAGGAATAAAAAAAGAGATGATATTTTCGTTTTATCAGATTCATTTATCCATTGGTTAATACACTATTTTATTGTTAATAGCTTGTAGGTCTAATGACATGTCTTATTCCAATAGGGGTATAGGGTTTGCAAAGGTCTTGATTTTAACTCTGCGTGATGTGTGAGTGAGTGTGTGTGCTCTCCTATCGTTTGACAAAAAAAAAAAAAAAAATGCAGTGTTTTGTATATCTTAAGTTCAAATCAAAAGAGAATGACTTTTTCTTTTAATTAGTATGTTGCCACTATTATAGGAGGCAATGAAAGGCGTAAGTAGATTTAAAATTTTTTTTCTAGATATTCATGGTGTGATTTACAAATAGTCCAAAGAGAGGTTTTTGACAAATTTGTGATGTGAGGCTCTGAAATATTTTTTTTCCTCTTATTAAGCACACTTGTGCAGAGGGGGAAATTTTTGGCTCAATTCATATTCAGGAATGAGATGGGTTCTTTTTTTTTTTTTTTTTTTGTTTCTGTAATGATTCATGATATGATAAGCTGCATGCATGCTGCAATTAAATTCATCAAACAGTCAAAGAAAATGGGTTTATGACAATCTTGTGTCAATTTAAAAAAAAAAAAAAAAAAAAAAAAAAACACTCACACACACACACACACACACACACACACATCTATAAATATATATATTCAATCCGGCTATAAATTGCAATCGTGCATAATAATCTTCTTATTAACATTACAACAACAAAGGAACAAAAAATCTGAAAGAATACTATACAAACATAACTATACAAACTCCAGTAGAACCCGAGCCAAGTTCGAATGAGCTCGAGTACTATAGCTTTGTTTAGCTTTTGATGAACGAAAGGGAAAGCAGAAAGGACAACGACGTGGCGCAATCCTTAATCGACACGTTTTTAAAGCCAGAACAGATACGGATTGAAACCAAACTAAGATAGAGAACTGGCCTTTGCTCCTATCTCTTTACATAGACTCACAAAGGAGCCTCCATCAATGAGGAACGATAAGGAACTCAGCAATTAAGCTTCTCTGCGATGTGACGATCACAAATATAGGAGTGGATGCCGAACATTCCAACCATCAGAAGGTCAATCACTATAGGAGAAAGCATCTATCGCAACAATAAAAGTTGTTGCAATAACGTCAAAATTGTTGCAATAGGTATTTATCACAACGACCAAAGCGCTGATGCGATCCGTGGTAAGAATGATGGTGGTAATAAGTTATTCCAACAACCAATATTGTTGCAATGGGAGCATCTATAGCAATCATTTTCCCGTTTCAATAAATTTTATTTCGTTACCAAAAAAATGTATTGCAACAACCCAAGTAGTTGCAATAAGTTATTGCTATAATGTATGTTGTTGCAATAAGTTATTGCTATAGTGTTTATCATTGCTATAACGAATTTTTTAAATTAAAAATATTCTTTATTGCAACGATAAACACTGTTGTAATAACTTATTGCTACAATGTATTTCGTTGCAATAGGTTATTGCTACAGTGGTTATCGTTGCTATAATGACTTTTTTAAATTAAAAATGTTCTTTATCGCATCGATTCTGTCGTTGCAGTAAGTTATTGCTACAATGTTTATCGTTGCAATAAGTTATTCCTACAGTGTATCTCGTTGCGATAAGTTATTGCTACAAGTGTTTATCATTGCTATAACGACTTTTTAAATTAAAAATATTCTTTATCACATCGATGTTGTTGTTGCAATAAGTTATTGCTACAACATATCTCCTTGCAATAATATATATATACATCTATCTATCTATCTATATATATATATATAGATACACATTTTTTTTAAAAAAATTTTAAAATATGTATTTTCATTGCTACATATACATATACCTTATTTAAACTAATAAAGCCATCCAAAATAACTCAAACCCAATTTTTAAGCATTCATTATGAAGCCATCCAAAATATCACTATATTAAAAGCTTTAAGCTTCCAGAATGTCATTACTAAATTTGAAGTAAATCAACAAAGATACTAAAGCATCCATATCACTATATTAAAAGCTTCAAGCTTCAAGCTTTAACCTTCCAAAATGTCTTTACAAATTAAAATTTCAAGTTTCAAGCTTCCAAAATGATATTACAAGTTTAAAGTAAATGAACAAAGATATTAAAGCATCCAAAATGAAAAAAATTCCAACTGATTAATAACAATCTACTCCTGCAAAACATTACAAATAAATATAGAAAATTAGAAAGTGAGAGAAAAAGACTAACTAAAAGAGAATTAAATATTCAGACAATGGTGTTTCCTCAATGAATTACATATGGCAGTTGCTATCAAAGATTCAGATCCTGACCCATTTTATATTGGACTTGGGAAAATGACAAAAAGGTTCTTTTGGAAAACAAAGGTTTGAAATGAAATAGGTTAGCTCAAAAGATGGTATGTTTCCTCTAGAATCCTTTGGTTTTGTCATGCAATTCAACCTTCCAAAATATCATTACAAATTAAAGCTTCAAGTTTCAAGCTTCAACCTTCCAAAATGTGATTACAAATTTAAAGTAAAGCAAGATAGATACTAAAGCAATCCAAAATGCAAAAATTCCAGCTAAGTAGCCATAATCTACTCCTGCAAAACATTGCAAAGAAACATAATAAATTAGAAAGTGAGAGAAGGTATCTAACGAAAAGAGAATCAAATATTCAGACAATGGTGTTTCCTCTGAGGTTTATTTCAAAACCCATTTCATTGGAACTTTGTATTTGTATGCCATTGAAATTTCTCCTAGAATTAGTATGTTGTTCAAATGGACAATCCTGTATGTTCTCTTCAAGCATTTCTAGATGGGTCTTCACCTAGATATAGAGCACAGTGAACTAAAGAAGGCATATTTTGGATTGAAAAATATGCTCAAAAAGACTAAAAGTGTAAGGCTCATGTGGATCCTAAAAAAGTGGCCCACAAGGATTGAAAAGAAAATAGGTTGAAAAAGAAAAAGGAGTCGCCACCTTATTTTTTAAAGGAAACAAGGAAAACCCTAAAAATCAATTTTGTTTTAAGAAAACAAAAGAATGACCCCATGTTTAAAAAGGAAAGGCAAAAACAGTCTTTGGGAAACCAAAGAAATCGGGGATTCGGAGGCTAAGTTATGATATGGGAAGGTTCTAGGCATAGCCTATAGGCACCCATGTCACCCTTTCGGTCTCTTAGTTTATTTGAGCTAAATCAAGATCTTACTATACAAAATTCAGCAAGTATATTACATCAAGAATTGCATGCATATCATATATTTTATCCATAACAAACAAACAAAACAAAGAAAAACAAAACAAAACTAGGATACTTAGATCCTAGGGCGGACTTGAACCTCAAAACGCTTACGTACTATGTAGCGAAATACATGGATCAAAGTCCACGTAGTTTGATTAGAATTAGGGTTACAACCTAATACAAACCTATGGTAAAAACCCTAGGTTTCCTTATTTGAAAAGATAGAAAATCTGATATTTAAACCAAGTTTGAAATAAAAGTAACTTCCACAAGATAGAAACTTTGATAAAAATACATTTATTTTAATAAGGAAACCTCTAGTAATTTACCATAGACTCATATTAGGAAATAACCCTAAGGAGGGAGAAGAGAGAAGATAAAGGAAGAAAAAGTGAATTAGGGCACTTTCAAACCCTACTTTCCTTGTGCAATATCTCCGAGCAATAGCAAGCTTAAGCAATAACGACCTTATTTGCAATAAAGCGATTATCACCCCTGTTTGCACCCTTATATGTGCTCAAAACATACCAAAAGAAGAAAATACAAATCTAGACAGAATAGTATAAAGGCCTAAAATCATCCACTAATCATGCATATAACACAAACAGTGAAATAATATAAACCTTAATGCAATCCTAGAACCATGACATGCATAAAACCCTAAAATCAACTAACATGAATGTAGAAAATCATCATAGCTATTCTATATGCAATACATATACAGCAACTGTGACGAAAAAGACAACAAAAAGCCTAAACTACTATGCTATATGCAACAAACCTAAAACAAGGGCAAAAGAAATCCTAAACTCACACACATGCTTTAAACTATGTGAAACAGCCCTAAATCATGCAAAACTAAACATAAATGACATTCTAATCATATGTATTAACTAATGAAAGCATCAACACATGATAAAAATGCAAGCTTGAACATGAAATAATAGCTATTCAATGCAAAACCCTAAAAAAGACACTAGAAACCCTAGAATCACAACTATGCATAAATCACATGGAATAACATTATAACATGCATAACTCCTCAAGGATAACATTTTAGTCATGAACATTAACCAATAGAAGTATCAACACATGATAAAAATGCCAACTTGAACATGAAATAGAGCTATTCTAATTTCAGCACAATAGAAACCCTAAAATCCCAACTATGCATTAAACCACATGAAATAATCCAATTACATGCATAAATCATTACGAATAACATTTAAACCATGTCTATTAACTATTAGAAGCATCAACACATGATAAAAATACTATCTTGAACATGTAATAGAATTATTCTAAGTAAAACCTTAATTTCAACATAAAGAGAAAAGAGGTATACCTATGGTGAATGTCTCCTTGCTACTATAGAGACTTCTTCTCCTCTTGAAACACTTTCCTTCAAGCCTCCACACAAACCCTAGCTCTCCTTTGGAACTCTCTCTTACTCTCTTTCTCCAGAGATTAGGTTAAACTACATAAGAATGGCTCTAGTTGCCTCCAAGTGGCTCCTCTAATGCTGAAGTATAAGGGGGTATTTATAGGGTTTGAGGGAAATCAATCAATGGTTTGGATTAAAACCCTAAATATTAATCCAAGGGTTCTTAGAGACTTCTTTGGGGCTCAAGTAGGTCAAATAGGGCTGAAAATAAGGTGGAATGGTGGCTGGAGGCAAAAAATCCGTCAAAAATAGGAAGGAATCCCGCTTCAGCATGATTTTAGGAAGGTGGCTCGGTTGACCACCCAGGGTTGGGTGGCTAACCACCTGGCCTTGGGCGGCTGACCACCTGGGTTGGGCGGTTAGACGCCAAGCCCCAGGTGGTCACCCGAGCGCGCTGTCAGGAATTGCCTTATTTGAGCCCTTTTGCCTTCCAAAAGTGTTTCAGGGGTCAAACGGAGTCCAATTTTGACGAAACGAAAGCCAAAACGACTGTGCTTCGATGAGGAATGTAATTTAAGACATTTTAGGGCAAAAAGCCCTAGCCATGGCTGCATGTTTGGGTTTTACAAAGGTGGCTAACTGCTATGCACCACCGTCGCTAAGCTTAGGTATGCACATAGGGTCGCACCGAATGCTTTCTAATTCAAAATTCAACCTTCCAAAACATCTTTGGGAATGAAATTAAGACTAATTAAAGTCAAATGAGTGGGAATTGAGTGAAAATCATGAGCCAATTCGAGCTAACCCGAAATAGGTCTCTTAACCGACCTGAGCCATATTAAGCCATTTTAATCCTGAACCATCAATTCATCAAATTGAACCCATAAATACCTCAAATGCATCTTCATGAACTCTAATTGACAATTTGGAGATCATTTCAAGGTAAAATGAAAAGTTTGTGACCTAAAAGACGATTATGCCCCTCAAGTCACAAAAGCTCTTATTATCCCTCAAGATCAACTCCAAATTGAACCAAAATTCATATCCAATGTCTTTATGATTCTAGAAAGCTAATGCAAGTAACTAGACTCAAAAACAAAACAAAAACATGCATGGAATGACAAACCCTAGTAAGGTGGTGCAAAATGGGGTGTGACAGCTCATAAGTTTGTTTAGAACCTTTTTTTGATAAAGGTAAAAGCAAGTTGTATGAAATCAAAAGAAGGCAGGAACCATGTATACAGGGAGTATACCAAAAGAAAAAGGAAAGAAAATGCAAAGAAACATTGCAAAACATTACATCCAAAATGCAAAAAGTCCAGCTAGGTAGCTACAATCTACTCCTGCAAAACATTGTAAAGAAATATAGAAAATTAGAAAGTGAAAGAAACAGACTAACTAAAAGAGAATCAAATATTCATTGGAACTTTGTAATTATATGCCGTCGAAATTTCTCCAGAATTAGTATGTTGTTCACATGGACAATCCTGCATGTTCTCTTCAAGCATTTCCAGATGGGTCCTAGATCTAAAGCATAGTGAACTGAAGAAGGCATATTTTGGATTGAAAAATTTGCTCAAGAAGACTAAAAGTGTAAGGCTCATAAGTTTGTTTGGAACTTTTTTTTGATAAAGGTAAAAGCAAGTTGTATGAAATCAAAAGAAGGCAAGAGCCATGTATACAGGGAGTATACCAAAAGAAAAAGGAAAGAAAAAAAAACCTATAGAGTAGATATTTTCAAAAAATCTGCTAATTGACCTCCTCCTCCAAAAAATCTGCCATATCTCCCACCCAAGCTTCTTTGTTAACTGCTACACCAAACAGATTACGAAACTTCTCCCTCAACATCATATTGCCACACCATAAATCACTCCAAGATCTTACTGTGTTCCCATAACCTATTGTAATTCTTATCTCCTTTCTAAATTACTCCAAGCCAATCATGATATTTTCCCAAACACCAATCTCTAAGCCACCAATCTCTTTCCTCACCACCATATTTACATTCCACAACTCTCTTCCACAAGGCTATCTTTTTGAAGCAAATCTCTATAGCCATTTCCCAATAAGTGCCTTGTTAAACTCGCTCAGTGTCCTAAAACCCAGACCACCCACTTGCTTTGGGGAACAAATGATATCCCACTTAACCAAATGTATTTTTTGCTCATCACCTAAGCCTGCCCACAAGAAGTCCTTTGATTGGATAGCATTAAAGCATCCTATAACCATCAAAGTTATAATATTTATAAAGAGTTTCAAGAGAAAAAACTAAATTCAATTAAATTTTTGTATACCTATTTCTGATTGACTAGTATTGCTATGAACTCCTGTTTCATAGTCTGTTGGAGAAGCTCTATTTCTATAGCCTGCTTAGCACTTTCTTTTTCAAGTGCTTTTGCAGTTCTACCTCTTTATTAAGCACGCTCTTCAAGTGTTGCTACAAGTTCTGCCTCCTTTTCTAGCCCTTTCTTTATCCCTCTCAGCACGCTCTACTTCCAGTTGTTTCTCCAACTGTTGAAGCTTACCATTAAACTCATCACGCACATGCTTTATAGAAGTAGGAGCCTTTGCCATGTATCCCCGTCCACGAACATATCCTGATTTTTTACACACAACCGACTGGAATATCCTGTTACATTCATTACTAGATAAAGATCGACCTTTTTTGGCTTCCTTCTCTGCAATCTTTTGTTTCGCTTCATCCTATATGAAAAAATATGACCACATATCTTTAAAAAGGACAACAAAAAAACTTCTACATTCACATAAGGAAGAAACAAATAATAAATAAATTTAATACTTACATAGATACACTTTGATGTGTTCTCACTCCATTTGCTATCTACATGATGGGCCAACTCCTACAATATACAATCATCGGGCTCCTCCTATGTGTCCTTGTCTCGCATAGTGTTAGACCCATGCGGATGATGAAAAATTAAAACACATGTCTCAAAATTGCAATTGTCCAATTAAAAGAAAAATGAAAAAAGTGAAAAAAAAAAAACTTCTTATCACATTGGACTGAAACTAAAAGTTAGATGAAAAAGACATGATAAAATACTAAAAAAAAAAAATCATATAAGCAATGCATTTCCAATCAAAAGAATCAAAAGAAAAGGGAATAAAAAATAAAAAAGAAAAGGAAAAGCAAAGCAAAGATTCATCGAAGCATAGGGAATATAGTAGACCATGAAAGCATGGAAACACACCTGAACTCTTCTTCCAATATTTAATTATTTGCACCAAAGTGGTGCTACTTCATTTAGTAGAACATACTCGGCTACAATATGCTTTAACACTTGGAAGATGGGTTAGGAATGAAGAAGGCTTCTTTCGATCCATGGATGGCGATGATGAATTGTAGAGTATGTTGGTTGGAAAATTTGAAAGTGAGAACGGTTACAATGGTTTGGAAATTAAAAACCATTTAGATGTGAAACCGTGTAGAAGTAGTTATTGAAATAAAAAGTTAGAAGTAGGTATTAAAACGAAAAGTTATTACTTTTGGAAGTGAGGATAGAAATTTTTAGGAATGAAAAGTTGCAACTATCCAAAATTAAAACAAAACTTTGTATAGAAAGTGCCATATGGCATTGTGAAAAGCTGCCACATAGGTTGTGGTGAACACTGTTTTATCTATATATATATATATATATATATGAGTACTACTACACAGGATCACTTTTGTGAGACTGATTCTAGTGAGACAACTAATGGAATTGCTTCATTCAAAAAAACACCATTTACTCGTATGGCTTTCCAAAATTGATTTTTTAGGGAAAAATCAAGATTTGAAATCCAGTCTTTAACTTGGTAGGATAAAACTACTTAATTTTTAAAAATCCAAGCCCTATATCTAGTTCAAAACCTACTTAAAATCATTAAAAATCTAACTAATCTTATAAAAATAACTAATTAATCAAAACCTAGTTAATCTAGTTAACGTTTTAACTAGTTATTTTTTATTTTTTATTTTTAAAAACTACATAAAAAATTATAGGTTGGGGGCTTTTGGCAAAAATCTAGTTAAATTTTTCAAGTTTTTTAAAAATCAAAGGTAAAAATTGAAGCTCTAAAATCTAGTTAAAACATTAACTAGATTTAAAAAAATCTAGGATGGGGGCTTTTAACTAAAATCTAGTTAAAATCTCAAAAAAAAAAAAAAAATTCAAATAAAAAGGAAACTTAATCCAACCAACTAGCAACCAAAAAGAAAAAGGAAGAAGCAGTAGGTGAACCTAGGTTGGTGCTTTAAGCTAAAATCTAGTTAAAAACTAGAAATAACAATATTTTTCAAAACAAAATGAACTTGATGCAACCAACCAATAGTGAAAAGAAGAAGAAGAAAAAGAACAAGAATCAGCAGCAGGTGAACTCGCCCATCACATTCGTCACACATTAAGAGTCGAGAACCTTAGCTAGTCAAGCTTCAACTATATCTAAATGGAGAGAAAGCATGAGAGAGAGAAGAGAAGAAATTTGGTATTCAGCTAAATCCAAAATGAAAAGTGAGAAGAAGAGAGATAAGAGATGTCTTGGGTAGAGAGACATGGGTAGAGAGAGAAAGTAAAAGTAATTTTTTAGGGAAAGGGAGTTCCGTATCAGATAAGGGAGGGAGAGAAAGAGAAGAGAGAGAGAAAGTGTGATAAGGGAGGGGAAAAAGAGAAGATAGAGAGAGAGAGAGAGAAAAGGTGTCTAAAAGGGAATAGAGATAAAAAAATCACTGCCTTGGTAACGGTAATACTCTAGACTCTCAGCTCACGATCGGGTCATATGAGTGGTGCCATTTAGTATTTTCTTATATATATAGCCCAATGTAGGAAAGAAAAAAAAAAACATATATATATACTTTATCTATATATATATATATATATATATATATATGGATATATATATTATTTATTGCAACAAAGTGTTTGTTTATTGTAACAAGAGTAGTCGATGCAATATCTTATTCCATCAATAGTTACCGATGCAATATTCTATTGCAACAAAGGTATTTGATGCAATATCTTATTGCAACAACCATTATTGATGCAATAGCTAATGGCACAAATTACCAAATGCTGGAGGAGTAGGCGCCTCTTTTAGGTGACTATTGCAACAATAAAAATATTATCGTTGCAATACTTGATAGGGATGGCACCAGGGCAGAGTGGGATCGGTTTTTTAATGCCTGTCCCCGAATTGATAAGTGAATTTTTATCCTGTCCCCGCCCCAAAACCATTCGGGGTATTGCTTCTTTTAACCATCCCCACCCTAATAAACACTTTAAATCCTTGCCCCGAACTACACTATCCCGCCAATGAATTTTATTGTGGTCTTGGCAAGCTCCTTCCTTTAAGGATGACCTATGTTTTTTATTTATTTATTTATTTATTTTATTTAAGCAAATCAAAAGTAGTCATGTACTTTACTGATTTATTTGTATATGCTTTGCTCACCAAGAAATATTACTTTAAAAGATAGGTTAGGTTAGGGATATTATAAATATAATAGACTAAAAGATAATTAAAGATATATATATATATATATATATATATATATATATATATAAAATATTAGCTAAGTGGAGTGAGTATACAGGACGGGGAAACATCAAACCATCACTGCCCTAAAATCATCTTGGTTTTTAAAATTAAATACTAAATTGGCACCATCCCCATTCAATTAAGCTACAAACCGCACCTATAGGGTTGGGGCGTGCAGGCCTCGACGGGCTAGGCCAAAATTTCCATCCTTATGTACGAATTTTTAAAATAAAAAAATACGCTATTGCAACAAACTGTTTGTGGGGACAAAGGCACACTCTATTGCAACAAAAGTAACCGATGCAATACCTTATTGTAACAATAGTTCTTGATGTAATACCCTATTGCAACATCAATTATTGATGCGGTATAGTCATGGTCTATTGCAATAAAAGTAGTCGATGCAATATGCTATTACAATAACAGTTATTAATGCAATAGCATATGGCGTGAATCACCTCCCATTTTCCAAGAATGGGCCCATTTTAAGTGACCATTGCAATAATAGTTTTTGATGCAATACTTTATTGCAACAACCATTCCTGATACAATATCATATTACAACATCAATTATTGATGCGGTACAGTCATGTTCTATTACAACAAAAGTAGTCAATGCAATATGCTATTGCAACAACAATTATTGATACAATAGCACATGGTGCGAATCACCTCTCATTTACCGAGAATGGGGCCCTGTCACACCCCATTTTTGCCACCTTAGCTAGGGTTCGTCATTGCATGTGTCTTTTTGTTTCCTTTTTGGGTCTAGTCTTTTGCATTGAGTTTTTAGAGTCCTAAGGATGATGTGTATGAATTTTGGTTCGATTTGGAGTTGATCTTGAGGGTTAATAAGAACTTTTGTGACTTAAGGGGCATAATCGTCTTTTTGGTCACAAACTTTCCACTTGACCTTGAAATGATCTCCAAGTTGCCAATTGGAGTTCATATGGTTGTATTTGAGGTATTTATGGGTTCAATTCGATGAATTGATGGTTCGGGATTAGAATGGCTCAACAAGGCTCAGGTTGGCTAAGAGACCTACTTCGGGTTAGCCCGAATTGGCTCATGATTTTCACTCTATGACTACTCATGTGACCTTGATTAGTCTTAATATCATCCCCAAATGTGTTTAGGGAGGTTGAATTTCGAATTGGAAAGCATTCGGTGCGACCCTATGTGCATACCTAAGCTAAGCGATGGTGAGGCATAGCGGTTAACCACCTTTGTAGGACCCAACCATGCAGCCATGGCTAGGGTTTCTTGCCCTCAAGTGACTCAAACTACATTCCCCTTCGAAACACAGTCGTTTTGACTTTCGTTTCGTCAAAATCGGAGTTGATTTGAGCCCTAAAACACATTTGGAAGCTGAAAGGGTCAAAAATGGGCATAAGCTGACGGGGCCTCGGGTGACCGCCCAGCCCCAGGTGGTCACCTGAGCCTCTTTCCTTTTTTGAGCCTTGACGCGGCTCCCTTCCTATTTCCTCGGATTTGCTCGCCTCCAGCCGCCATTTAACCCTAATTTCAGCCCTATTTGACCTACTTGAGCCCCAAGGGAACCTCTAAGAGCCCTTGGATCAATCCCTAGGGTTTTATTCCCAACCATTGAGGGTTTCCCCTCAATCCCTATAAATACCCCCTTATACTTCAGCAATGGGGGAAAAAATTTCGGAAGTAAGAGGCATATTGGAGGCTATGGCAGCCATCCTTAGGATAGTTTAACCTAAACTTTGAGTGAGAGAGTGTGAGAGAAAGCTTAAAGGAGGGCTGGAGTTTGGCTTGAAGGCTTGAAGGAAGGAATTCCTAGCAGTGCATAAAAGGAAGGAGGACTCTCTACAGCAGCAAGAGGATACTTCACCATAGGTATACCCCCTTCCTCCTCTTCTCTCTTTTAAAGTTAGGGTTTTGCATAGAATAAGATGATGGCATATCAAAGCTTGTGTTTTTATCATGTCTCGTTGCTTCCATTGGTATGTATGCATGATTAGGAGGATGTTTATGGGCTGTTTAATATGCTAGGATGCTGTTCCACGTGATTTAATGCATGTTTGCAATTCTAGGGTTTCTCTTGTGCTGAAATTAGGTTTTTTTACTTAGAATAGCTATATTTCATGTGCAAGCTTGTGTTTTTATCATGTGTTGATGCTTCTATTGATTAATATGCATGATTAGAATGATGTCTATGAGGAATTTTGCATGATTTAGAGTTATTTTATGTGATTTTGAGCGCAATTGTGATTCTAGGGTTTCATTCATCCTTGTATTAGGAAAGTTGCATATAGCATGATAGCTTAGGGTTTTTCTTTGTTTTTTCTTCATAGTTGATATATATGTGCTGCATATTTGATATATTTTTTAGCATTCACATGGTTGGTTTTAGGGTCTTTATGCATGTCATGGTTCTAGGATCAAATTAGGGTTTATGGTTGTTCACTATTTATGTTATTTGCATGCTTAGTGGATGGACATAGGCTTTAATTCAATTCTGTCCAGATTTGTTTATTACCTTAAAAATGATATTTTTGCATTCATAGTAGTGGATTTTGGGGTTTATTGCATGTCATTGCATATAGGATTGAATTAGGGTTTTTATTGGTTCATGATTGGTGTTCTTTGCATGACTTATGAGTGATTTTAGACCTTATTTCAATTCTGTCCAGATTTATCCATTGTTCTTATTGCCATATTCTGAGCATGTGTTTGCCTATGTTTTAGCATGATAATTGCTTGATTGGAGCCTACCTTGGTTGGTTGGTATTTTGGTATGTTTTGCATGCAAATTGTAGATGCTTGACAGGTACAACAAGTGCAACTACCCCACCAATGTGGGGTGGTTATTTTGGCTATTGCGAGATGAAATCTTGCAAATATGATAATTACCTTATGCAATAGGGTGGTTATTTTGACAGGTTGCTTTTGCTTAAAGGTAAGTAGGGTATGAGGGTGCCCCAATTCACCCTTCTTTCCTTTCCTTGAAACTTACCCTTTTTCCCCCCCTAGGGTTATTTCCTAATAGGGGAACATGGCAATCCTTATAGTTTCCTTTAAATAAAAAATACTTTTTTAAATCAAAGTTTCCATCTTTATCAAATTCCACATTTACCAAAAATCTGTTGAGAATCATTTATTTTGGAAACTTACCATGTTTTACTTGAAAGGAAACTTAGGGTTTACCATAGGCCTTGATTAGGTTATAACCCTATTCCCTTTCGAACTACGTGGACTTTGATCCATGTATTTCCATACATGGTACGTAGGCGCTCTTCGTGAGGTTCAAGTCCGCCCTAGGATACTAAGTATCCTAGGTTTTCTCCCCTCCCTCTTTCTTTTTCTGTTTTTCTTTGATTTACTTGATTATATGGATGAATGAATGAATGATATGCATGCTGTCTTTTGATGATAATTGTTGATTTGTGTGTGATTAAGACTTTGATTTAGCCCAATTAAATTAAGAGACCGTTTAGGGCGATATGGGTGCCTATAGGCTTTGCCTAGAACCTTCCCATATCGTAACTTAGCCTCCGAATCCCCGATTTCTCTGGTTTCCAAAAGACTTTTTGCCTTACCATTTTTAAACATGGAGTTAATCTTTTGTTTTCCTAAAACAAAACCGTTTTTTAGGGTTTTCCTTGTTTCCTTTAAAAAAATAAGGTGGCGACTCCTTTCCTTTTAAATCCCTCGTGGGCCTTAACCTTTTTCGGGGTCCACAGCCCCTTTTAAGTGAGTATTGCAACAATAGTTCTTGATGGAATACCCTATTGCAACAACCATTCCCGATCCAATATCATATTATAACATCAATTATTAATGCGATACATTCATCAAAAGTAGTCTATGCAATATGCTATTGCAACAAGCATACTTGATGCAATATGTTATTGCAACAACAGTTATTGATGCAATAGCACATGGTGCCAATCACTACCCATTTGGCGGAGAATGTGACCTTGTTAAGTGACTATTGCAACAATAGTTTTTGATGCAATACCCTATTGCAACAACTATTCCTGATGCAATATCATATAATTGCAACATCACATTACACCAAAAATGGTTTTTAACAATACTATATCAACAATGTTTCATGTTAAATGTTGTTGTAGGGGGTTTTTAACAATGTTTTTGACAAAAACGTTGTTAAAAAGTGTTACTCTAGGGATATTAACAACGTTGGTTACATATACGTTGTAAATACACTCTATAATAACATTTCTGTGAACGTTGTTGATGTGTAGTGCTGCCACAATGTTTATGTAAACATTGTTGATTAGGAGGGCTCTATAACAACGTTTATGTAAACATTGTTGATAAAGGAGCTCTATAACAACGTTTATGTAAACATTATTGATTGAGGGGGTTCTATAACAACGTTTTGATAAACGTTGTTATTGAAGGGGCTCTATAACAACTTTTATGTAAATGATATTGATTGAGGGGTTCTATAACAACGTTCATGGAAATGGTGTTGATTGAGGGGCTTCCACTAAGGGGGGAACTTATTTTGGTTCTTCTGTGCGCTGGGGCTTGTTTTTTTTTTTTTTTTTTTTGCTAGTTTAGTCTCTTAGGTTTGAAAACAGACCAACTTAACCTTCTCATCTTCCCTATTCTCTCAGTACTATTGCCACTGCCATTATTGGCATTGTTACCGTTGCTATTGCTGGCTTTGTTACCGTTGCAATAACTTCTACCTTTGTTGCATTAGGATTGTCGTTGCAATAGGGTTTGCCTTTCCTTGTATTAAGTGGTTTGTCATTGCAATAGGGTCTTCACCATTTTTTTCACCACTAGCTCCTGCCTAAATAAGCCCCTTCCACCCAAAAAAATTAAAAAACTCTATCATACTCTTCTCTTCTCATGAACCAGAAAACACTTAGAGTTTCTCTTTTCTTTCTCCCATCTCCTCTTTTCTTCCACGGTATATATTTTCTCTAATTCTTCTTCTCTTACGCGCTATACACAAAGCCCTAAATCTTGAGGGGTTTATAAACGATTTATGAAGCGAATCTAAGAGTTAGGTTTCTATGTTCGGTAAGTTCATATCCCTAAATATTTCATTCGTTTTTCTAAGAGATCGATACTGATATTAGGGTTTAATCCCTAAATTTTCTGTATATATATATATCAGGGCAAATAATGTACTATAGATTATAGATTTTATGTACATCTCAAGTGATGCTATATTATTACCTGTTTGGTTACCGAGAAAATTAATGAAATGAAAAGAAAGAGGAAAATAGAAGAAATTATTTGGTTTAGTTTTTGTTTCTAGCATTTTCTCGGTAGCCAAATAGAGAGTTATGCAATTCCTAATTTTTTTTTACAAGAAAAATGAGCTTTAACAACACTACATCAACAACTTTTCTGGCAAAATGTTATTGTAGGGAGGCTTTAACAATGTTTATATTGAAAACGTTGTTAAAAAGTGGTACTCTAGTCTTTTTAATAATGTTGTTTCATAAACGTTGTTGATGTGTTCTATAACAATGGTTTGCTAAATGTTGTTGATTTATGGTGCTTCCACAACATTTTTGCAACGTTTAATAAACGTTTTTGACTCTCAGGATTATTTTTTGGCTTCCCTGCTTATTTTTTTGCTATTTAGTCTTAAAATGTTTGAAAGCCCTTAAAGAGTAAAAACAAAAGACCATCTCTTTTTGATTTTTGGTAAAAAAGGTAAAAACCCTCTAGGCATCCTCTTTTTTTTTTTTTTGCTTTTCCCTCCTTGATTTTATCCTTTTCCCCCTGATTTTTCCCCTTTTCCTTTTCATTTCTTTCACTCCCTCTCTCTCAGAATGAAGAACTAGGGTTCTCTCTCAAAAGACCTAGGGCTCTCTCTCAGACGAGGTGAAATCACTCTATTTTCATGGCATTCTAGCTCGATGAATCTTGATTTAACTCAGTCCTCTCTTGTCTGAACTCAAACAACTAGAAGAACCCTAACTAATCCAGGAACTTATACAATCACGGTACGCTCTTTCTCTCTCAATACACACACATATATATCTATTTCATGGGTATTTGATCAAAGTTCAATCAGGATTTTGTTATGTTTCCTTATTTCTTTATTCCTTTTTTCTCTAATGTTAAGGGTTTTCTTTTTCTCTCTCATTGATGAACTAGGGCTGAACTAGTGCTGTCTCAAACCATCAAGAACAGAAGAACCATCAAGAATTGCAAAAACCATCACGGTATGGCTCTTTCTCTCATAGACACACAACAAAACTCTGTTTCTCCTTTGATTTTTTTTCCTATTTCCTTATTTATGTATTTTTCTGTAAGGGTAGAGAGGGTTTGGGTGATGGTGGCAGTGGTGTGCGGGTTTATGGTGGTAGTGGCTGGTGGGGTAATGGTTTATTTGGGCAATAAAATTGTGTTAGCAAGGGACATGAAATTTGGGTCATGTGCTTCTCCTTTATTTTCTATTTGTGTATATATATATATATATAGATAGATATGTGTGTATTGAATTTATAAATCATTTTCTTTTATGGTTCCGTTAAATTTTGTATTTAATAGTTGTAGATTTAGTGGTATACTCATATGGAATGAGAGATATAAAAGGATATTTGGACAAGCTTCCATTAAGTTTTTTTTTTTTTTTTTAAATATTTTTTTTATATTAGTAGATTTAATGGTTTTAGGTTTTTTGCTCTACTTTAGGCTTTTTATCACTCATATCAAGAACTTTTTAGCCTGTTCATGGTTTTGTCAAGGAAAATTAGAGGCCTACACGTTTTTGTTTATTATAGGCCTTTGCCTTTTGGTCTTGGGATTTGGTGGGTAGCATATGGTTTTGTTAAACCAGTAAATCTAAAGCGATCTAAAATAACCCTAACTTTTGGTTCTTAGATTTGCAAACAGTTTGTAAACTTTATGGGGCCTTCTTATAAATTTGGTAGGCCATGAAACAGGTCGATTTTTGCTCTTGTTTTTGCCATTCTTTGGTGTTAATTTCAGTTTTGGGAGTTTATTTTTGAGTTCTTTGGGGTTACATTATAATGGGTTTTAGGGAATTTGGAGTTTGGTTTATGAATTTGAGTTCCTTCTCTATTAATTCTGAGGGGGTTTTGGTTAATTTTGGTTTTCTGATAATGGTGTTGATGTTGACTGTTGAGTTGCTATTTTTCTTTTATTTTTTTTTGGTTATTTAGGTTTTGATCACTACAAACAGTGCTTCCAAAGAGAAAGCACAGGTTAGATCCAAATTTCTCAGTGTTAACTTGGGACTTGCTTTTCCATTCAAATTTATTCATATTTGTTGCCTATTTAGTTTATGAGAAAATGGAGGAAAAGCAAATATAGTGAAATTTCGAATCATATATCCATGTTTAGTTTTACTTAAAAATAGAAAGGAAAATCTTACCCGAACCAAGGCAAAGATTTATGTTTTGCTGTTTAATTTCCCATTTCCATTGCTTTGTGAAATGAAGGATGGGGGAAGAATTAAGGATCATCTAGTGGCTTTGTTGGAAATATGCCACATCCCACATCGATTAAATATCGAGTTAAGCATGTCTTCATATACCTGTTTGGGCCCTCCACTTAAAAGCTTAGGCTTGTAAGTTGAAAACTTTACATGGTATCAGAGCATGTTGTTCCTGGGCCCGTTTCGCTCGTGAGCCCATCTTTATTGTCCACGTGATAGGCCGTTTGAATCTTGTTAGGCCTGCACGTGAGGAGGTGTGTTGGAAATATGCCACATCCCACATCGATTAAATATCGAGTTAAGCATGTCTTCATATACCTGTTTGGGCCCTCCACTTAAAAGCTTAGGCTTGTAAGTTGAAAACTTTACAGGCTTGGAAGACCTTTTGTGAATGAAGGATCAAGAAGGTTTGGGAGTTAAATCTCTTGTGCACATGAATGAAGCTTCTTTTAATTAAGTGACATTGGAAGTTTGGGGTAAAGCTTTATTACTTGTGGAAAGATGTGGTGGTTTGGAAGTATAGAGTGGATGTTGTGGGGTGGTGCACCAGGGAAGTCCATAGCTTTTATGGACAATGAAATTGGCTTTAAAGTGGCGTATAGGGTGAGATTTGAGGATGTTAGGTTTAGAGATATCTTGGTTTGGGATGTCAGCATTTTGCATGGGAATGTGATTTTCATGAGGCACTTCCATGATTCGAAGTTGGAAAGTGTGCTAAGATAAATATGGGTGTGGAGGATGTTATGGTATGGCATAGGAATGATGATGAGTTATTTTCAGTGAAATCCTATTATGGCGAATTGACTTGAGGTGAGGTGTTGTTACCAACAATTTGAGTTTGGAATGATTCGGTTCCTTCTAAGATGGATTTTTTTTTTTGTTTAGTTGGTGGCTAGAGAATAGAGATAAATGCTTAATATTTGATCATTTGATAAATAGGGAGTGAGTTATTCCGAATAGGTGCATTGTAAGGAACCGGTGGAGTTGGTGGACCATTTTTTTTTTCTCCATTGTAATATGGCTTGGAATTTATGGGTATTTGCTTTTGTCTTTTGGGGTCCAATGGGTGTTACCTTTTTCCACTCATGATTTGCTTGTTGGTGGTGGATTGGGTTCAGGACTAAGAATATCATCACTTTTGGGGAAATTTGGATCTTTCCCTGAGGCTGTAAGTCATTGCTAATTCTCAAATTGTGAAATTAGGTGTAATAACTCAATACATATAACACACACACACACACACACACACACACACACATATATATATACACACACACAACTACACTTCACGCCAAGTGGCTTGAATAAGCACACTTGGCAAGTTCCTTGCATGTAAGGGGAGAGTGTGTAGTTTGCTTAAGGGTAACATTTGGCTTATGTTTAAAACCGCGTGGCTTACTTTAGGGTGACAATTAGCTTATGGTTAAAACCATGTGTCATGTGATTTTCATGCAAAGGGTATATATATAGATGGGTGTTTTGCTGTACTGAACGACAGAAAGAGAGGGAGAGAGAGAGAGAAAGAGAAGAGAAGAGATTGAAGGAGAATGATAAAGGAAGCATACACTCTTCTGTGAGGTGAGAAACATTGCTCCTATATTTCTTTAAGTTTAGTAAATTCAAAATTGGTATGTTGGTAGTTGTTGTTCATGTTTAGGAAGCTTGGTTTTGCATCCATGGCTTCCCAAAACGTGAAAAATTTAATATCTTGGTCTTATAATGGAATTAAGCCGTGACATTTTTACTGTATATGAATGTTAATGTATAGAATACACTGTTAAAATTTGGTGACGAAATTCTTTGTATTTTGAGAGGAATAATTCAAATACTGAAAAATCGTTTTTTTGGTAATGACTTATCATTTATTCAGAATTTCATGGGTTTAGCATTTTTAATAAATACTAGACCTTATAAGCTTTCCGTGGACACATGATTTGCTAAATTTGGTTAAGATTTGGATTTTATATGATTTTTCAAAGTCTCTAAAATATTTAGATTTGAAATGAAAAATTCTGCAAAAGTAGCAGAACCTGTGAGGAAGAAGGGGCAAATGATCTAGTGCTATAGGGTGCATACACCCTTGATGCACCAGCACTGATTTAAGGGTGTAAATGAGACTTTTTGGATGCCAATTTTTTTCTAAAATCATAGAAGAAAATAATAAAAATTCTTAATGGGTCATTTTGCTGTTTGGAAGATGAGAAAGTATATTTTTAAAGATGGGTCATTTTTGAGTTTTTAATTCCATAACTAACTTTGAAGGCTTATAAAACTTTCATTTTAAATCAGATTTCGATGAAACTCGAGCCATTGTTCTCCTGTTAAAGGGTACTTCTTTTTCTGAAAATTTTTATGAAATTTCTTTAGGATCAAAAGTTTCTCCTGTTTGGGCCAAAAGACCGTTTTACCACTAGTCTTGAAACGGACTCTGACAACCTCTGATTTTGAATCTATTTGAACCCAATTTCAGTGGGAATGTGAAGTGTTTACAAATAAGTTGTGGAATTTGTGGAGATTATTCTTGAACACCTTGAGCTATGACCTATCTTTCTAAAGTCATTTAAATAAACGCTTGAAACATTGTTGTTGAGTTTTAAAATTGTTTATCATTATAAACATTGTTGAATTTGGTTGAGATAAACCCAAATGAGTTTATTTTAATGCAAGCATGTATATATGAATGAGTTTGAGATATTTATGTATGACATGAGATTTCATGATGCATCATTATGGCATATTTATATTCGTTGAATTGATATCTGTTGAATTGAGATAAATATTGATAATGGGAGATAGCCGGGATTGAACATATCCCGTAGTTAGTGCACTAATATACAGACTCATTGAGCAAGTAGGCTGTGATCTGTATACACATATTGCAAGGAGGCATATGTACTGTGGCTGAATGGTAGAACACATTTGGCATGAGGCTTATGTGTATTATGGAACACATTTGGCATAAAAGCCTATGTGTATTATTTTGAATTATGTTTTGTAGGTTGTGAGATACAACCACTAGATAGGTATGGAAATTGTTCGAATTACGTCCTATAATGTTTAATATAAAGCATACACAATGTATTTTTTTATATTAATGAAATTGACCAAATTTCAGGTGAAATCATAGATTTTATTTAGTTTCTCACTAAGCTAGACAACTTACCCTTTATATGAAAATTTATGATTTCAGGAAAGGCTAAGGACGAATTAAGCTGATCGAGCAGATTTGTCTTACTTTCTTTAAGTTTTATATGAGATGTAATTACTTTAAAAACCTAGTATTGAATTATTATGGTGAAGACTCTATTGCAGTAGACGCATATGTGTATGCGTATGCGTATGTGTATATGTTATGGTTGGAATTATAGAAGTGTCACACCCCATTTTTGCACCACCTTACTAGGGCTCATCATTTCATGCATGTTTTTGTTTTGTTTTTTAGTCTAGTCACTTGCATTAGTTTTCTAGAGTCACAAGGACAATGGATATGAATTTTGGTTCAAATTGGAGTTGATCTTGAGGGATAATAAGAGCTTTTGTGACTTGAGGGGCATAATCGTCTTTTAAGTCCCAAACTTTTCATTTGACCTTGAAATGATCTCCAAATTGTCAATTGGAGTTCATATGGATGCATAAGAGGTATTTCTAGGTTCAATTTGGTAAGTCAATGGCTCGGGATTAAAATGGCTCGATGTAGTTCAAGTTGGTTAATTGACCCTTCCTTGGGTTAGCCCTAATTGACTCACAATTACCAACCAAATCTTTTCAAATTGACTTTCATTAGTCATCATTTTACCCTCAAAAGTGTTTCATGAAGTTCAATTTTGATATGGCCTGATGATGAGTTTAGTGTGGTTATTTACGGATTATCCTTGAAGAATTAGTGCGAATCACAGCATGAGATTTTTGGTTAAAATGAAAAGAAAATTATTTTATTAAATTAGCCATTTTTATCATGACACTAACACATGTACGTATGTGATGAGTGTGTGTACGCACATACGATACATGTGCATGCGTGTTACCGGTCAGTCTCCCAATTTTTATAAAAGACAATTTCCTTTTCCTATTCAGATTAGAAGTCTTTTATCATTATAAAATACCTTTTGATTATTCTCCAAGGAAACCTAGTCCAGGAAGGAAAGGGAAACTCCAGATTTCAGTTATAAATACTCTCTTAATGTCTTTAAACAAGGGAGAGGAGAAGGGGGTTTGGAGGGAGTGAAATTCGTCATAATTCAGCAGCAGATTTTCTGAAAACCAGCAGTCGTATTTTAATCATAACTTTTTCATCCGAAGTCAGAATTTGATGAAATTGGTCTTGTTAGAAAGATAATTCAATTCTCTACAACTTTGTATTTCACAAGCTTTGTCCAAATCCAACGTTTTCATACCCAAAAAGGCGATTGAAGTTGCTGCTGCTGCAAAGTGACGAAAATCACTTTTCTTTTCTCTTGTTCTCTTTTTTGTTTTCTATTTCTTTTCAAAGTTGAGTGAGTTTTGATCTCTTTGCTGTGATACCACTTTGACAAAGAGGAGGATTCGTGTTGGTTTGATTCACTCTAAAGACCTGAGGAGCCACGAACAATTACAAACACAAGGGGAGCCACTTTATGCATTAATACTTGAGTGTTTGAGAGAGAATAAGATTTGCATGTTAGTGTTTTTGCATGGTTTTGAGCACTTGTAAGGGTGCAAATAGGTGTGGTATTTGTCCTATGGCAAATAGGGCTGCTTATATCTGAAATGGCTAATGTTTGGAGCAATTGCGCTCAGGTAAGTGGGTGTGAAGGTGCCCCAATTCACCTTTCTTCCTTATCCCTTCTCTTCTCCCTATTTAGGGTTAATTTTTAATACAAGTCTATGGTTTAATCAAAGGTTTCCTTCATAAATAAAATTCTGGTTTTTATTAAAGTTTCCATTTTGTGGAGTTCTTTCTAAAATCAAACTCTCTATCAAATTCAACTCTTTTGATCAAATAAGGAAACCTAGGGTTTTAACCATAGGTTTGTATTAAGTCTTAACCTTAGTTCTAATCGAACTACGTGGACTTTGATCCATGTATTTCGTTGCATGGTACGTAGGCGCTCTTCGTGAGGCTCAAGTCCGTTCTAGGATCCAAGCATCCTAGGTTTATTTTTGTTTTGTTTTCTTCTTTTTTCTTTTTCTGTTTTTATGTGCTTATTATGCATGGATGGATGAATGAAATATATGATATGCATGCAATTCTTGTGATGATATACTTGCTGATTTTTGTATGGAAAGATCTTGATTTAGCCCAAATGAACTGAGAGACCGAAAGGGTGACATGGGTGCCTATAGGCTTTGCCTAGAACCTTCCCATGTCATAACTTAGCCTCCGAATCCCCGATTTCTTTGGTTTTCAAAAGATTGGTTTTTGCCTTTCCTTTTTTATGGAGTCATTCAAATTGTTTTCCTAAAACAAACTATTTTTAGGGTTTTCCTTGTTTCCTTTAAAAAATAAGGTGGCGACTCCTTTCCTTTTTCTTTTTCAAATCCATTTTCTTTCAATCCCTTGTGGGCCCAATTTCCGGGGTTCACAGTTTGGCGACTCCGCTGGGGATGTTGTGGGCTAGACTCTATAAAGTTTAATTGGGCTAAGTTAATTTCTTATGTTTAATTAAAATCAATCACATTACATCCGCTTGATTGTGTGCTTTCATTTATTGCATTCTGTGCGCAAACTCTTGCATGCTAGGATCGATGTCCCTCGATGTATCCTTGCCAACGATCGGCCTAGTCTCAACCTTGGTTTTCCTGATTCCATGTGTTGGGGCGAAAGCTATCAACCTCTCTTGCCTAGTACCCTTGGGCTTGCCCTTGGGTATATTAAATGAGTTAATCACGTACTGCTGGACCCACACGGCGTTCCTGATGCCACATGTGGTTAGGTATAAGGATTGCTCAAGCAAGTGAAGGACCCTAGCCTACCCTTATCATTAGTCCATATAGACAGACTTGTAGGACACTACGGTCTCACCTTTATGCACCCACAATTGTTTGTAATGATGCTATGCCGTGTTTGTAGTGTGAGGCTTTATATCTTATGCCCTTAACATAGACCTTTAAACCCTAGCCTTCGTTAAGGCCATGGGTTAGGAGGAATAAATTAAGGAAATAGGATGTAAAGCTATGTTTGTGATGTGCTAGTCCTAGGGGATTAATTAAACCTAGTTGAAGGACTCTATGCCCTATTCTTTAAAACATACCCTTAATCCATGATCCCTGTAAAGGTAATTGGATAAAAGGAATGAATTAATTGAACATGGTGTAGAGACCGAGTTCATTAAGGAAAATATGGAGGTTTAGGACAAGTCCTTAGGCTAAAGGTTAAAACTTTTCTATCCAAAGACGTGCTGGCTTGGATCCGCAATCCACAAGGGCGTCTAGTGAGTGTTGAGTCTACCCATCAGACAGACATGGCCGACGAAAGAACTAGTGAGGGGCACTTTGACCTTGAGGCTTGCCTGAAAGCTATCATGGCCAAGCTTGACCATACCGCCGAGACATCCGATACCGCATTGAAAATGGCTCAAGAGAACCAACAGAAGATGGCGGATCTTGAACAAAATGGCTCTAAGGCCCATTCCTCGGGTATACCTCATGGGGCTGGCACCGAAGAGGGACCTCAATCCAATGAGAACACCAAGACAAGGGGGGAAAGTAGCTCGAAACCTGAGGTCACCAACCTAGAAGGGGAAGCCAAGGGGAAAGGTACTAGCAGTGATTCCGTGTTAGCTAGCAAGGTAGAAGCTTTGGAGAGAACCATAAAAGGGATTTGCAGGGCTGATGACATGGTCGATGTGCGGACTCTATCCCTATTTCCAACGGCTCGTATTCCACTACAATTCAAGATGCCGGAGTTAGAAAAGTTCGATGGGACGGGTTGCCCTAAGACTCATTTGAAGATGTACGTGCGAGCTATGCACCCTCGAGGGGCTACTGACGAGCTTTTAGCTCAAATGTTCCATGAAACCTTGGCCACTTCTGCTTTGAAATGGTTCTTATCCTTGGATGAGAATAGAACCCGGACTTGGGAAGACATATGCAATGAGTTTTCAGAGCACTACAAGTATAACACAGAGGTGGACGTTACTCGAAGGGACCTAGAAACTACCAAGCAAGGGGCTTAGGAAACTTTCTCCGCTTACATTACAAGGTGGAGACAAAAGGCGTCGAGAATGACGGATAGGCCGAATGAGGAGGACCAAATTCAGTTAGTGGTTAAGAACTTGCTGCCCGTGTATCACAAGCACCTATTTGCCCACTATTTCCCGAATTTCAAAGCTCTCATTGGGGCTGGCACGCAGGTTGAAGATGCTATCAATGATGGGACAATCAAGACTGAGGAAGTGAGGAGTCGCAAGACAAACTTTACTGGGAAGAACAATGTCGAGGTCAACACCATAACTCAACCAATCCAACCCTTTTCTCTCAATGATGTCAACCCACCTCGCCAATTCACTGACCTATTCATGCCACTCGAAAGAGTCCTTGAAAAGCTCATAAGTCGTGACCTATTGAAGCCACTCGACCCAAGACCCCCACCAAATCCCTTACCCAAGAGCTACAATGAGAATGAGTACTGCAAGTACCACCAATCCAAAGGCCATGCCACCAATCGCTGTATTCGCCTTCGCCACCAAGTCAAAGACCTCATTGACAAGCAAGTCATTTCACCACCAACCCGTCCAAATGTCACCTGTAATCCTCTCCCATCACACAACAACACACCCCCACCTAACACCATAAATGCCATTGGGGTTGAATCCTCTCGCCCTCGCCATCCCATAAGACAATACACTCCGCTCCCCATGACCTTAACCCATCTCTTCACCATTTGCCGCAATAACAGCCTTATCATGCCACTTCCACCAAAGCCAAGACTATCAACCCCTCACCAATATTGCCAATACCATCGTGCACCCGGCCATGACACCGAGGCTTGTTCTATACTAAAGAAGATCATCCAAGACCTCATTGACCAAAAGGTTTTGTTGTTGCCAAAGAAATCTATCCAACAAGAGCTGAAAGAAAGATATGAAGCAGGGGATCCTCAGGTTGGCCTATTAGGTGAAGCGTCGGGAAATATGATTACTATGTGCTGTACTCAAGCCCAAGTCCGATATCAGATGAGCCGATAGTCCCTTCAGGTTGGGATGACTTGCCGACAGAGATGGAGAGCATCGACATGATAGAATGGGATGACTTGATGAATGACTCCGAGGAAGTCCATGACATATGGGCTAGCGATGATGAGTTGGACCATATAACCAAAGGGGGTCGTCATTTCAAGCCCCCCCACCTAGAATCTGAAAATCCGTTGGAAGATTTGGAAGGGCAGAGGCGTCCTAGCTTGCAAGAAGAAGAGGATGAAGTGCTTAGGCAGCTGAAGAAGACCAATGCCAACATTACTATTTGGGGCTTGCTCATGGCCTCGCATAAGCACAGACAGACCGTGTTGAAACTGTTGAATCAGATACAAGTGCCTGTTGACACATCCCCCGAGGGATTGGTACATTTGGTGAATCCAACTCCCAAGAACTCAACCATCGTGTTCACCGATGTAGACCTACCTAAAAGCGGGCTGAGCCATTCTCAAGCTCTCTATGTGACCGTTGACACTATGGGGAAGAGGGTTCCCACCGTTCTTATCGACAATGGGTCCGCACTGAATGTATGTCCTCTCCGAACTGCCACTGTTTTGGGACCCACTGATTTCACGCCATCCGGGCAGACCGTAAGAGCTTATGACAACACCCGCCGAGAAGTAATAGGGGTAGTTACTTTGCCTCTTATCATGGGACCCACTGAATTTAGGGTGGAATTCCAAGTGTTGGATGTGCCGTCATGTTTCAACTTGCTGTTGGGCCGACCTTGGATCCATCCTGCTGGGGCTGTGCCATCTTCATTCCATCAAAAGGTGAAGTTTCCTTATGAAGGAGCCATAGTAACGCTTCAAGGGGACTATGAATTGAAACTCGCAGGTGTGCCTATATGTGAGATACAACCCGAATCAGCAGCGATACCGCTATCTGGGTTTGACTATGTCCAATGCATTGAGAAAGAGCTCGAAAAGGGTGAATTAATACCCTTGGACTTTTGCCCCTATGGCAACTTGCATGTTGGTGAAATCATGAGAAGGATGAGTTTCTTTCCAGGCATGGGGCTAGGGCGTCGCCAACAAGGGATCCCTACGTCTATTCAAAGCCGTGTCGCCTCATATACTTTTGGGTTAGGATATGAGCCCTCCAAAAATGATTATACGGAAATGCTGAAGAGGAACAAAGAGAAAGTAAGAGCCAAAGCCGAGGGAAGGGTGCCAGACCTGAAGATCTCGCCATATCGACCTACTTTGAATGGTTACTTCGTCAAAGAAGGGGATGATTTTCTATATTGCGGGTTTCCAGAGCCCACCTTTGACTAAGCTACCAAGATCCGAGTTCCGGGTTTTGAAATCTTCTTCACCGAATGGTATCCAATCACAGTTGAAATGGTGGATGATGAAGCCATCAATGATGAGTTCTGGGAAAAGAAAGAGGAAGACTGGGCAGAGAACCTTGATGCGGGGGCTATGACTGAAATGTTCCAAGACATGATCCTCACCGTGGAAGACTCGACCATTGAAGAACTCCAGGGTTCATCCATTAGCCATGCTACCGTGCCATTCCTGAATTGGTACCTTGAATGTGGTGTCATTGCGGAGATCCATCAAGAAGAAGACCTTGGCCTACCTGATAGCAGCTTGTAGGTGTCTTAGTTTAGTAATATTTCCCTAATTCAATAAGATGTATCTACTTAACTCACCTTGTGGAGTCATAGTATTGGTACAGATTTGTTTGTTTTCTTTCTTTCTTTTGTGTGTCATTCCCATTATTCCTAGTCAATAAAGTGTGCTTTCTTTCTCTATATATGCAGTGTCTCTTTTCTCTCCTCTATAGATATTTATGGCATGGATATAGATCCTAGGAACGATGTCCCCCCGGAGCTCGTTGAGCAAAGGAAAAGGGGCGTCACCGAACCTAATATGGATGAATTGGAATCAATCAACTTAGGGACGAATGAATTGCCAAGAATAGTTAAAATTGGGAAAACCCTCTCCCCCGTTGAAAAAGAAAAGATGATCTCCCTCTTGAAAGCCAACATTATGGCTTTTGCATGGTCTTATGAAGACATGCCTGGCATCGACCCCGATATTGTGCAACACTATATCCCCACTAATTCCCTAAAGAAGCCGGTAAAGCAGAAACTCAGAAGATTAAAACCAGAATGGGCTCTAAAAGTAAAAGAAGAGGTAACTAAACAACTAGACGCGGGTTTCCTCCAAGTTGTGGAGTACCCCGAGTGGCTGTCGAATATAGTGCCTGTGCCTAAAAAAGATGGGAAAGTAAGGATGTGTGTCGATTTCCGAGATCTCAACGCTGCAAGCCCTAAGGATGACTTTCCTTTACCCCATATCGACGTGTTGGTGGATAGTACAGTGGGACATGCACTCCTCTCCTTCATGGACGGATTCTCCGGGTATAACCAGATAAAGATGGCGCCTCAAGACATGGAGAAAACAGCCTTTATCACGCAATGGGGAACGTACTGTTACAAGGTAATGCCCTTTGGCTTAAGAAACGCTAGGGCTACTTACCAAAGAGCAGCTACGACCTTATTGCATGATATGATCCATAAGGAAGTCGAGGTTTATGTCGATGATATGATCGTGAAGTCCGTGGATAGAGAAGGGCATTTCAAGGCACTAGAGAAATTCCTAGAGCGAGCAAAAAAGTACAACCTCCGTCTCAACCCACAGAAGTGCGCTTTTGGTGTCACTGCAGGTAAGTTATTGGGGTTTATGATCACTCAGAGAGGTATCGAAGTGGACCCAGGGAAGATAAAAGCTATTGTGGAGATGGAGCCGCCTAGCACTGAGAAGCAGATTCGGGGTTTTCTGGGAAGAGTTCAATACATAAGCCGATTCATTGCCAACTTGACCATGGTTTGCGAACCAATCTTCAAATTGCTTAAGAAAGGTGTGCCAAAAGTATGGAACGAAGAATGCCAAGAGGCCTTTGAGACCATTAAGAGATACTTGAGCAATCCTCCAATCTTAGTTCCCCCACGGCAAGGTGCGCCACTTTTGTTATACTTAACGGTCACCGAAACCGCGACGGGAGCTATGTTAGCTCAATATCTTGAAGGGTCTACAAAGGAAAATGCCATCTACTACCTAAGCAAGAAAATGACAGACTATGAAGTGAAGTACAATGCAATTGAAAAGGCTTGTGTGGCACTAGTATGGGCGACGCAGAAACTCCGACACTACATGACGTCCTTCGAAGTGTTCTTGATAAGTCGCATGGACCCGTTGAAATACTTGGTAGAAAGGCCGGTATTGTCATTCAGAACTGCTCGATGGTCAATTCTCCTCAACGAATTCGACATCAAGTACGTGAATTAGAAGTCTATCAAGGGAAGCGTCATCGCAGACTACCTAGCCAGCTGTCCGATGTCATCATCCGCTCCGTTCAATGATCAATTCCCAGATGAGGACGTGCTAGAGATTGGTAGAAAAACTTGGAGAGTATACTTCGATGGGGCAGCCAATAAGAAAGGTTATGGGATAGGAGTCCTGCTGGTCTCACCCGAAGAGGCATTTACACCGTCGGCGGTCAAGTTGGGGTTCGAAGCCACCAACAACATTGCTGAGTATGAGGCCTGTATCCTACCACTGGAAGCGGCACTTGAATTGGGGATCAAAGAATTAGAAGTGTTCGGGGACTCGGCGCTAATCATTTGTCAGATAAAAGGGGAATGGAAAACTCGAGATGAGAAGCTGCTACCCTACCATGCCTACCTAGAAGCTCTAACCAAGGAGTTCTCAGAGATAGAATTTAACTACCTTTCAAAGAACAAGAACCAGTTCGCCGATGCCTTGGCGACCCTAGCATCCATGGTGGAGATACCTGAAGGGGGAAATGTGAAGCCGTTGGTGATAGAATGCCGAGACAAGCCTGTGTATTGTTGTGCAATCCAAGGAGGAGAGGTAAATGATGGCCGTCCGTGGTTCCATGACATAAAGAAGTTCATTGAAGAAAGGGAATACCCAGAAGGAGCATCTCGTATCGATAGAAAAACCCTAAGGCGGTTGGCGAGTCACTATGTACTTTGTGGAGGAAAGCTATATCGGAGATCATACGACGGGATCCACCTGCTGTGTGTCACCGAGGAGGAAGCCGAGCATCTGATTAAAGAAATCCATGAAGGGACAGGGGCTCCGCATATGAATGGCTATATGTTAGCTAAGAAAATCATGAGGTTAGGCTATTATTAGTCCACCATGGAAAGAGACTGCCACGCACATGTCAAGAAGTGCCACAAATGCCAACTGTTCGCCAGTGGACAACATTTGCCTTCTATGCCTTTAACAAGTATGTCGTCACCTTGGCCATTCGCAGTATGGGGGATAGATATCATCGGACAGATCAAGCCAAAGGCGTCAAATGGGCATGAATACATCCTGGTTGCCATCGACTACTTCACTAAATGGGTGGAAGCAGCATCCTTCAAGACCTTGAATTCCAAGAAAGTAGCACAGTTCATACAGCACAGCATCATCTATCGATATGGGGTACCGCATGAAGTTATCTCAGACAATGGCCAGCACTTTCAGAAAGAAACCCATGAGCTCTTGCAAAAGTATGGCATAGCCCACCATCTGTCGTCACCATACCGTCCTCAGACTAATGGAGCGGTGGAAGCAGCTAACAAGAACATCAAGAAGATACTACAGAAGACTGCGGACTCACACACAGACTGGCATGAGAAGTTGCCATTGGCACTATGGGGTTACAGAACATCAATAAGGTCGTCAACAGGGGCTACCCCTTATTCTCTAGTTTATGGAATGGAGGCCGTGTTGCCAGTTGAATTGGAAGTTCCTTCACTAAGAGTTGCCGTGGAGAGCCAGATAACAGAAGTGGACTGGGTTAAGAGCCGCTATGATGAGTTAGCTTTGCTGGATGAAAGGCGTTTAAGGGCGCTGTATCATGTTCAGGGGTATCAACGGAGAGTTGCCAGAGCATTCAACAAGCATGTCAAAGATCGAGGTCTAAAGAAAGGGGATGTAGTGTTGAAAGAAATCAGAGCTCCAGTGTTCGATCCGCGGGGAAAATTCAAGCCAAGTTGGGGTGGGCCATACATTATCAAAGAGATATTGCCAGCAGGGGCTGTTCGCCTCATGGATTTAGATGGAATTGAGTTCGCTCGTCCAACTAATTTGGATCAATTGAAGAAATATCATGTTTGAAGCCTGCTAGGTTGAAAACCCGTAAGGGCGGCCTAGGCAAAAGTTAAGGCATAAGAACTACGTAAGACCTGATTCTCCATTCAAAAACAAAAAAACAAAAAAAAACAAAACAAAAAACAAAAAAAAAAAGAAGAAAAAAAAACCATGGAGATACGTAGGCAACCCATAAAGTTACCTTGGGTGCGGTCTAAATCAAAGAAGAAAATCCCAAATTTGATTTATTATTGGCAATTTATTCAAAACTAAAATTGATTGACATAGCAATTCATTGGTATTAAGTAAAAGAACTGTAAAAATGCCATAAATATCCTATTCTATTTTCTTGAGCCTCTTTGCAGCTCGCTCCTCAGCTTTCTTCTTCTCTCTTTCATGTCTTCTTTTCTTCCTCAAGTCATGTTCATAAGCTGCTGTCACTGCTTCCATAATATCTTCTCTGCAAGGTCTAAGTCCATCATTCTTGATAAGTCCAAAAATCCTTTCTCTTCGAGTAGTCTCTCGCTCACCCAAATTGCTTTTCAACCATTCCTTATACTCGGGGCTCATCATATATGGACCATCAGTATTCGTAACTTGGGTTAGTATCAACTTGCTAGGCCATCGGTCCTTCGCCCAAGTCACTACAGAAAGACCCGCGGGCACCACAGGATAGTCACCTTTCAAGGAAGTGGGTATGGTTTGCATGGCGCCCATCTGACGAAGAACCCTTGAAGGCCAATAGAAGGAAGTAGACCTCAGTCCTATGAGTCTCACCATGGCGCATCCAGAAGTCCGCAGAAGCACCTGGTCACTGCAGCCCCATATGAATACAAACCACTTGACACTCCTCCAAGAAAGGGTTTGGAAGTAACCTAGCCAATCTCTCAATGAAAATTGCCCAGGTAGTTCAATGCGGCGAAGGCAGTAATGCTGGGGCTTGTATGGTGTAATGGCAACTGGTGACAAGAAATTCAGTCTTTCAAGCAACCACATCTGCAGTAGAATGGGGCTACCTCCTAAAGGAACCTTTGGGTCCTCATGAGTTTTATCCAAACCATTCAGGGTTTCAGCTAGCACCATGGGAATCAAGTTATGGCCCTTGGCAAGGAGAGGAATCAAGTCACAGATTTGAATGGGAACATGTGGAGTACCAGTGGAAATAAGAAAACGACCAATGAGGCAAAAGGCAAGAGCATGCTTAATAGGAAAGGTAAAATTCAGAATACCTTTACTATCACAAGCTAAAAAAGAGGTTGCCAATTTCATCAAGTCTACCATATGGTCCTTTACAAACGTAGAGGCATATTGTGAGTGAATCCCAAGTAGATTGGAGAAAGAAGTAAGAAAGCTTGGGCGAGGAGTAGGGAGAATGAAAGGACCTACCGTTGAAACTCCATACAATGCACAGAATTCCTCCATGGTTGGGCACAGTTCTTCATAGTTGAAGCGGAACACATGAACTTGAGGATCCCAAAAATATGTAGCAGCAGTCAAGAGGTTCGTTTCAAGCCTCACATGCCTCAAGGAGAGCAATGGATCCAAGCCAAAGCACTTGAACTCAGATTTTGCTTCAGCACTCATAACTCTCAAAAACCCTCCTAAAAATTTGTCTAGAGCCTCCATAATTTCTAATGAATGAATATAAGTAGGTTTAGGAACCTCTTGGATGTGTTTTTATAGGGAAAAGGTCACAAATCCAAGTTCTAATAGGAAAAAACCCATCAGAATAGGAAGTTTCCTATTCAAAGTGGGATTTCCGCTTCGGGCTCGGGTAACCACCCAGGCCTGGGCGGCTAGCCTCCTGAGGCCTGGTGGTCACCCAAGCCACCTTGTTTTGGCTTTCTCCCTCGCTTTGTCTCGCCTTGACGCGTGATCAAACCTCCTTCCAAATGAGATATTCAACACTTTTTGAGCTTAAAATCAATCAAATTCCATCTTGAAATCAATTCCTTGAATTGATTTTATGTTCAAAAGGGTTGAATATATTTCCCCTGTGTCATGCCAACTCAAGTGACAATGTGTTAAGTCACTCTCCTCTTGCACCATGCCTGTTCAATCTTGATAAATTAATCATATATCCTCATTTCAAATCTTGATTTTTCATCCTACTTGGTTGAATATATTCATCGCTTGAATGTGTTCTTCCATTTCAAAAGTGTATTCACCCTTTGAATATGCTTCTCAGTTTCAAATTCTCATTCTCTATCATACTTGGTTGAATATATTCATCACTTGAATATATTCTTCCATTTCAAAAGCATGTTCACCCATTGAATATGCTTCCTAGTTTCAGATCCTCATTATCACTTACTTGGTAAAATATATTCATCGCTTGGGTATATTTCTCCATTTCAATGGTATACTCATCACTCGAGTATACTTCTCAGATCATTTGTCACTTACTTGGTTAAGTATATCCATCACTTGGGTATATTTTTCCATTTCAATGGTATACTCATCACTTGAGTATACTTCTCAGATATTTTGCCACTTACTTGGTTAAGTATATCCATCGCTTGGGTATATTTCTCCATTTCAATGGTATGTTCATCACTTGAACATACTTCTCAGATTATTTGTCACTTACTTGGTTAAATATATTCATGACTAGAATATATTTCTCCATTTCAATGGTGTACTCATCACTTGAGTACACTTCTCAGATTATTCTCTATCTTACTTGCTTAAGTATATCCATCGCTTGGATATATTTCTCTATTTCAATGGTATGTTTATCACTTAAACATACTTGTCACTTACTTGGTTAAGTATATCCATCACTTGGATATATTTCTCTATTTCAATGGTATGTTTATCACTTAAACATACTTGTCACTTACTTGGTTAAGTATATTCGTGACTAGAATATATTTCTCCATTTCAATGGTGTACTCATCACTTGAGTACACTTCTCAGATTATTCTTATCTTACTTGGTTAAATATATCCGTCGTTTGGATATATTTCTCCATTTCAATGGTATGCTCATCACTTGAGTGTACTTCTCAGCTTACTTGGTTAAATATATCCATCACTTGGATACATTTCTCCATTTCAAAAGTATGTTCATCACTTGAACGTACTTCTCAGTCTTTTTCAATCATTAAGTATACTCATCACTTGAGTATATTTCTCAGCATCTTTTTCATCACTTGGGTAAATATGTTCGTGACCTGAATATATTTCTCCATTTCAAAAGTACACTCATCACTTGAATACACCTCTCAGATTATTCTTATCCTACTTGGTTAAGTATATCCATCGCTTGGGTATATTTCTCCATTTCAATGGTATGTTCATCACTTGAACATACTTCTCAGATTATTACTTGGTTAAATATATTCATCACTTGAATATATTTCTCCATTTCAATGGTATACTCATCACTTGAGTATACTTCTCAGTTCATTCTCTATCTTACTTAGTTAAATATATTCGTGACCTGAATATATTTCTCATTTTTCAAAAGTATGTTCATCACTTGAACGTACTTCTCAGTCCTTCTCAATCATTAAGTATCCTCACCACTTGAGTATACTTCTCAGATTTCATTCTCAGATTACTTGGTTAAATATATTCGTGACCTGAATATATTTCTCCATTTCAATGGTATACTCATCACTTGAGTATACTTCTCAGATATTTTGTCACTTACTTGGTTAAGTATATCCATCGCTTGGATATATTTCTCCATTTCAAAGGTATGTTCATCACTTGAACGTACTTCTCAGATTTCATTCTCATCACTTGGTCAAATATATTCGTGACTAGAATATATCTTTCCATTTCAAAAGTATGTTCATTCGTAGTGGCTTGAACATGCTTCTCTTATCAATTCTCAACCCTCAGTGGTTTAAGTATACTCATGACTTGAGTACACTTCCTTATTTCAGTCTCAGGTTTTCAACCTCCCATCATTGTTGGTATCAGTGTGTGATTTCTCCGGGCTTTTTTGGCCAAAAATGGGTTGTTCTTTATCATTGGTTCACAAGTGTAACTTGTTCGCCAATGAGGGGCTTCTGTCACACCCCATTTTTGCACCACCTTACTAGGGCTCATCATTTCATGCATGTTTTTGTTTTGTTTTTTAGTCTAGTCACTTGCATTAGTTTTCTAGAGTCACAAGGACAATGGATATGAATTTTGGTTCAAATTGGAGTTGATCTTGAGGGATAATAAGAGCTTTTGTGACTTGAGGGGCATAATCGTCTTTTAAGTCCCAAACTTTTCATTTGACCTTGAAATGATCTCCAAATTGTCAATTGGAGTTCATATGGATGCATAAGAGGTATTTCTAGGTTCAATTTGGTAAGTCAATGGCTCGGGATTAAAATGGCTCGATGTAGTTCAAGTTGGTTAATTGACCCTTCCTTGGGTTAGCTCTAATTGACTCACAATTACCAACCAAATCTTTTCAAATTGACTTTCATTAGTCATCATTTTACCCTCAAAAGTGTTTCATGAAGTTCAATTTTGATATGGCCTGATGATGAGTTTAGTGTGGTTATTTACGGATTATCCTTGAAGAATTAGTGCGAATCACAGCATGAGATTTTTGGTTAAAATGAAAAGAAAATTATTTTATTAAATTAGCCATTTTTATCATGACACTAACACGTGTACGTATGTGATGAGTGTGTGTACGCACATACGATACATGTGCATGCGTGTTACCGGTCAGTCTCCCAATTTTTATAAAAGACAATTTCCTTTTCCTATTCAGATTAGAAGTCTTTTATCATTATAAAATACCTTTTGATTATTCTCCAAGGAAACCTAGTCCAGGAAGGAAAGGGAAACTCCAGATTTCAGCTATAAATACTCTCTTAATGTCTTTAAACAAGGGAGAGGAGAAGGGGGTTTGGAGGGAGTGAAATTCGTCATAATTCAGCAGCAGATTTTCTGAAAACCAGCAGTCGTATTTTAATCATAAATTTTTTATCCGAAGTCAGAATTTGATGAAATTGGTCTTGTTAGAAAGATAATTCAATTCTCTACAACTTTGTATTTCACAAGCTTTGTCCAAATCCAACGTTTTCATAACCAAAAAGGCGATTGAAGTTGCTGCTGCTGCAAAGTGACGAAAATCACTTTTCTTTTCTCTTGTTCTCTTTTTTGTTTTCTATTTCTTTTCAAAGTTGAGTGAGTTTTGATCTCTTTGCTGTGATACCACTTTGACAAAGAGGAGGATTTGTGTTGGTTTGATTCACTCTAAAGACCTGAGGAGCCACGAACAATTACAAACACAAGGGGAGCCACTTTATGCATTAATACTTGAGTGTTTGAGAGAGAATAAGATTTGCATGTTAGTGTTTTTGCATGGTTTTGAGCACTTGTAAGGGTGCAAATAGGTGTGGTATTTGTCCTATGGCAAATAGGGCTGCTTATGTCTGAAATGGCTAATGTTTGGAGCAATTGCGCTCAGGTAAGTGGGTGTGAAGGTGCCCCAATTCACCTTTCTTCCTTATCCCTTCTCTTCTCCCTATTTAGGGTTAATTTTTAATACAAGTCTATGGTTTAATCAAAGGTTTCCTTCATAAATAAAATTCTGGTTTTTATTAAAGTTTCCATTTTGTGGAGTTCTTTCTAAAATCAAACTCTCTATCAAATTCAACTCTTTTGATCAAATAAGGAAACCTAGGGTTTTAACCATAGGTTTGTATTAAGTCTTAACCTTAGTTCTAATCGAACTACGTGGACTTTGATCCATGTATTTCGTTGCATGGTACGTAGGCGCTCTTCGTGAGGCTCAAGTCCGTTCTAGGATCCAAGCATCCTAGGTTTATTTTTGTTTTGTTTTCTTCTTTTTTCTTTTTCTGTTTTTATGTGCTTATTATGCATGGATGGATGAATGAAATATATGATATGCATGCAATTCTTGTGATGATACACTTGCTGATTTTTGTATGGAAAGATCTTGATTTAGCCCAAATGAACTGAGAGACCGAAAGGGTGACATGGGTGCCTATAGGCTTTGCCTAGAACCTTCCCATGTCATAACTTAGCCTCCGAATCCCCGATTTCTTTGGTTTTCAAAAGATTGGTTTTTGCCTTTCCTTTTTTATGGAGTCATTCAAATTGTTTTCCTAAAACAAACTATTTTTAGGGTTTTCCTTGTTTCCTTTAAAAAATAAGGTGGCGACTCCTTTCCTTTTTCTTTTTCAAATCCATTTTCTTTCAATCCCTTGTGGGCCCAATTTCCGGGGTTCACAAGAAGCATATGAAATTATTATGTACTATGTATGTGGGTGTTACATTTGGTATCAGAGCCTAGGTTTAAATCTAGGTTAGGGTTGATTATTAAAAATTCATGATTATTACTAATATATATATTTGATGTGGGTTGTAGTTAGAATGGAAGGAAACGATCACAGAGGAGGATATGTGCTAGGACCCTTGGTATCGAACCCCGAGATCCTATGTGATACCATAAGGCGCTGTGTGAAGATGCTTGGCACATGATTTACGAAGAGACACGGAGAGCTTACCTCAGCCTAGAGAGTTATATACCACGATCCTTTGAGATTGTGAGAGATTTTATTTGGATACTGACCAGTGGGTGAGAGAGTTTGTCACCTATATGCGGACCCGTCTTGACATCATGGAGGAGATCGACATTGCAGTATTGCGGGACTTAGGAGTTTTGCCGCATATAGTAGTACTTCTAGCTCCTCAGGTACTTCTAGGGATACCAATCCCTCTTCCCCAAGCAGAGCCCGATATTATTTATATATCCTCTGACTCAGAGTCTGAGGATGAGATAGAGCTTGAGGAAATAGAACCTGAGATTATCTATATCTCTTCTAACTCAGAGTTCGAGGATGAGATAGAGCCTGAGGAGGCTGAGCTAGAGGAGTCAGATCCTGAGGAGGTAGATCCCGAGGAGATAGAACCTGAAGAAGCAGCACCCGAAGAATATGAGCCTGAGGACATAGAACCAAAGATGGAGTCGATAGAGACAGATCCTGAGGAGGATGTGGGATCAGATGAGGCATCATCTACGGGATCTAGCTTGACAGTTGATGGATCTATCGAAGGAGTGATGATGAGTGATGTAGTAGTGGGTAGAAAGGATGTTTGTAGATATGTAGATGTATATAAATGTAGATAGTGCTATAGTTTTGGAAATCTATGATTTATACCCTATGATAGGGTAATACTTTTTGGATAGGAGTCTTAGGCATAGTAGTATATATGCTGTATTTTTTGTAAATCACAGATATTATGATGCAGATAGTTGTGAAAATATGATTAATGAAATTACTTTTTTTAAAGTTTTAATTTGTGGATTCTAAAGAGATAATTTCCTTTCTTCTGTAGAATCATGGCTGAACAAGGACAAGGAAATATACCTAACCCTAGAGAAGATCCTTTGGGATTTTTGAGTGTTTTCATCGAGCAATTGGGTCATATAAATCATCCTAGAAAGAGTCCAATAGAAAAATTTTAGAAGCTTAGGCCTAAAGAATTTGATGGTACAGATGGAGGTATTAAAGCAGAATAATGGCTGTGCCATTTGGAGGATTTGTTCAAAGTGATGAATTGGTCTGATATTAAGAAGCACAAATTTGCAGTTTTTCAATTAGTTGGGGAAGCTAAGAATTGGTGGGACTCTATAAAAGGAATGACAGGGGAGAAGCTACTCGAACTATGAAATGGGATGATTTTAAAATTAGATTTTTGGGAAAATATTTTCCATCCACTGAGAAAGAGAAGCTAGAAATGGAGTTTATTCGTTTAGAGCAGGATACTTTGTCCGTGACAGGATATCTCAATAAGTTTGAAGCTTTGTCATGCTATGCACCTCACTTAGTTGCTACTGAAGAGAAGCGAGTGCGAAAGTTTATTTTAGGGCTAGTGCCTCCTATTCGATGAATCTTGGTTAGAGAAGTGGATAGGCCCTATGAAGAAGTTATAAGAAAAGCCCTAAGGCACGAGGAAGACAATAAGAGATACATAGCTGACAAGGAGCAGAGAATAAGGAAAAGAGGAATCAACAAGGCAAGTTAGAAAGACAAGAGAAAAGGAATCCAGCTTAGAAGAAGCAGAAGAATAATGCAGGAAATGCTCAAAGTGCATCATCTTCATAGCAGAAAGAGTTATATAAGCAAAAAAGCGCGTGTTTTAATTATGGAATTGTAGGTCATCGGGCTCAAGATTGTACCTGACCTAAGAATATAGTCTGCTACAATCGTGAGGAGAAGGGATACCTTAGTTGGGATTGTAAGAAGCCTTGGAAGAACAATCAACCACCAGCACAACAAAGAGTAGGGCGTGCCTATGCCATTGTTCTAGAACAAGCAGGAATTGAAGGTACCCTTTTTGGTCTCAATAGTTGTGCAAAGATTTTATTTGATAATGGAGCAACCCATTCTTTCATTTCAACTATATTTGTGGATACTCTAGGATTGAGTCTGGAATATCTTGATGTACCCTTAATTGTTACTACACCTTTGGGCAGCACAGTAGAACTTAAACATGTGTGTAAGAGATGCATGATAAGACTAGGAGTTAAAGAGATGCCTGCAGATCTTATAGTGATGAGTATGAGGAGATTTGATGTTATCCTTGGGGCAGATTGGCTTACTAGCTATAGTGCTATTCTAGATTGCCGCAAAAAAACAATTTTCTTTTCTAATCTAGACTAGCCTTTTCTTTTCCATTGTGAGCTAACCAGAAATCCACCTATAGAGTCCATACCAGTAGTACAAGAATATATCAATGTGTTTTAAGAAGTATTTGGACTGCTTCCTAAAAGAGAGATTGATTTTACCATTGATGTAATTCCAGGCACAACCCCTATTGCTAGCGCTCCTTATCGCATGGCACCATTAGAGATGAAGGAATTGAAAAAGCAGTTATAAGAGTTGAAGGAGCAAGGTTTTGTACAACCCAGTACGTCACCTTAGGGAGCGCCTATCTTGTTTGTAAAGAAAAAAGGATGGATCACTTAGATTTTGTGTTGACTATCGGCAACTTAATAAGGTTACTATCAATAATAAGTATCCTTTGCCAAGAATTGATGATTTATTCGATTAATTACAAGGAGCTACCATATTTTCGAAGATTGATTTGAGATCGGGGTACCATCAGTTGTTAGTTAAGGAAGCAGATATACCCAAAACAGCATTTAGTTCACGATATGGGCATTATGAATTTCGAGTTATGCTTTTTGGAGTAACTAATGCCCCTACTGCTTTTATGGATTTGATGAATAGAGTTTTTCGTCCTTATTTGGATCAATTTATTATTGTCTTCATTGATGATATTTTAATTTATTCAAAGACAAAAGAGGAGCACGAACATCATTTGCGTACAACGCTCCATACTTTGAGCGAGCATAAGTTGTATGCTAAATTTGAGAAATGTTAATTTTGGTTAGAGCAAGTTAAATTCTTAGGGCATGTGGTTTCTAAAGATGGTCTCTCTGTTGATCCTTCTAAGATAGAAGCAGTCCTAAATTTGAAGCAACCAATAATCCCGACCGAGATTTGGAGTTTTCTTGGACTCGTAGGTTACTACCGAAAATTCGTTGAAGGGTTCTCGATTGGCAGCACCATTAACCCATCTTACAAAGAATGATGTAAAGTTTATTTGGGAGGACCACTGTGAACGTGCATTCCAGAAACTGAAAGAGAATCTAACCACTGCATTTGTTCTCGCCTTCCCTTAAAACGGAGTTAAGTTTATTATTTATAGTGATGCTTCTCATCAAGGATTAGGATGTGTGTTGATGCAAGATGGACATGTGATTGCTTATGGATCAAGGCAATTAAAGCCACATGAGCTAAATTACCCTATGCATGACTTAGAGCTTGCAGTAGTAGTTTTTGCACTCAAAATATGGAGGCACTATTTGCATAGTGAAAGTTTTGATCTCTTTTCTGATTATAAAAGTTTGAAATACTTGTTTTCATAAAAAGAACTTAATATGAGACAGAGAAGATGGATGGAATTTCTTAAAGATTATGACCTTATTCTCCAGTACCATCCTGGTAAAGCCAATGTAGTCGCTGATGCTTTAAGTCGTAAACCTCAAGGTTTTATTTCATTATTAATGGTGTGAGAATGGGAGATGTTGGAGTTAGTGGTAGAATTTAATTTGTATTTTGAAGAGCAAGTTGAGGGGACATTTTTGTGCGCTATGATGATACAACCCGTTTTGATTAATAAAGTATTACAAGCTCAAGCTCAAGATTAAGAATTCAAGGAATGGATTTTAAAGATGGTAAGGGAACATCCAACATAATGGAAGGTTAGGAGTGATGGGAGGTATAGGTTTTATGGTTGACTATGTGTACCCAATAGGGAAGAACTGAAAAAGCAGATTTTGGAGCAGGTACATCACTCTCGATTTACTATTCACCTAGGAAATACAAAGATGTATTAAGACCTCAAAAGACAATTTTGGTGGGGAGGTATGAAAAGGGATATTACTGAGTATGTATCCAATGTCTCACGTGCTTAAAAGTGAAGCTTGAACGATAAAAGCCGTCTGGATTACTTTAACCATTACCCATAGCTGGTTGGAAATGGGAATATGTGATAATGGACTTCATAATAGGGTTACCTCGATCAAAGCAAGGACATGATGCTATATGGGTGATTATGGATCATCTAACCAAGTCTGCTCACTTCATCCTTTATAATATTACGTATTCAGTTGAGAAAATGAGTAGAATATATATTCAAGAGATCATTCGATTGCATGGAGTACCAGTGTCTATTGTATCCGATCGAGACCCTTGTTTTACGTCTAAGTTTTGGGAAGGAATACAAGAAGCCTTTGGAAGCGAAGTGAGATTAAGTACTACTTCCCACCTAGAAACAGACGGACAAACTGAACAGGTGAATCAAATTTTGGAAGATATGCTACGTGCCTATGTATTGGATTTTGAAGCTAATTAGGAACTGCACTCACCTTTGGTTGAGTTTGCCTATAATAACAGTTACTAGAATAGTATCAGAATGGCACCATTTGAAGCTTTATATTGCAAGCCTTGTCGGTCTCCTATATGCTGGGCTGAAGTAGGAGATAAAGCTTTCCTCGGACTTGATTTAGTTCGTGAGACAACTGAGAAGATTTCTTTGATCAGAGAACGACTAAAAGCTGCATAGAGCAGCCAGAAAAGTTATGCAGATCAACGGAGAAAAGATTTGGAATTTTAAGCTGGCGATTATGTTCTACTGAAAATATCACCTATTAAGAGTGTAGTGAAATTTGGAAGAAAGAAAGGGAAGCTATCTCCATGCTTTATAGGACCCTTCAAGGTGATCAAGAAGATTGGAATTAGCTTATCGGCTTGAGATGCCCCCAGAATTGGCAGAAATCCACAACGTATTCCATGTGTCCATGTTGCGTAAATGTGTGCATGATCCCTCACACATCGTGAAATTGGACGACATCGAATTAGATAAGGATGCTACTTATAAGGAGAAACCTGTTCGAATTCTGGATCGTAACAAGAAAATATTGAGGAAAAAAGAAATTCCTTTAGTTAAAGTACAATGTAGTCATTATGATGAAAATGAAGCTTCTTGGGAGTTAGAGTCAGAAATTCAGAAGAAGTATCCTTGCCTGTTTACCTGATAGGTACGTAATTTCGAGGACAAAATTATATTTTTAGGGGGGTAGAATGTAATAACCCAATACATGTCACACACACACACACACACACACACATATATATATATACACACACATAACTGCACTTCACGCCAAGTGGCCTAAATAAGCACACTTGGCAAGTTCCTTGCATGTAAGGGGAGAGTGCGTGGCTTGCTTAAGGGTAACATTTGGCTTATGCTTAAAATCGTGTGGATTGTTTAAGGGTGATGTAGACACCCCATTTTCATCCCCATAAGATCATGATAGCATTTGTTTAGGTTTAGAAGCATTTAGGAGTCCCTAAGCCTTAAAGGACACTTTTGCCTTTTTAAGCCTTAGGAAAATAGGTCATCATTGCATGCATATTTTTGTCTCTTTGTTGAGTCCCATCACTTGCATTTAGTTTCTAGGATCATTTTGGTTATGTGTGTCAAATTTTGTTTAATTCCAAATAGGTTTGGATAGTTAATTAGAACTTTTGCGACTTGAAGGGCAATTTCGTCTTTTACTTCATACACTTTCCAATTGACCTCCAAATTTGTTCCGAAGTGTTCCATTGACCTTAGAATGATGAAATGAGTTTAATTGAAACCGCTAATTTAATTTATTGAAAGGTTTTGGATTGGTTCACCACATTACCTTATGGTTAATTGACCTCTTTTTTGGGTAATCGCCTCATGAAAACCCAGCCACCTTACCGTGGTCAGGGATTTTTGGTCCAAGAATATTCTAGGCTTATTCTAGCGTTGAATCCTTGAAATTTTGGCTTTTGAATCACTCAAATCGGAGTTAAAATAAAGAATTTAAGTTCGTTTGAAGTTAGGAGTCCGAACCGGGTCAGGAATCCTCAAAATCGAGGAGACCTGACTTCGCTCTCGGGTGACCGGTTCACCCCAACCAGTCCAACCAGTCACCCGAGCCCTCTGTCCTGATTTGTCTCTCTTTGAATTTTTGACGAAATGGGACTCTATTACTTCGAATTTTTGCCTTCCAAAGGACTTTTAAGCCTATTGGGAGGTGGTTTTAAGTTATTTAACATTCATGGGATTTAATTACAGCCCTAGATTGGTTTTATGGTGAATTAATCTCAACCATTGGTTCACATGGTCGGTTGGTTATAAATAGAGGCTCATTCATCAGCATAAGGGACTTTTGGCTTATTTGACACTTCATATTCATTAGAGAGAGAGGGACCACGAGTTTGCACACACCCATATCACTTGGAGAAGGTTTTCTACTGAAATTTCAAAGGAGAAATAGAAGGGAACCAAGCCAAAGAGAAGGAAGAACACAGCGAAGACTTTTGCTTTGTTGTAAGTCTCCTTTGCATCCTTTTACGATTCCTTCTTCTTTTACTCCATTCTCTGCATAGTTTTGGCTTAGTATTGATTTAGGAATCATATATACTCTATATTTTAGAGTGTATATGATTCAAATATGATGTGAAAAGCATGCTAGTGGAATAGGATTGCGAATTGTTTGCTGTTAGGATAGTTTCTCTCTTAAGAATAGAGGTACGTTTTGCACAAAAAATTAGTTGATGTGTTTAGGTCATTTTCTCTTCATGGTTCAATTATATGAATGGTTTTAAGCATCTTTTGTATAGGACACTTGCTGTGTAAGCCTCATCTTCATAGATGTATAGATGATTATTCTTTTCGAGGATAATTATCGTCCTTAGAGGGTGAGGTTGTGCATAGGTGCTTTCTGGAGTAGTGTTTAAGTGCGCTGTGAGTTTCTTTGCATTCTTAGGTATATATTTTACGTAGGATATGTGAAGAAACCATTTATGCGGAGTGATTTCTACGTAAAATTATCTCCAAATAGTTTTATTTAAGAAAACTCGCCGTAAAGATGATTATTTCACATTCTTACATAAAGTACTTACCTAAGGCATCATGTTAGATTTTCTTTTCATGTTTTGGACTGTCATATGATATTTTCATCATGATAATACATATTTAGCATTGCTTTTGATAGTTTTGTGCATGTTAAGGTGTTTAGAGCATATAGGAGCATATTAGGATTTTGTTTCTTTTTTTATTTTTGTTATTTGCATGAGTATTAGGTCATTATATGCATGTTTAGTATTCTGTCCAGATTTGATTTAGGTCTTCTAATGATGATTTGAGCATGAATATGGTTGATTTGAGCTTAATAATTGCCCTATAGAATACATAGGGTAATTAATTGGTGATTTCTCGATGTTTCGGGATAATTTGAGCATATAGGAGCATATAGGATCGTGTTTTTCTTTTGATTTTTGTTATTTGCATGAATATTAGGTCATTATATGCATATTAGTATTCTGTCCATATTTGAATTAGGTCTTCTAATGATGATTTGAGCATGAATATGAATGATTTGAGCTTGATAATTGCCCTATAGCATACATGGGGTGATTAATTGGTGTTTTCTCAATGTTTCGGGATAATTTGCATATGGTAAGTGGTTCATGGTAAGTTTTTGTGAATTGTTCTCTTCTCCCCCCTAGGGTTATTGTCTTTACTTTGAATTAAAAGTCTTAAGTTTCCAACTCTCTTAAAATTCTGTTTTACTTGGAATTCTATTCTCTTTTGGAATTTAAATCACTTTAGAAGTCTATTTGAGTTAGAATTCTATTCTTTCTCAAATACCTACTTTTTCTCAAACTATTTTTGGAAACTTCTAAGTTTTAAAACCTTTCTTAAGTTGGAAACTTAGGGTTTATAGTTCATTGTAAAAAGAGTAACCCCTTCTCAATTGAACTACGTGAACTTTGATCCTTACATCTTTGTATGCAAGGTACGTAGGCGCTAATTTGATGTTCAAGTCTGCCTTAGGATACTAAGTATCTTAGGTTTTCTTTTCTTCTTTTATTCATTTGTCCATCACATATTTGTTAGTAGAGTAGGATGGACCCATGCTTATACATTTATCCATCTCATATTTGTTAGTGGATAGGATGGATTTGTTTGCTTATTCATTTATCCATCACATATTTGCTAGTGGATAGGATGGATTTGTTTGCTTATTCTCTCCCTCTCTGTTGCTTTCCATACCTCTCATACTTGTTCATGAATGTTTACATGCTTTGTGGATGTTTATCGCTTTGTGGATGTTCATGGATGATTATGGATGATTCTTTACATATGCATGGTGACTAATTAGGAAGTGATTGAAATAGCCCATATAAATTTAGAAATCCATTTTGGGGCGATGTGGGTGCTTATAGGATATTTCCTAGAACCTTCCCACATCATAACTTAGTCTCCGAATCCTCTCTTTTTTTGTTAAGACTCTGCTTTTCCTTGATCGGAGTCATGTGTTTGGTTTTTTAAAGGTTTCTTTTTAAAACTATTTTCATGGTTTTCCTTTTTTCCTTAAAAAATGAGGTGGACGACTCCTTGTTTGTTGTTTTTGTGAACCTTTTAAAAACCAGATTTTTATTAATTTAAATATATACAAGTCCTTTTTTAAAAGAAGGGTTCTCCTTCTCCCCAGATCGAAACCTGTGGTTCATAGGTGACAATTGGCTTATGTTTAAAACCATGTGTCATGTGATTTTCATGCAAAGGGTATATATATAGATAGGTGTTTTGCTGTGCTGAACGGAAGAGAGAGAGAGAGAGAGAGAGAGCATAGTAGAGAGAGAAAGAGAAGAGAAGATACTGAAGGGGAGTGATAGAGGAAGCATACACTCTTCTGTGAGGTGAGAAACATTGCTCCCAGATTTCTTTAAGTTTAGTAAATTCGAAATTGGTATGTTGGTAGTTGTTGTTCATGTTTGGGAAGCTTGGTTTTGCATCCATGGCTTCCCAAAACGTGAAAAAATTTTATATCTTGGTCTTATAATGGAATTAAGCCATGAAATTTTTACTGTATATGGATGTTAATGTATAGAATATACTGTTAAAATTTGGTGGTGAAATTATTTGTATTTTGAGAGGAATAATTCAAATAATGAATTTTTTTTTTTTGGTAATGACTTATCATTTATTCAAAATTTCATAGGTTTAGCAATTTTAATAAATACTAGACCTTATAAGATTTCCGTGGACATATGATTTGCTAAATTTGGTTAAGATTTGGATTTTATATGATTTTTCAAAGTTTCTAAAATATTTAGATTTGAAATGAAAAATTCTACAAAAGTAGCAGAACCCGTGAGGAAGAAGAAGGGGCAAATGATCTAGTGCTGTAGGATGCATACACCCTTAATGCACCAGCACTGATTTAAGGGTGTAAATGAGACTTTTTGGATGCCAAATTTTTTCTAAAATCATAGAAGAAAATCATAAAAATTCTTAAGGGGTCATTTTGCTGTTTGGAAGATGAGAAAGTATATTTTTAAAGATGGGCCGTTTTTGAGTTTTTAATTCCACAACTAACTTTGAAGGCTTATAAAACTTTCATTTTAAATTGGAGTTCGATGAAACTTGAGCCATTGCTCCTGTTAAAGGGTACTTTTTTTTTTTTTTGAAATTTTTTATGAAATTTCTTTACGATCAAAAGTTTCTCCTGTTTGGGCCAAAAAACCGTTTTACCTCTAGTCTTGAAACGGACCTTGACGACCTTTGATTTTGAATATGTTTGAACCCGATTTCAGTGGGAATGTGAAGAGTTTACAAATAAGTTGTGGAATTTGTGGAGATTATTCTTCAACGCCTTGAGCTATGACCTATCTTTCTAAAGTCATTTAGATAAATGCTTGAAACATTGTTGTTGAGTTTTAAAATTGTTTATCATTATAAATACTGTTGAATTTGGTTGAGATAAACCCAAATGAGTTTATTTTAATGCAAGCATGTATATATGAATGAGTTTGAGATATTTATGTATGACATGAGATTTCATGATGCATCATTATGGCATATTTATATTTGTTAAATTGATATCTGTTGAATTGAGATAAATGTTGATGATGGGAGACAACTAAGATTGAGCATATCCCGCAGTTAGTGCACTAATATATAGACTCATTGAGCAAGTAGGCTGTGATCTATATACACATATTGCAAGGAGACATATGTGCTATGATTGAATGGTAGAACACATGCATTTGGCATGAGGCCTATGTGTATTGTGGAACACATTTGACATAAAAGCCTATGTGTATTATTTTGAATTATATTTTGCAGGTTGTGAGATATAACCACTAGACAGGTATGGAAATTGTTCGAATTACGTGCTACAATGTTTAATATAAAGCATACACAATGTATTTATTTATATTGATGAAATTAACCAAATTTCAAATGAAATCATAGATTTTGTTTAGTTTCTCACTAAGCTAGATAGCTTACCCTTTATATAAAAATTTATGATTTCAGGACAGGCTAAGGACAAATTAAGCTGATCGAGCAAATTTGTCTTACTTTCTTTAAGTTTTATATGAGATGTGATTACTTTAAAAACCCAGTATTGAATTATTATGGTGAAGACTCTATTGTAGTAGACGCATATGTGTATGCGTGTGCATATGTGTATGTGTTATAGTTGGAATTATAGAAGCATATGAAATTATTATGTACTATGTATGTGGGTGTTACATTAGGCTATTTTGAAAGTTAATCTTACCTACTAATATGTTGAGCAGGTTATAAGAACATACATGAAACAACTGTTACTGGGGCTGGAGTATTTACATAATGATATTACATGTGAAAATTGCTTCTCTTTACATATATTTTCTTCTGAGAGGATAATATGTCTTTTTCCATCCACATTTAGGGGGCAAATATCCTTGTTGATAATAAAGGATGAATTAAACTTGCAAACTTTGGTGCATCCAAACAGGTTGTGGAGCTGGTACAGTTATTGTTTTCTTGTTTGCTTTCCATTTGTACAATTTATTTATGTTGTTAGATTACTTCTGCTTTGAATATTGCATCTAATTAAGATCTTGTTACCATAGGTGATGCAGTGGAAAACTAGAATGATATGACTATGACAAACGTCAATACCCTAAGTTCTCGAATCCACGAGAAAGAACTCGAATCCACGAGAAATAACAAAAACCACAGAGAAAACTCTCAAAGAAATATTATTGATAAAAAGTTAATCGTTGCCCACAGGGCTACAAGGCTATTTAAAGAGACTAATACTTGAACTCTAAGTAAACTAGGAAAAGGAATTCTACTAAACTAGGAAAAGGAATTCTACTAAACTAGGAAAAGGAATTCTACTAAACTTACAAAAGCAATAAAATAGGAAAGGAATAAACAAAATAAACACCCGGGAAAATTAAGCAAATCTAGTTAAGAAACTAACTAGATTTGGCATGTCCAACAAATCAAATCTAGTTAGATGCACTCTGCTTTCTAGTTAAGTGCCCTCTGCTTTGTGTGCAACCTTTTGATAATCCAACAATAGCCAATGGCCAAGGCGACAAGTAAGGGTGACTTGTCCTACATCAATAGGCTACTGTTTTAGGGGCCAGGTCTATGAAGGGTACTCCATATTGGATGGCTCTTAAAGTTATTCTCCAGACTGGGCATAGTTTGTAAGTACAACCAGTAAGTACAACCAGATGCTTCTAAACACCTACATGATGACATGCATGGTACTTTATTTCAACAGGCTTAGAAAAGAGTGGCATTCTCCTTTTGGTTGTATTTTTTGCTGGAGGCAGGGGATGTTCCCTATGTTGTGGAGTTGAAGCTGGTTGGAGCTTTGGTATTTGTTTTGATCAAGAATATTGTGCTCGGGTGATTTGTTCTGCCCTGGTGCGGTGTTGATAGGTATAATCCCTTGTATAGCTATTTGTTATTTTGTTTCTCTCTTTTTTTATTTGTCTTAATTTCTTTCATTTCAAGAGTTTGTCTCAATTTTTTTTGGTCTGACCGTCCTTTGTTTTGGTGGGTATTGTTGGCATGTGTAGAAAAGGGTGGAGAAGGCTGGTTCTTCAGTTGGCTTGGTAGCTTTGGTGATATTTATGCTTAATGTTTCAATATGGGTTTGTATATCTTCATTTATTTCTTTGTGCTTGTCGTGATTGGTTGCTCAAATAAATTTCAGGGGCGAAGGAAGGGGTCTTGGCAGGGTCCATGAGCCTCTAAGATTATAAGATTTCCTCTTTTGTATATATAAACATATCTATATCTATAGGATTGTTTCTTATTTATCATTTACCTTCTATGTGGACCTTGGATCCCACTACGGGAAAAAAGGGGGGAAAAAAGGGAGAAGGGAAAGATAATTGAAAGAAAAATAGAAAATTTCTGCCGTCTTGTCTATCTAAGTTTTTGCATTTTTTTTTTCCTTTCCTTCTCCTTTTCCATGAACTAAACAATGTATACGGTTAATATCTTGTATATCCTAACGTTTTTTCCAATGGCTTGATTGTGTTTGCTTATTCTAGAGGCAGGGGATTGAGCAAGAGTTTATTAAAATAGTTGGTTGACAAAAAAGTATATAGATAATCATTGTGGTGCATTCTATTATTGTAAAAGAAAGGATGAAGAAGAGCATCATTTTGTTCACCTCGCTTCATGGATGGAGAATTAATATGCCCTTGGCCTTATTAATTAACCCTTTTATTTTCCCCTTGAGGTCCTCAACTAATAATCTGTGATAGTAACCTTCTCTATTCATAGGATTTATTATTTAGGCCAGCTACAAATTTTACTTGACAGATTGATTCTGAATTTTCTTTCTCATGATGAATCTCGGCTGCATTTTCTTTTTGGTCATCCATTAGCACTGTTGGGACATGATTGTATGTTAGTACAAGTTTTGAATAATAACAATTTAAGAGTAAAAAAGGATTAAAAAAAAAGTAGTAGTGAAGTTGGAATTCAGACTTATGCATTTCTTGGAATTCAAACTTATCTTATGTTGTGGAGTCTTTGCCTTAGTTTGGTTTGTGGAGTTTTTGGTTGATGATGGCTGATTATAAGTTGAAAGAGAGACGGCTATTTGAATTAATAACTTGTGTGATGAATTAGGAATATTGTAAATACGTTTTCCATAGGTTTTTGAGTAGTCGAGAACTTGGTAGGTCCTATTTACAGATCGGATCATGTCGGATTTTCTAAAAATTGTTTTCAAAATAATTCACTACTACAAAAACGTTGATAGCTGACTGTATTTAACAGTCATCTTTTACCAAAACAGTCATCTTTGTTTTTAGAAAAAACAGTCATCTCTTCAGGCGTCATCTTTTATCATCAAATAAGATGACCGTTTTTAACAGTCATCTTTGAGAGTAATAGATGACCGCTTTTTAAAAACAGTCATGTTTGACTCAAAGAAAGAAGATCCTTTATTCATTAACACGGTCATCTTTTGTGCTATAGATGACCGTTAAAAACGGTCATATATTCAACAAAACATGACTAGTTTTATCTTAAAAACAGTCATATATTACTATATAAAATGACTGTTTTTCACAGTCATCTTATGGTCTTAAAAACAGTCATATATTACTATATAAGATGACTGTTTTTCACAGTCATCTTATGTTATTAAAAACAGTCATATATTACTATATAAGATGACTGTGTGACTATATAAGATGACTGTTTTTCACAGTCATCTTATGTTCTTAAAGCCAGTCATCTTATGTATTAAAAGATGACTGTAAAAAACAGTCATCTTATCTATGGCTCTATTTTTATTTTTTTTTGTTTGTTTGTTTGTTTGGTATTCATATACAAAAAAATTTGTCATATATTATTTACTACCCTACAAACCTGTTATTAAATTTGATACATCAACCTGTTTATACAAATTAATTAATAATTAATTATCAATATGAAATGAAAGAAATTAAGACAAATAAAATAACAAAGAAAATTAAATCACTCATATTAATTATAAAACCATCATTTTCATTCATTGGATTACAATAACAAAGTTTCAAAAGTCATCACCATTCCCTTGACTTAACTAGTGCTACAATATTTCTGATGTTAAAATGAAAAACAAATCTAAAAAAGCAACATCCTCAACATGACTACAATGAAACACAATGGTTGTACTATTTAAAAATTCTTCTCTAATCTCACAATTCTTCTGATATTCTCCACAAACGCTTTTTAAAGAACGCCCCAAACCTTTGACTCTTCTATATTTCTTCTCCACTTCCCCACCCCCAATCTAGGCCCCCGCTCTTGCTTCATGCTTTTATGGATACTTCAAATGCTATGTTTTTGTCACCATATCCTTGATAGAGAAAGGATCACTTAAATAATCTGCACCAGTTAATGCTCCTAAAATTCTACAATAATACAGGATTGGCACTTCAAGGACTAACCATTCACATCAACTTAACAGACAGTGTTACACAGAACAACAAATGAGTCTATAATCAATACCTGTCCTCCAGTTGTTCTTGGGATAACAGAGATAGAAGCAATGTCAACATAAGTCTGGGTAGTGATAAAAATTTCAACGCAGACCTGGAAAATAATGAGATGTAAAGAATTAGCCCAGAAAAATTATATTCAATAGCTATAATTTCCAATATTAATCTCAACTAGCATCCATGGAAAAAATCTGAATTATATCTCAATTAGAGATTCAAAACCTTTTTTTTTCTTTTTTTCTTTTTTGGGTAAGTATCTCAATCAGAACCATAAAAAAATAAAATAAAATAAAAACAGATTACATGAACTTCACCTGATATTTAGCAAATTCAATAGCCATTGTCTTCAGAGTTTTGTCTGCTGGTTGGAGTAATTTATGGCTTCCTGAAATCCGAGAAACAAACTTCCATTGAACGAATTGCTGTTTACACTTCAAAATTAAAAATATCATAGCAACAAAGTAAATGAACAAATGAACCCACAGAGACTCAATTAGAAATAGAGAAAAAATACGACGACACAAGGAACACATTGTGCCCACCATGCCAATCAAAGTCTTTTTAACATGGATATGGAAAAAGTATGTGTGCAAAGTGCAAAGTGGTAGTTGTTGAAGTCCTCTAGTTGCTTTGTACAAAGTTTAATATTAATTCAGATTTTACTTATCTTTAACTTCTATATTTGAATTAGGAAAAGTTTTAAAGTTATAAATGTAAAGGGGTACTGAGTAATGTAGCACGTTATTGCTCACACTACTGTAGTATTGAATAAGTAAAGGTTTCTGAAAAAGAAAAGTATGTAATTATACCACGGAGAAAGATACAAAAGGACGAGAATTCCTGTACAAACCAAGAAGCTAAAAAAATATATTATTTAAAAAAAAAAGGGTACAAGAAGGCACTAGAGCCCACAACTCCTCGTAAAGGGGTGTAAAAATGTGGTTAATGGTAGTATGAGTTTCATTCAAGGGATGTGTGTCAGTTAATGCTCTTTTGGGGATTCTAGCCTATAAAAAAAGGTTGCAATCATCTTTTTCAAAGTCAGTAAGCATTCAACTAAAAATTGCAGCATGAAGCTGTGCTTAAACAGCATGATTATTCAATGAATAAACGGGACTTTAAAATTTGAACTGGAACTGGAACTGGAATAGGCAGTGGACTGGTTTGGATTGGACATGAAAAAAGGGTCCGGTTCTTGGTTTTTTTTTTTTTTTTTGGTAAAATGTAAGAAAATGTATTGAATAAGTGTTATTATTCAATGAATAATACTTACTTATGGAGTATAATATATTAATATTAACATATGATTATATAGTCTTAATGGTGTTGTTGGAGGAATTCTCTTCCTCCTCTTTGTTTGTATACTTTTCTCTTCTTTTGATAAAAAATTTTATGTTTCTTATTTCATTTTATTTTAAATAGAAAAACAATCCAGCAAAGAGAGAAGTCTCCAAACACAAGTCCCCACAATTTCACTATGGCATTTTTTTTTCTTTAGGCTAGCGAGAATCCTAAAAGAACAAATTTATTATAACTGATTAAAGATTTATCAAGCTTAATAGCATATTCAACAAATCAACTAATGATGTCATTATTGTCTTGATTCCCAAAATCAAAAGATCATTCAATTCCAAGGAATTTAGACCAATTAATTGGGCAGGGAGTGTGTATAAGATTAGGAATCTTATAATGTCCACAGGAATAAAAGTTTAAGGCTCAAATAGAGGAAATGAGATTGTTTAGCCTTTCATGGGTTGGAGAAGAAGTTCAAAACTGGGCTTATCAGTGCCCAACATCCAAGAAGCCTTTTTGGTTTGAAATAGTGTGTATGTGCTAGTTGTTTTGGTCCTTTAGCAACATTCAAGAAGCCTTTTTGATTGTTGAGCTTAGTTTTGAATAAAGACCTATAACTAATTGTTGTAAGGGTTTTTAGTTTATAAAGGGTCTTATTTCTCTCAATTAAGGTAGTAATTATTGAATCAACAACTTTTTTATTTCTTCTTCCTTTACACAATACATGCTGGTTCTCAGTAGCCATCCATCAGACCATGAAAAGAGCCCCTAAAACTTTAATTCTACTTCTAAAACCCTATTATACCAATCCCTTATTGCCCTAAACAATCTATAGCAAATTCCAAATTTAATATAGCGCTAAATTTTTTATAAGTCCCACATCAAAATGGATTAAAAGTAATTTGTTAACAACTAACTCTTCTGTCTATGAAACGAATCCTAAGAGATTGGTTTGTCTATAAGTAGGAGTGGGGAGCAGGGCCAGATTGAAGAGTCAAAGGAAAGGGCATGTAGGAAGTGTTTTCTTCAATATATACTACATGTATATATAGTATATATATGGTAAATCTAATGAGGGATAAAACTGCAAAGATCCTAATACTATGGGCACACTGTCAAAATAAGTTGTTCTGGGGTCTTAGAAAAAAAATTCAATTGCTTATTTAAAAGTAAAGAGTAAGAGGATGAAAATGAAAACAATAATAATAAGAAAGCCTATGATCATGTTGATTGAGACTTCATAGACTTTGTTTGAAGTCACAAAATGGTAGTATGTGGAAGTCATGGGTTGCCTCTCCACTACCTCCTTCGCCATTTTAATTAATGGGAAGGCTAAGGTACGGTTCCAACCCTTGAGAGTATTGAGACAAAGGGATCCACTATCTCCCTTCGATCTTCTTCACATTGGTGGGGGATGTACTTAGTAGGATTATTCACAAAGCTGAGATGGTTGAATTAGTGAAAGGTTTTCCAGTGGGAAGGGATAGAATTCATATGTAGCAACTCCAGTTTGCGATTACTGTCCTTTTCTCTAAGCATGACAATGATAGTATTTCTAGGCTCCTATTGATCCTTAGATTCTCTGGTTACATATATGGACATAAGATTAATCTTGCCAAGAGTTCCTTATATGGAATCAACATGCCAAGAATAGGGTGTCGAGTCTGGCTGAGATGATAGGATGTGGAGTTTGTAATTGTCTAATTGACCATTGAAATGCCTCGAAAAAGGCCTACTTACTTCTCCATTGGAGGGCGTATCACCTTGATTCAAGCGTGTTTAGCTAGCATTCCCACTTACTACCCATCTTTTTTCTGGATGCAAGTGAAAGTAGTTTCTACTCTAGAAAGGATCCAGAAGGAATTCCTATGGGCAGGCGCGGGGGACTCTAAGAAAGAGCATCTTTTGAATTGGGAAGTGGTATCTAGGATGAAACAAAGAGGGGCTGAAAGGGAAATTGATGCTGCCAAAGTTTAATATTGTTTTAAGGTGACTTTGTTGAGGTGCACACTCTTTTATGAATCATTAGGACACTATTTACTTCAATGAAAAAATTGATGCTAAAAGGGGAAAAGATTTTAATTAAGTAAATAGAAGGTTTGCGTAAGATCCTCCACGATAAAGGCAATAGGGGAAAAAGACTCTCAAAAGTTGTGGAATGTCAATAGAAGATGGCTTAAATTCTAAGTAACAAGGACATTCCTATTTTTCTAGCATTTGTGCTATGTTGGATACACTAGAAAATGCTTATCAAACCCATCTCAATGTCATCATTAAATTTGTTTAACTAATATAAATTTGAATACATAATTAGGAAAAGAAAGCAATAGAGAGAGGTGACTACCATTTGATTTTCACTAGTAGCAATCAGCTAAAAGGAGTTTCCACCCCTCTGTCTGCTTGTGTGTGCTTCATACATCATATCCATAATGAATCCAATTGTTATAGCATGTCAACCAAAGCATAATGAGTTCAAGTGTTGGATGTGTATATTCTTACAATCCTAGGAGGATACTTCCTCTCTCATTAGGCTTCTTTCTCATCAATAATTTACAATATTGTATAACACGTACATACAAATGTAATACATACATATATAAGAATGTACATACCTGGGCAATCGAAAACTAAATAGTCATCGTCTAGGTAGTTGTCCAATTCCTCTGACAACCAATCATCAAAACTTTCTTCAAGGTGTCTAAGCATTGAGAAATTAAGGACTTCATATTTTTTATCCAACAATTTTTATAAAAAAAAAATGAAAAAAAAAATCTTAAAATAATATAAATAAGGTTTATCCCTCTCTTGTAGCTGTAGGTCATTGTATTATCTAATATTGCCAACCACCATTCAATGCACTTAGGCCTGTAACATGACCAATAACCCTAGTACAAAATATGTAGCTACAACATAGAAGAAGAGGCAATAAAAAGATTTAGATAAAATAATACTAAAACCCAAGTGAAAAGGATACTCCATGCAGTAAATAAGACCACCATTCGGGCCCAGTTTAACTTCCTCCATAACATCTTCCAAGGAAATGAGTTCCCTAATATCTGCAAGAAAATAATGCTCCAATGGTCTAATTAAATTGGGAAGGAACTAAATCACTGCAATTTGCTAAGGAATCAAACATAGGTAGTTACTTACCCATGGCCACAGGATAGTCAAAACTTTCAGCAGCAGGATCTAAGTTAACAATATGAATTCTCCAGCCAATGGTTTCACAGTGTTGGTACAAACTAGAGCAGTAAGTCGACTGATATAGAAAAACATATACAAATAATCACTAAAGTGAATATTATTAGCAATTCAGCATAGAAAAAATGCATTGAGAAAGACAACCTAAATATTGAAACATTCTTCTAAACTAGACTCTAGGGCACATGTGATGCATGTGTGAAAAGATTAATAAATAAAAAAAATCATAAAAGACAAAAAAGAAAAAAAAAAAAAAAAACGCTGAAAAACATTTAGTTTAGGATTTCGAATTTGAAAAGGTGGTCATATAAGATAGTAACTACCTCCCACCCACATTTTGTATTGTGAATTACGGTTTTGACTTTTGACTAAAGAAACGTTAAAAATTGAAAAAAAAATCTTACTAAAATTGTTAAGAAGCTATCTGTGCAAATTTAATAAAAAGAAATAAGGTGACACGCGAAACAACTTTCTATAATAGTATAGAAATTACATTTTGAAATCTAAAAAGACAGTAGTCAAATCAAATCTCCAAATTTCAAAGGACACAGCCAGTCGCGCATGAAGAAGAGCGTAAATTAGGGATTTAGAGAATCACCTTTCCACTACCCGCAGAGCCAATAACCAGCTGTGCATAGCCCATGATAGCTTTTTGAACTCTTCACCAATTTAAAATGTACGGAGCAAATTGAAGAATCGGAAAGACCCCTGAATTGCAACAGTAGCATATGCAACACACCAAACACCAATTGCAAACAACAGATTCAGGATATCAGAGTAAGCCATAAGCACGGTAACAGAGATGCAACATCACAAAACCTGAATTATCAATGGAAGAAAAAAAAAATCGTTGACTTTTTTTTGTGACATATATCGAAGAAAGACCTGATTTTTATAGGGGATCCTGCTTGTAAATCAAGACAGCTACTCCATCAACATGACAAGAATGAAAACTAAAAATATGTCTTCAAAAAGGGGAAAAGAAAATTGTTCACTTCAAGGTCACTCCCTTCTTGTTCTTCCGGTACAGCCACATGTATCCGATCCTCAGAAAATCCCCAAATTAAAACCCCCAAAAAACATTGCAAATCTTAAATACCCTTATATAATTCCAGCTGAAACATTGTCTCAAACCAATGAAAAAAATAAAACCCAACCCAAACACCCAAGAACATTATCGAATAACATATGATGTACAATGAATCACACCAAACCCCAACCATGAAATTAAACCTAATCAAGAACATATGAAACCCTAATGTATATGCACATGTAACTATACATTGAGAAGCAGATCTGCTGACAAAGATCGGAAGCACGAAAAAGTGAGAGATACAGAGAACGCACCAAAAAAAAAAAAAAAATGAACAGAGAAAAACATACAAGGTAGATTGTGATAGATCTAGACAGATCAAGAGAGACGGAGAGAGATATACCTTGGACGAACTCCGGTGAGGCCAGCAGCAACATCTGGCGAAGTGAATCGCAACGTCATCGGCGCGAGTGAGGCAGATGGAGATGGTGACGGCAATGGTGAGGGTGGCCTGGCCTGGGCGATGGCAACGGCGAAGGTGGCCTGGGCGACGGTTACGGTGAGGGTTGTGGTGCTGATGCGCGAGGCCTCTGTGAGAAACTGAGGGATGGAGATTGGAGAGAGAGAGAGAGAGAAGGTAGGTTGTGTTAAAAGAGGATCGAGGAGATAGAGAGAAATGACACGGGAGGAAAGTGAATTGATGACTGGTTTTTAAGAGTAGTCATCTTTTGTTATAATGTTTTTAAAAACCAGTCATCTTTGTTGTTTCAAAGATGACTGTTTTAAGTTTTAACTTAAATACTAGTCATCTTTTTATCCTAAAAATCAAAAGATGACTGGTTTTTAAAAAACGGTCATCTTTTTAAATTCTAAAAGCGTCATCTATCAATCTTTTTCTTGTAGTGATTATAATTATATACCATAGCATATTTTCTAATGTAACCAATAATTAATTGTGTGGTGATAGTTGCAGCAAGACAAGTGGTACACATAGTGTAGGGAGCACAATTGCTTCATTAGTCTGTTGTAGTGGAGGTAATACTTTTGAGTTTTTTGTTCGTATAGCATAATAAATGTTGGCTCACATTTGAAGTCACACTTTGTTTGCAATGTTTTGTAAGAGTTAATGGTTGATAACTTATTAGTTTTTTGCACATTGGATGCATGCTCCTCCTTTGTCTTCTTCTTCTTCTTCTTCTTTTTTTTTTTTTTTTTTTTTTTTTGGGCGGGGGGGGGGGGGGGGGTTTCACCAGAAAAGTTGCATGTAATGATAAGTAAGATGATGTTATAACATGTAATGACATTTTGGATCCTTTATTTAATGAATTTGATTGGTTAGGTGTATAAAGTTTGAGATCAAATGAATTGTAGTTTTACATTTTTTATAATGGTGTGTTTGGTCATTATTTTATATGAATAGGGAATAGATACAAGAAACCATAAATGAAACCACAAACCAAAAAAAAAAAAAAAAGAGAGGAAAAGACAACGTTTACAAATTGTTGTCATAAAAATCTCGAAAAGTTAAGACAACATTTGAGAAATGTTGTTGATGTGTCCACATACGACAACATTTTGTAAATGTTGTAGTTAATATGCTTAAATAGTATCTAAGACAACATTTGTAATATGTTGTTAATGTATTAGATCTAAGACAACATTTGTGCAATGTTGTTAAAATCAAAGCTAACTATCTATAATAACATTTGCAAACTGTTGTTAATGAGCAAGATCTAAGACAATAGTTTTGAAATGTTGTTACTGTGACTATCTAAGTTTAAGTTAACTATCTTCAACAATATTTCGGAAATGTTGTTAATGTATGGGATCTAAGACAACGTTTTGGGAAATGTTGTTAATGTATGGGATTTAAGACAACATTTTGGGAAATGTTGTTCATAATGCTATCCCAACGTGGTAAGAGTATAGTGATAACGTTTTTTTTCCCCTTTCAACAACATTTAAGAAACATTGTAAAAATCTCCCATCAACGACAACATGGGCATTGATAACATTTGTAAAAATGTTGTGGAAAGTCTTTAACAACGTTTTAGGAACGTTATTAAAGACAATTTCTAGTGTAATGTCAATTATTGATACGATACAATTATACTCTATTGCAACAAAAGTAGTTGATGAAATATGTTATTACAACAAACATACTCGATGCAATATGTTATTACAACAATAGTTATTAATGCAATAGCACATGGCGCCAATCACCTTCCATTTGGTAGGAGAATGTAGTCTCTTTTAAGTGACTATTGCAACGACAAAAATTTTATTGTTGCAATACTTGGGATATTACCACTATATCCTTTATTGTTGCATTAATGTTTGTGGCAATAGAGGGTTTTTCTTGTAGTGAATGAGCAGGAGGAAAAAATTAACCTTTTGTTGGCACAATTTTACAAACACAAGGTGAGCATATCTATACACACAATTTCTTTGGGAATTTGTTTGTATACAAACATCGGCTTGTGAGAGACGATGCAAGGAAGGACATCAATTTCTTTGGAAAAAGAAACCAATTCTCCGGCCATGGTTTACTTTTAACGACACTGGTGTCTCTTTTACTTCAAGTAACAACATTTGCTTCCTCAGATCTAAACCTTCTTCAGCTCATATAATAACAACCCACAATCTCTAAAGTAATATAAAAAAAAAAAAATTCAAATTGATTATGTGTATATGGAGAGATTTGTGTAGGAAGGTAACACAGGAGGGAGAGAGTAGGGGAAAGTTTCAGTTTAGTGGAAGGGTTCTACGTGCTGAGCCTTTTTTTTTTGTTACTAGATTCATGCACTGTCCTTGGTTCACTAAGTCCGGTTTTTCGATATTAAAAATCACGTGATTGGCATGTGAGTTAAGCATATGTCAAATAAATGTAGCACCCTCGTTTTTTAATAGGAGTTGCTACTCAACCTTGAGTGGCGAAGCTTTGTCCAAGCGGAAATCTTGATACTTGGCTCAGCTGGGCTAGTTTGAGCCACGTGGTCGCAGCAGGACGGTGGATCTAGCTACTGTGTCGCCTGACCGTCAGCACTACGTACCAGAGATCTCCACCACAACCTTATCCTTATCATTAATTGGAGTAGAGGAGAGCAACGGAGCTTCAATTTCAGGGTTTTACTCTCCCTCCCTCGAACACAAAACAGAGCCTTTTTAGAGTTTTTGGATGGCGAGCAACCTCAGCTGGGTTAGTGTAAGACAAGGTGCAAGATTAATGGAGGAGGCTGGTCAAGTTATACAAGTATCTGATGATATAGATGTCCCCGATGATATGGATTGCTGGGAGAAACCCACAACAGTCTTCCCCTGCGTGAAGAACGCATTTAACGATGATATCAAGTTTGATGCACGGAGAGATGCTATGTTACGGCGCCAGTCTTCAATGGAGGATGAGCTTCGTCGCAAAGAGAGCTTCGATTCGGATAGTCAGAAAGGACCAAGCCCGCCTGATGATAAACCGGCTACATCCATGGATGCTCAACTCTACAGGTCAGCAACAACTGGGGACATTGATGCCTTCACAAAGGCATCCAATGATACAGAATATTCACCATTTGAGCAAGTAAGCCCCCGAGGGAATACAGTCCTACACCTTGCCGCAAGCTCAGGCCATGACCCCCTTGTCCAAGTGATCCTCCAGCAGTGTCCAGACCTTATTAAGCGTATAAACAACAAAGGGGACCTGGCACTTCATGTAGCCGCAAGTGGTGGGCATCTGGCCACAGTCAAGTCTTTGGTTCTTTTTTCCAAAACGCTTGCTGCTGGTTCCAATTGTACAAATCCTGGGGAGGGAGAAACGGGTTTTAACGTACTGAAGAGAGTGAACAAGGAAGGAAAAACTGCCTTGTTTGTAGCCTTGGAAAATCGTCATCAAGAGGTGGCTGAATTCTTAATCAAGGCAGATCCAATTGTGTCGCATTATCAGGACAGCCAAAAAAGGTCTCCTTTATGCATGGCTGCCCAAGCTGGGTATCTAGAACTCATAAAGCTTATGATGGCTGAAAAACCGGCTGGTGGGGGTGGCAATCCAAATGAAAAGCTGAAAAGCAAGTTAAATGACGAATTTTTTCTTGGCGATATGCCAGATGAACTTGTTAGGATTGACCATCCGCATGGACTAGTTAGGAGTGAAAATCTTACTGAAAAGATGAAAGGAAATTTGCTTCTGCACGCTGCCATTATTGGAAGGAATAGAGGTATGTAATTCCACCACACTGTCCAATGTTATTACTATTAGGAAAATGCTTCTTGTCCTATTTATTTATTTATTTATTTTCTCTAATTCAACATCTCAAATGATGTAACAACATAACAACCCAACTATCTGAATTTTGAAATATGAATTTAAATAATTAGCCAAAAAATGGATCCAATATCAAAAAGCCGCCACATTCGGTCATGAATTGGAATTTTTTTTTTTTTTTTTTTGGGATATGTAGCTTTGCTCTTATTATTATGGTCATTATGGAATTTCTTTTATTTATGTATTTTTTTAATTCATAGTTTCTGTTAAAATGCCAGATGTCCTAGATGCGATATGGAGTAACAATCCAACTCTCATCAATTCAATTGATGAAGAAGGAAGGAGCCCTTTATCATTTGCAGCATATATCGATTACCTTGATGGAGTTCGCTACTTATTAGACAAATCGACAGATGGCGCATATCAAAGGGACAGAATTAATGGCTTTTGTCCCATACACACGGCGGCCAGCATGGGCCATATTGAGATTGTTCAAGAGTTTCTCAAGCGTTTGCCAGACTCGAGGGAGTTACTCGACCAAAAAGGTCGAAATATTCTTCATGTGGCAGCTAGGTTTGGGAAAGCTAAGATGGTCAGTTACATGCTCAAAATATGTGAGCTTGAAATGCTTATCGATGAAAGAGATAACAGAGGAAACACCCCTCTGCATTTAGCCACCATGAACTGGCAACCTAAGGTTGTCAGCGTTCTGATTTGGGACAAGAGAGTGAACTTAGAGATAATGAGATATGATGGCCTAACAGCTATGGATGTTGCAGAGAACTACATCGAGGCCATGGCCCCCTTTCGAGAGGTACGTGTTACTTAAAACAAGAGAAACACTGGCTTGTATCTACAGCTGTAGATTCCATCACCTCTTGTATCTACAGCTGCAGATTCCATTACTTTAGGAATCCCCATCTCATAAAGGATGGAAAGGAAAGGAAAAGGCATAAAACTGCTTAAAAAGGGAATGCCCGTTTTCAAAATTGTTTTTTCTTTCCCATTAATCTTTCCGAGATCCAAATGGAGCCCAGAAATGACTCTATGGGTAAAATAAGCAAGGCCCTGCGTCAACGCAGAACTCGCATATATAACGAAGTAATGGTGGTATCGAGTGTTTATTGGTTTCTTACGAAATGGGCCTTTGTGAAGAAATTTTGTATTAAAACTTAGAAACTGGTTTCATTTTCAAAATTAGTGAATGGATTAGCTATAAATTGCAAATAGTGATCATGGAAGGATCAACTCCAACTCCTCCTACTCCTCCTCCTCCTCCTCATCGTACTACTACGTACTAGAACTTAAGCGCATCAGGGTCGGTAAACGTGCAATGTATACTTATAGGAAAATGCTATTGGTCCCTAAACTTTTTCCTAAATTCTCTCCCTAATTATGTGACTATTGATGTGCCATGCATTTAAAAAGCATTTCTTGACAGTGGTGGTTGATGTGGCTCACTAGTCGCTACCACATCATTAGGGAATACAATTAGGGATGTATAGCATATATTGCTCATTGGGTCATACTTACAGTAACATAGAACATGTTTCCAGTCGGTTCAATGAGGTGGAAGGTTTGTGCATCTGTGCATTTGTGTACATGAGTGTGTGTGTGTGTGTGCGCACGCATGTGTTTGAGATCACGAATCATTGTTACGTCTACGTAGATCATAACTTGAATTTTCTTTCTTACCTTGCAGCGATTAACATTGACAGCCTTGAAATCAGCCAATGCACCAAGATCTAGGGATAAAAGCGCTATCAAAGACAACCCGAATAGATTTTCTTCATCACAGCCACCCAACATGGAGCAATTCAAGGAGAGGGTTAACATTCTCTTATTGGTGTCGACACTTGTGGCCACCGTGACCTTTGCTGCTGGTTTCACATTACCAGGTGGAAATAACGACTCTGGACCAGACGAAGGCATGGCGACTTTGGTTAAAAATCGTATATTCCAAGCATTCCTGATATGCAACACCATAGCTACATATAGCTCCATCATTGTTGTCATCAGCCTTATCTTTGCACAATTAGGCGATCTTAATTTGATTCTTACTTCCCTCAAGTTGGCATTGCCATTGTTAGGAGTAGCTCTTGCAATGGTGTCATTAACATTCACGGCTGGTGTTTATTTGGCGGTCAGCAACGTAAATTGGCTTGCCAATGTTGTTCTGATCATGGGCTCAATCTTCCTCATCACCCTATTGGCGCTCTTCATTCCACTCTTTTCTCCGATTTCCTCCAGCCATTACATTGCTCGATACATCTTCTACTATCCCTTTCGTTTGATGATATGGGCTACCGGAAGTGATATGGATGACAAAAAAGAGTAATTTTCTGAAACGAGTATAAAGACAAAGCATCCATCATTCAGTCATTTTTGTTCAATCTTAGAAGGAAGGTGTCAGGTCTTTAAGAATGTTGATGATTCTGCGGAAATCTACTGTCCAATTTGGGTATAAGTTGGTCTATTTTAGATCGTGTTTGAGGTCATCTTTCGGTTGATCTCTGGTTGATCTAGCTTCGTTTGTGTTGGGTTGCTTCGTAGCTTTGTCGTGGGCGTCCTATTGTGTCGCTTTGCAGCTTTGTCTTGGGAGTGTTCGGGGTGTCTTGGTGGGTTTGTGCTCTCGCGGGTTATGTCCTTTGTCCCTCTTGGGCTTGCTAGTGTTTATTTATTTATATTTTTTTTTTAACAATAATAAATAAATATAAAAACTCTCACTGTATTGTATCCTTACTTTGATTTCACATACTCACAACATGAAAACGTTCCATATCCCGGACTGAGGTAAGGCCACTTCCCAAAATTTTGACAAAAAAATAAGGACCCAACTTAGATGGTATCCTTGTAGTAGGTCCAAGCAAAAGCCCCAATTCAAGTTTAACGGTTCCAAAATAATTTCTAAGTTTCTAACCCAAGTCCATGTACATGATAAGCCCAAATGGCTGAATAATTTACTCAATTCAAGCCCAAAACCAAAAAAAAAAATTAAAAAAAATAAAAAATCCTTTAACCCTAAATCAGTCAGATCTCCCATCTCTGCCAATCTGCCTCCAACCTCCGACCCCTCCTCTCTACCTCTCTTAGTGTTCTCAACCTCTCACAGAGTCACAACCTCCGCCCTAATCAAAGCATATTAGATTAGAATTCTATTTGAAAGATTAAAAGTATTTGATTACTTCTCAGACAAAAAAATACCTACACCAAATGTCCAAACCACTATCTCTTTAATTTTTTTTACCTTTTTTTTCTTTATATATATATAGTACATACACATATATATCTAACTACCTGTGATCTTCTTTTTATCGTTTTCTTAGCAAAAAAATGGTGCTCCTTGTTTTCAAGTGGGATTAAATAAAAAATCTAAATTATTATTTTTATTTGGGGATCAATCTGGGTTCTTCGTGGAAATGTTTTGAAGGTTTATAAATTTTAATTTACCTTTCTTTTTTGTCTTCTTGAACCCAAATTGTAACGTTTTTTTGGGTTTTATTTGTTTTTTCCTTTTTTAGCCTTTGGTTGGTTGCTAAGAAAATAGAGAAGAGGAAATTAAATTTTATTTGTGTGTGTGAATATGTATAAAGGGCCTCATTTTAGATGTTCGCCTAGGGCTCCAAAAAAACCTCAAGACTGTCCTGGTGGAATGGAATGTCCTGGTGGAATGGAATCACATTCCATTTTATATCAAACACTCTTCGAATGGAATGGAATCGTGTTCCAAATCCTAACTAGAATGGAATGAATAAAATGAAATCACATTCCATTTCATTTCATACAGCTATTTTAGATGAGATAATGTAAATGGGAATAGAATTAAACATGTTTGAACAGCTATTTCAAATCTCTTTCTATTCCAGATTATTTCAAGTATAGAATCAGATTTCATTTCTATCCATTCTATTCTAATTAAACAAACATGGCTAAAGAGTTTTTATAAGATTACATTATATGTCTCTCAAAAGGCTCTCCTTAATTAATTCGTTATGGCTTCAAAAATCTTGAAGTAATTTATATGAAAATAAATTTGCCTAATAAAAGAAAAGAAGTCCATACGTTATAAATATTTAGATGTTTTAAAATTTGCTTAGATTTCATATCACCATCAAATAGACACTGTTAATATGTAGGGTTCATTATTTGGTGGAGGTGTACCTTTCGGTTTCACCATTTTCGAAAAAATGCATTTGGCTGCGAAAGTTCACGGCAGTCAATGCACAGGCCGTGGAGGAGTCAAGAACTTTTATAACAAACCATAAAGGTCATAAGGTGTTTTCCCTTAGTCGTCCATAAAATCTGATTGCCATGGCTAGGGGTGAACACGGTTCGGTTCGGTCGGTTTTTTTGGGGATTTTAGGACCAAACCGATGGAATCGGTTTTCTGGAAATGCAACCGAAACAGACCGATGACTATGCAAAACCGAGTATTTCGGTTTGATTTCGGTCCGATCGGTTCTGCATCACTCGTTGCTAGTTGCTACCGTTCGAGTCGTCCCCACTCTATCGTGAGGAGGGGGGGGGGGTGAGAGTCGAATCAGTGAATCACCATTTCACTGAAGAAAAAAAAAATTCAGCATAAAGAGTCACCATTTCACAGGAACAGAAAAACAAACAAATAACCAAATAGGAACAAAAGTCTAGCACAAATTTCTACTTTCAAACCCTAATTTATAGAAAACGCAAAGTATAAAATTTAGGAACAATCTATGGTTTAAAACCAAAAGAGAAATTTTGGGAAAAATCTAGGGTTTAAGCCCAGAAAAAAAAAAAAAAAACATATTTCATGAGTTCATGGAGTTTGGGACGAGTTCATAAACCTTGAAAAACCCTAAATGAAGGAGACAAAGCAGAGTCCATGATCGTTACAAAAAAAAAAAAAAAAAAAAAGGCAGAGACAATGATCGTTTTGAGATCGTGGTAGGATCTAGGGTTTACCTCCATTGTTCAGATTAGAAAATCCTCCTTTGGGGCTGGAAATGAAGAGATTCGGCTGAGAACTCATAAATAAAGAGATCTTTGTGGCTGGAAATGAAGAGATTAGAAATAGAAACCATTTCACCATTTCATCCTTAACTATGGCCGGATCTAGAGTTCATGGAGCTTCGGTGCTTCACTGCTTCCAAACCTTCGAAAGGAAGGAGCTTCATGTGAGAGGATTCAAATGGGTGAGACCATGAGACCGTGAGAGAGTGAGAGTGAGAGTGAGAGTGAGTCGAGATTGTGGAGAGGCTGAGAGGGAGAGCAGCGGCGCCGAAGGAGGAAGAAGGTTCGAGAGAGAGAAATGATAAATGAGAATGAGATGGGGGCTTAGGGTTAGGGATATTAGGGTAATGGACATTAGGGTAATGGGGTAAGACCCCTAAACGATGATGTTTTACCAAATGAGAGGCTTCGGTTCGGTTGGATCGGTTATTGGTTCTCCAATTACTAAATCGGTCCCGAACCGAAAACCGAAAAAAAAATGATCCAAATCGATCCCAACCGAATTAGTGAGAAAACCGGTTGGTTTCAACCGGTTCGGTTCATCGGTTTTTCGGTTTTTTTGTTCACCCTAGCCATGGCTATATTTGGTATGTCGGTTTAACAGGTTGGATTTGATAAAATTATTGGATGAAAAAAAAGTCTTTAGTTGCTTTGTTTGTATTAAGTTTTGAACCTAAAAGCCTAATTAGGTAGAGGGCCCAAACAGGTTTATTAAACCATGTCAACTTTTTATATTTAAACGATATGGGAAATAGGCCCAACAACAACAACAACAATAAATGGCTCCGATACCAATTAAGTTTCCAATCTAAAAGCTTAAACTGTTAGGCCATGTTTGTTTGGTTGGAATAGAATGGGTGGGAATGGAATCCGATTCTATACTCAAAATAGTCTGGAATGAAATGATATTGAAATAAACATTGCAGAATGAATATCATTATAATTCATTACTACTATTTGATTCCATTCCGATATAATTACCTCATCCAAACATGTTATTTGGAATGAATTGGAATGAGATTCCATTCCATCCATTCCATTCCAACCAAACAAACATGGCCTTAGGTGGATAGCTCAAATAGGTATATTAAGTCATATCAACTTTTTATATTTAAATGATGTGGGATGTAGGACTTCCCAACAGTTTGAAATAAGTAAGATGGTCGATCTCTTAGATATTTTCTAGCACCTTGTTTCTTTTAAATGGGATAGTATTATAGGATAAAATTATACCACCTCTCTCGGTGGGTTTATTGTATCTCGCATATGGAGGATATAACTATCTTATGAATAATATATCTCTTATATGAAAATAACACCAAGTATATGGAAATTATTTGTTTATCTTATCCAATCTATCCGATATATCAAACATAGTCTAAAAGACCCCAGCACACCTCGAGAGGCCAATAGAAACCTTGGTGGTGAGGAGGAAAATATGAACCCTGAGCGTTGCTACTTAATTAGGCCGTATTGGTCAATTCCAAATAGCACGGGTAACTAAAAGAGATGCAAAAATGCATAAAAACACCAAAGCACCCAAAACAAAATGAGAAGGTTGTTTCCGTGAAATTTAAGGCAAAGGCCCACCTCTCAATCTCTGATTTGGTAAAAACATCTCATAAGATTGTAATGCCATGTTTGTTTGATTGGAATGGAATTGATGGAATGGAATCTCATTCCAATTCATTCCAAACAACATGTTTGGATGAGGTAATTAAATGGGAATGGAATCAAACAATAGTAGTGAATTATAATGATATTCATTCCGCAATATTTATTTCTATCTCATTTTCATTCCAGATTATTTTGAGCATGGAATCAGATTCCATTCCCACCCATAATATTCCATTCCAACCAAACAAACATGGCCTAAGAGTATTGATGGTGCATGTGACACGGGGATTATATGTGTCCAAAGGATTAATCGGGTACGATGCAAAACATTTAGAACCTCTTAATGTCAAAAAAATAAATAAAAAATATAAGTGTATGGATAATATATATTAAATATATTAAATTTAATCCCAACAATTTAATTTCTTATTAATCATACCATCTTGAGTTGATAATTCTAGATATTTAATTTAATTAAAATAAAACTTTATCTTATTGTACGTTTGACCAAAAAAAATTTAATTAAAGTAAAACCTTTTTTTTTCCTCAAACATGGGTTTGTGACAGTTACAAATGTACTATAAAAGTGCTGGTGAACCACACTCCCAGTCTCTGTAATATATATATATATATATATAAAAGAGATGAGATTGGCTTGGATTAGCTTAGATCCAAATATAGCCATTTGCGTGTGTGAGAATAATGATAATTGTAAACTGCGCCGACCTGATGTCTCAAACCAGTCTTTTGTAGAAGGTTTTTTTTCTAGGAGGGGCTTTGTTGCATTATTGTACTTCGAATACTACTAGTCTTGGTGAGGTTTTTATATACATCTTCTGTTCCATAAAGATAGGTCATCTTTGTTATTTTTTATATCCCAAAATATTTGTCCATTTTAAAAAGTCAAACCACAATTTTTTTTACCTCTCCTACATTACCCCTTATTATTTCAATAATTACTCTTTACACAAATCCCAATACCATGTAAGAGCATATAAGAGAGGGCATTTTTTGAAAGAGAGTTTAATAAATGAAAAGTCAAGATAATAATGACTTTTCTTAAACTGCTTGTTTTGTGAAACTTGGCCAATCTTTATGGAATGAAAGGAGTATTTGATTCAAAATATGCATCTACTTGCCCAATTATTTGAATCAATGGTGGAGGTTTTGCTTAAACATACATGTCAAAACACAAAATTCTTGTACAATTCATACAGTCGTTTGATTCTTTTTATTTTGCTTCATCTCAATCTAGGGTAAATAATTTCTTTTCTTTTCTTTTCTTTTTTTTTTTTGGGGGGGGGGGGGGGGGGGGGGGCTTTGGAAATTCTCAATCAATGCACACAATTTATGAACATAATCTACATAGATAGTGAGACGAGAAATTTTTTATCTTAAAATGTCATATGCTTATTACAATTGTGATTGTACCTGAAATATAACAATTCTTTTTGTTCCCAAGTTATCAAACATGCTATAATTGAGTTTTTCATTATTTTACTTTTATTTCTAGGATTTTTCTAATTCATATTTATAATAAGCATCCTTTCCGGTGCATCGGATGGGATCACTACTAGTATGTATATATGAGCTTAGATACATAGAAATTTATATATTGCATACATAGAAAAAGAAACAGGAGTTGCGATGGTCTATCCATCCAAAGAAATGAGTTGACGTGCGGGAAAACTTGCAGATAAGAAATTAGAAATTAGAAATTAGATGATGATCAATATGTTAGAAAAGAGGACAATGACGATGAAGAGTGAAGACGACGTACCAACAACAAACAAGAAGTTACTGCCTTTCAAGACTTCCATGGAAAATAGTGTGGTATGTTAAACTATTTTCCTTTTTTAATTGCATACCTAACTATTGTCATGTGTTTTGCCTATTCGTATAATAATCTTTATATCTAGGGACAAAAAACACACATGGAAAAAAGTGGTCATTTCATTTTCGGATAGGCTATGTTAATAGGAAGACTCTATACTTAGCTACAATGGTATTAGAGTACTAATAGAGTTAGTACCAGTAATCCTTCTCATTGTCCACATGGTGGAAGCAATCTCTATCCTTATGCCTCGGGGTCTCTAAGTATATCCAGCATGCGTTGAGAGCAAAGAAACTGCAAAAATTGGCAGTTGGATAATCGGTGCATATTAAAAGAAAGAAGAGTTGCTTTTTTTTAAGTAGCACATATCAATTGCTACCGAATTGCTATGACCACCATGTCAATTTAGAAACACCATCATTATCAAAGCCATCTTCAAAAACACGGAAAGCCCTCATTGATTTTATCCACATGCACAATGCAAGACATGAGCAAATTCTCTGCAGCGAATTTTACATAGATTATTTATGAAACTTCTTTACCAATTTTAATTGATGATGTTGCTGACCAAGAGTGTGGATATCTACAAGCATTGGATTGATGCCACTTGCATAGATCCTAGCCATTGGTTCTATTTAGAATAGTCCTTAGAAGCCTGTATAAGGAGGGTGGCCTCATTTGGCCAAACCATATATCCAAGACGTACAACTCACACATCAAGTCTTGTAAAGCTTTGGTAGTGCAATACAAAGTATTTCACAATTGCTCTAGTATGCTTTTCTTGTTTCCTAGCTTAGAGGTGTCAAGTTGGCTTACTTAAGGGTTCATGGTCAGGTCATGAAGCTTAAGTGCGGCATGGGTAATGAGTAAAACATCAAGCTCATAATGCAACATCAAACCTGGACTTAGATAGTGTTTGGTGGACCCAAAAAAAAAAAAAAAAAATCATTTGTGATAAAAACATTTTCGAAAAATCATTTTTAGAAAGGTACGTATTTGGAAAAAAAATGGATGTTTGGTGAACATACTTTTAAAAGTCTTATTGTATCAAAAAAAAAAATTCAAGATTTTTGGGTCTTATCTCTTAGGAATATTTTGCCATTCCGTAGACATCATTTCTGAAAGTTACCTTCAATAGCTCCTGCTAAACTGCCTTTTAAAGTAAATCAATAGAAGGCAGTTTGAGTACTCATGCACCAAACGCTCGTGGTTAAAGTGACTTTTACAGCCTTCTCGCTCTTTTGAAAAGATGTCCCAAACTGACGCGGGAATTCTATGGGGTACCACATTATGGCTAGGTGGACAACTCTTGGCACCTTAATGTTGGGAAATAACAAAGACTTAGTACTTATGATATGCCTTTGGAAAAAGAAGGTAGTCTAAAAACTAGTAAAATTAATTATATCTTGTTATTAAAGTCTAGTAAGTTGTGTTGTTTTGTCTAGTAAATTGTATTTCTATTTTGGAAAATGTATTTAACTATTTTCTAATTTAGAGTATTGTTGGAAGTTGTAGAAAGTGTTAGGTAAGTATTAATGGTGGAAGTGCTATATAAAGGTATAGAGATCTTATGTAAAAGACAACGAAGAAAATTTGAATGAGAATTCAGCATTTGGCTTTCTAAGAAGGAGTTCTTCTTGTTTCTATTGCTCTTATCCCTTTGCTGGATTCCTTTGGGTGGCGAGTTTTACCATCACTCTTATCCCTTGAGTGGGTTCCTTAAAGTGGCGAGTATAAAATTAACCCGATTTTCTCTTGTTTGATTCCCGATCATGTTTGGTTCATATTTGTTTGTTTTGGCCCTTCATTTTCTGGCGTCACAAACGCCCCCTTATTGTAATGTGTTTGGATTATGCATAAATTAGACTAGACTAAGAACCATTGCTATTTTTCATTTTTCTCTCTTTTTTTTCTTTTCTTTTTTTTTTTTTTTTTTGTTTAATATGATGAACTCAAATCTTTTCATTTTTTGTACAAAAATTCTCAAACTGATAAGAACTAGTATAAGGTTTGAAGATATGTTAGCTCAAATTCCACCTAAAAGGTCACTTACCGGAATAAATTCTATCAATATTGAGTTGGATAAAGGGTGCCCGCCAGGAACTATCCCCATTCGAAGAATGACTGAAGACCATGTAACAAGATCCAGATTAGCCTCGCAGAAAAATTGGAACCATGGCTTGGAAGTAAGTTAGTTGTCAATTTCTCAAAAGATAATTATTTTATGATTTAGAGTGCCTTATTATATTTTTCGCAATTGTATGAACCTTATCAGCTTATTTCTTATTATTTTAATTTGTTAATGCCAACCATTCCCAATTTTAATATTGACTAATTTTTATTAATTAATTTTTTCGGTTTACAGGAATAGTTTTGTCAAAGGGTCCAAGAAAAAAATTTCAAGACATATCAGCATACATATCAGCATACAAAATCCAACCGTTGGCACCAGTTTACTTCAGCTATGATATCGATTGAAAGTGGGGAGAGCTTCAATTTGAACCAAATACAAGTTAGATGGACAATAAGTACTGTTTCCTCCAAAATTTCGATTCTGGGGATTGGGTTGCGCGAGCGTGTCAGCCACTAAATAGTGACGAATTGCGGGTTCTACCTTGCCTTGAATGGACTCAAGGACTTTTCTGTGACAAGTAACTGAGATAACAAAATAATAACAGAAACTAAAAAGAAATGCTTACCACGGAGGAAGTCATTTTCATTGATCAATTTCTGGAATTACAATGATAGACAAAAGGGTGCACACGCCTTTGAACAGAAAGGAGCACACGTTTCCGGGTTTAAAGTCCTAGAATTCTAAAAGAAATGAAAAAGATAGAGTTCCTGAGAACTGGTTTGTTGATTGATGTTGGAGAGCTTCAAATGGCTCTGGTCTTCCACTTTTATACGCTTACTACTCCAACCTCCTCCCTGAAATTCGCCTACCAACTGCCCGTAATGGCGAACTACAAGCTCCCAAAACTGCCATGTTCTTATAACTGCCCATGATCCCACGATAATAACTGCTTTTAAACGTGCATTTCAATATCTACTTTGCGGTGCTCTAAGGATTCAACCTCATCTAACCGAATTTTGAAAACTCTTCGGGCTGAGATATAACCATAATTTGCTTTAACATACAGTGGTAACTTGATTCAACGAAATCGACCTAACATTGTTCAAGATGCAAAGGTTGAGGTTCGTCCAACCATGCTGAGGCTGATTTTTCGGGTGTAAACATTGCCCCCCACATTTTAACAAATTAATTTTCTGGTAAAATGTACCAATTTCTATAAATCGGCCTTTCACCATACTTGATAAAGGCAAGAAAAGGGTAATAGGATTCTTCTTTTCTGGTGACACGTGTTCATACCCTAAGCTTTAGTAATAGAGACACGTGTTCCTCTTTTAATTGGTCCCTCAACTGACGGCATTGAATTGCTAATAATAGCGCCGTATCATTTACTGTTCCCAAGGGAACGTCTCTTCCAAAACGCCTTTTCCATTTCCCCTAAAAGCGCTAAAAACCCCTCAGACTCCTTTTGAAACACAACTTCTTCATCTCCTTTACAAACCAGAGCTCCTCTTCCCAGGGTTTCTCTTCTCCAGTGATCTGCTCACTCCTTCCTTTCATTTGGGGTCTTCTTCTCTGCCATCCCTGAGTCTTCTACTAACACCTTTCTTCGGTTCATCAACTCGTCACTCTCCCAAACTGCGTCTCCTTCTAAGATGGCAGAACCTGAGCCTGGTGAAATCGCCGGCAAGTCTCGTTTGGCAGAGTTCACAGCAACTGATCCAACGGTGGCCATCCCTAAGGTACTTATCCCTATCAACAACTCCTACACTTTAGGCCCTGTGTTCTCCTCTGCTAAAGCCGCCGGGTCTTACTCTTCTGTTTTCCCAAAACCTCAATCAGAGGTTTTTGTTTTCGAAAACCCCAAATGCAATGTCAATTCTTCTTTTTCTAAGTCTGTTCGTTGCTGGCCAAACAGACAAGAGAATTGGCTTTCATGGTTTGATAGAATAGTTGCTGTCAAGGCCAACGAATGGCATGAATTGGGAATCTATGAAATTCTTCATTTGTCTAAATTCCAAATTCCCATCAATAAAGAAATTTTATCGTCTGCCTTATGCTTCTGGTTGGTCTCCACCAATTCTTTTCATTTCAATTTTGGGATGATGACCCCCACACTCCTAGATTTAGCTGTTCTCTTCGGCCTTCAGCCTACTCCTGAGTTTGATGACTTAATTTCTTTTGACAAGAAAAGCACATCTTACACCAATTTCCTCAACCTCTATATGAAAACAGAGGGCGAAATTGAGGAAACTGAGTATGTTGCCTTCCTTCTTTTCTGGATTTGTAAATGCCTTTTTTGTTCTCCATCTTTTAAGATTGTCAAGGCCGATTTGAAATTAGCCATTTACTTGGCTAGAGGTTGCAAGGCTACCTTGGGACCTTTAGTCCTTTCAAGCCTTTACAGGGGCCTATTCAATCTTTTATCTTCCAACTTCCAACTGTGGGGTGGTCTCCTTTGGATACTTCAGATTTGGCTCCATGCCTATTTCCCAGAAGTGAGTCCTGCCTGTGAATCTCATCAGGATGTTCCTTCTCTTGGGTACAACTTCATTGACTTTTCTCACAACCCTCATTCTTTCAAGGATTGTTTTATCTTTTTCTATTCGTGTAATAATCGGACTCCTAAGCAATTTTACCCATTTTTCCCTTTGAGATGCGGACCACAATGGTTAATGGCCGTATCTACTTTTGATGCTCCCCAGTCGGTGTTGAAATCTTTTTGGAGCAGTGTATTAATCCCCAGAGACCTCCATCATAGACTAGTCTTGGAAAATTCTGGGAATAATCGTTGTGGAATAGAAATCTACTACCCCCATTTTGTATCTAGGCAATTCAGCCTTCATCAATATATTTCTTTTCCTTTAACATACGGCCTAAACTCTGATTTCCTGAATTGGCTTGTGATTCAAGATATTGATGAAGTGGACAGTGTTGATGTTATCTTCAAAATCTTGAAGAAAGATTTTGAAATTTCTTCCTTTCGGTACAAGCCGTCTGTGTCTAATGACTTCACTACCTTCTAGGGGAATTACATCAGAAAGAGTAGACCAATGGACCCAGCAGAGGCTTTTAACCAACTTTTTACACATGAAGCTGCTGATGACTCGGCCGATTCTAGTAATGGTGATACTGACAGACTTCCATCGCAGGCCACAGAGACTGGGAAAAGCAAAAAGAAAACCCAAAAAGGTATCCCTATTGAACAATACTCAGCTTACGAGTCCGTATTAACTTATGAAAAATTCTATAATATCAAATGGATTCCTGGGGAGGACATGTGGGTAATGGTTGATAAAATAGATAGGGCTGTACTAAATATAAAATCAAAACAATCCGATGAATACATGGCAAAGAACAAAGGAAAAAAGGTGGTGTCAGGTCCCACATTTTATATGAAGTTTGAAAAATGGTTGAAGAAAAATCGACCATATACTCCTTCTGCCAACTTTGCCATAGCCGATTTAGTTGAACCTTCTTCAGCTTTATTCTCGCCCGATGAAGTTACTTAGGCAGGGAGACGTGCCACTAAAAAAGAACTTAACAAGTTTCAATGAGCAACCTGGCCCATATCAACTTTTTCCATAGGTATCTCTCTTGCCCATTTTTTGTTTAAAAATTTTATTAGAGTATCCTGACTTTTTGTACTCTGCAGATGCTCCTTCCTATGAACATCGGTTTCTAGCTCCTTTACCTAAACTCCCATCTGAAGATGAGGAAGAGCTTTTGAGGACTCAACCTAGAAAATAAAAAAGTGCTGCTCTGGTGAAGTCTTCAGCTGCCAAGCCAAAGCTAGTGGAGACCGAAACCCAGACCACTGGAGGTCAGGCCAAGAAAGCTGCCAAGCCAAAGACAGTGGAGATTGGACATCAAACCACTGAGAGCCAAGCCAAGAAAAGGGGTAGACTAAAAACCTCTACAGCTGCAACTGGCTGAAACAAGAAACCCAAAGCCGGTGGAATGGGCAAAATTTTTGCATCTTTATCCCACTGGCTCGGCCTCTATGCCTATTTCTTCCTCTTCTATCTCCAAACCAGTCTCCAGCCCTCAACATTCCAAGGCCGAAGATTTAGACTCTCATGAGTCCGATTCTGATGACCAGGATGAGTTTACTATTTTACCTGATCCTTCAGAAAATACAACTCAACCCCCCTCTATGCTAGAAAAAACAATTTCCACAGCTCTTACTGCATTAACTCCTTCATCTTCTGAAGATAAATATACCACAGCAATGGCCTCTCTTGAAAAGCTTCGTTCTTTTTTGAAGCCTAGACTGCCCGAATCTCCTCTCTCCTCAACTACATCCAGCCTCTCCAAAAGCCCTGATGTTGAGAAAGCAAAAAAGCTTTTGAAAACAATCTCCACCGTCCCAATAGCTTCCATCTTTTCCCAACTTGACAAAATCAAGACCGCTATAAAAATCATATTGTCCGATTCCAATACCACTCCCGGACTGGCTGCTAATCTTCAATCTTTTGAGGAGAAGATTTCTCTATTTTGCCTCTCCTTTTCTTCTACCAAGAATGAAGCAACCCAAAATAGGAAACTTCTGAATCACATGATGGATCTACAGTCTAAGATTCAAACGGCCATGACAGAGGCCGAAAATGTGAAATCCTTAATTGAAGAAGGACAGAAGACAGCACGGGAATTCCAAACTAGGGTTGCTGACTTGGAGAAACAACTGAAAGATGCAAAAGAAAAGCTGAAGCAAGCGGAGTCTGTTCAATCTGATCTCACACAAGTTTTTTCTGAAAAAGTTGGTAAAGCACAGGGATTGGCCGAACAATACGAGTCTTTTTCAGGTCAAGAAGAAACCCTGGAGCAAAAACAGAAAGATTTGGAGGATCAACTTCAAGCTTTTGAAGTTGAATGGTCGAGCATCAAGCAATTACTTTCTCTTGCTGACTCCTCTTTTACTACTTCCTCCTAATATCTTGAACAATCTATTTCATGGCTGACATGTAGCCATTAACACCAGTATTTGTAATTTGGCCATAAAGCCCCTGCACAATCTTTATTTTTCATTTTGGCAGTTCCTTTTAACTCGGCTATTAAGTCAAGTTGACAATATCTTACTTACTTGTGCATGCTTATATTTGTTTCCTTTTGACATTCGGTCAAGTGACCTTGAATATATATATGTTTCTTTTCATCCTTCTTCTGAATGCGAATTTAAATTTGTATCTGCATTTGTATTACTCGAATATTTAACATTTTCCGAAATTGCAGGATAATATTTTTTTAGAAATCGGCCATTGATAGGCCGATCATGGATGTCGCTATCCAAATTTTGTAGATGATAAGCTCCACCCTTTAATACCTTGAAAATTTTGAAAGGACCTTCCCAATTGGGCGACCACTTCCCGTACTTGGGATCTTTTGAACCAATAGGTAATACGGCTTTCCAAACTAATTCATTTTCAAGAAAATCCTTAGGCCGAACTTTCTTATCATAGGCTTTCTCTATTTTCTTCTTTTGGGCTTGTAAATGATCCAATGCTAGTAGCCTAACATCATCCAGATCGTCTAACTCGGCTAACATAGCATCATAATAATCTTGTACACCTAAATTGTTTTACTTAGCAATTCTCAGAGATCGAACAGTTACTTCCATGGGCAAAATCACATCATGCCCATAAGTCAGGGCGAATGGGGTGGTACCTGTACTAGTTCTTTTAGAATTTCGGTAAGCCCATAACATTTCTGAAAGTAATTCATGCCATGATCGAGGATTTTCCTCAATCATTTTTTCTATACTCACCTTTAAAATCTTATTTGTTGACTTGGCCTATCCATTAGTTTGTGCATAGTAGGGTGTTGAGTGCACGATTTCAAAACCATACTTCTTAGCAAACGCCCTTACCTCACTGCCAGTAAATACTGTGCCCTGATCGGCAGTGATAGTCTAGGGTAGACCGAATCTATGAATGATATTTTCCTTAATACATTTTATCACTTCGGCCTGAGAAACCGAGGGCATGGGAATGGCTTCTACCCATTTAGTAAAGTAATTGGTTGCTACTAAAATAAAGGCATCCCTTTTAGACGATTCTAGGTATATTTTGCCAATTACATCCATTGCCCATCCCCTGAACGGCCAAGACTTTACTATGGATTGCAATTTTATTGCAGGTGCATGCCGCACTAACCCATGGATTTGACAGGCTTGACAACCTTGAGCATATTCTAAGCAATCTTTTGTAATATTCGGCCAGTAATAGCCGTACCTTTTCAAGAGCCATCTCATTTTAATACCAGCTTGATGTGCCCCACAAATGCTCTCATGAACTTCGGCCATGACTTGCATTGCCTGGAACCTAAAAAGGCATAAGTTCAAAAGGCCATCCACATTCTTTTTATACAATTCATCATCTAAAATGACAAACTTTAAAGCCCTTTTCCTGATCTTATATTTGGATTGGATAGATGGATTATGTAAAAATTTTATGATTGGAAATTTCCAATCATCCTGGGCAACATCTAATGATAATATTAATTCATTAGGACCAAATGTATTTCTTAACGACGATTCTAGCCTCCTTTCTATAGTAATCGTCCTGGTAAGAACGCTTAAAGGGATTTTCAATCCAGCTGCTATCTGGGATAGTTCATTCGTTTCATTGTTTTCTTTTCTTGGGGACACATTTGATCAAAATATCAGCGAATAATCCTAACAAATACTTAGCAATCCTATTACATTCGACCAGAGACTCGCTAATGCACTTGAAGTCACCAGATAATTGCTTCAAAATCAACTGGGAATCCCCAATAACAAGAACACTGGATACATTTAAATCTACCAATAAGCTGAGGCCGATAACAAGAGCCTCATATTCGGCCTGATTGTTTGCACAATCAAAATCTAATTTAAATTAAAATTGAGTTCTTTTGTTCGTTAGGGATACCAGTACTACACCTACACCAGCCGATTCCTCAGTTCGAGACCCATAAAAAATTAGGATCCATGGAACCAAAGAGATGCATCCAATCTCCATGGTTGGCAAAATTTCAGGGACTTCTCCCAAATTGGAATGGCAAGCTAGAAAATCGGCTAGTGCTTGGCCCTTAACTGCCTTTTGGGGAATATATTGTAGACAGAATTCAATAAGAACTAACGACCATTTTGCAATTTTCCCCTTACAATCGGCCTACTTAACATGTACTTAACCACATCAGTTTGACATATTATATAAACCAAAACAGGCAACATATAATACCTTAACTTAATACACGAAAAGTACAAAGCCAAACAAAGTTTTTCAATCGGTGTATATCTACACTCAATCTCATTCAACAGTTTACTAAGAAAATAAACGGCCTGCTCATGCCCATCATCTCTATCTTGGGCTAACATGTTAGAGTTATGCCCTAGAGCCAATCATAGAGATGATTGTTTAGGGATAAAGGAACAATCATTTGATTTCATTTATGTATGTCACATTTATTATTGATTTAATAAAAGGGCTTATTCTATTATGTTTGTATGCATCATTTATATTTACATAATATGTCCAAGGAGTTAGAGTTGAGAATATTGAATTACAAAGAGTTGTAATTATGAGACTGTAAATATATCTCTGTACTAAACTCCTAAATCATTCCTAATTGAAGGTTCACTATGATGGACAGTGATGAACCATAGGACTAGCACTTGTTAGGTTGCCTCTATAGGAGGATAGCTGGTCTCAAGCTATTTGTGTGGAGACACTACAACCAACAGGTGGGTGCCTGTTAATAGAATAGGTACACTGAATGTGACCAAAGATTTGAGATAAACTTAATGGAGTTTTAACCTGCCTGTCAATCAGTTTCTCAATGTTATAGTGGTACAAGTAATCCTTAGACCTGAGACACCATAGTTACCTTATGCATGTAGCTTTAGAAGTTTGATAACACTAAGTGCAGATTCTATTCATGGGTCTGTAAAGGTGTTCATTGGCCCTATTGCTATATGTATGAAGGCATATGAGTGATCGACAAGGAATCCATTACTCTCAGGAAAAAGAGAGAGAATGTCTCATATATCATTCATAATATAACTCATTCAATCCATGGCCATGGCAGTGTGAATATGGAAAGGAGTTTCCATAAGTTCATCATTGAGTTGATATTTATGAATGAGTATAAAGTAATTGAACTAGGGACTTGACAGACTTCCATGTCCTATTAGTTCAATTGGAGACATTGTGTAAATGGAAGGATGCAATTGTAACCTATAAACTATAACAAAAGGGTTCTTTGATAGATACATATTCACTTCATTAAGGACGACACCATGAACCATATGCTAGGTGTTATTTATGGTTAGTAGAAGCCCTAATTGATATAAGTGAGTTATAATCAATTAGGGAATTGGAAGGAGTTCCAATTAGACCTTAAATGGAAAGAGTTCCATTGTGCACACCTCGTGCTATTCCTACTACTTGATGATGTGAACCCAATGGGTCACACACTGATCATGCAAGATGAGCTTTAAAGTCTATGAGAGAAAGGGTATGAGTGCATAAAGAATAGTTCTTTGAGGCCTATTTATATTTGATATAATTTATAGGGGTTATTGTGCAATTTAGAGAAATTGCATCACACCCTAATAGGGTTTCCCCCTATGGCCGGCCCCCCTAGTGTGGACTAAATAAGTCACACTTTATGATGTGTGACATCATCACAAGAAGAAAACCCAAGGTGCTGGCCGAAATTTTCTAGCCCCCTCTCTCTCTCTCCACTCTTCTCCTACACTAGCAACAACAAGGAAAAAAAGGGAAAGGACTTGAAGCTCTAGCTAGGTGTGGATACCGTTGGAGGCAGCACACTTGGGCTGCTCATTCACCGCTGTCCGGAATCAAAGCTTGGAGCAAAAAGGAGAAGACAAAATTCTGTAAGTATTCTAACCCTCTTCATAGTTAGGGTTTGATTTTGTATATGCATAGTTAGATTCATGGGCTGTAGAATCAAAGGGAAAAATTTTTATATTCCGCACTTCTATTCTTCCCTCTTGTATGATTCCCAACATAACAATGCTCCAATAGATCCTTCAGCGGCCGATATGTACAACTTCAAGGGCTTTCCCTGCTTGGGTGGCATTAACACCGGTGGCTTTGTAAGATATTCTTTCAGCTGGTCGAATGCTTCCTGATGTTGCCTGTCCCACTTGAAGCTGTCCTCCGCCCGTATCTTCAGCAGAGAAGAGAAGGCTTTGGTTCACCCTGCACAATTAGAAATAAAACGGCGCAAGAAGTTAACTTGACCGAGAAATCTTTGAAGCTCTTTTTTATTAGATGGTGGTTTTGCATCAATAATTGCCTTTATTTTGTTTTTGTCAACTTCAATCCCTCTTTGGTGGACAAGATAACCCAAGAAATTCCTAGCAGATACACCAAAAGCACATTTTAAGGGATTCATTTTCAAACTATGAACATGCATTCTTTCAAAAGACTTCCTTAGATCGGTCATATGAATGTCCAGATCTGAAGATTTAACTACCACATCATCTATATAGACTTCCATAAATTTTCCTATCATATCATGGAAAATATAATTCATAGCCCTTTGGTAAGTTGCCCCAGCATATTTTAGGCCGAATGGCATTACTACCCATTCAAAAGTTCTGATGCTACCTGCGCACCTGAAGGCTGTTTTCTGGACATCATCCTCGGCTATGAAAATTTGATTATAGCCTGAATGACCATCCATAAAAGATAGGACTTTGAATCCAACGGCTGCATCAACCAACATGTCAACTACAGGCATTGGGTATTCATCTTTTGGAGTGGCTTTATTTAAGTCTCTAAAATCTATACACACCCTCAGTTTTCCATTCTTTTTCAAGACTGGAACGATGTTTGAAAGCCATTCCACATATTTGGCCGTTCTAATGAACCCGGCCTTTAATAATCTCTCAATCTCTTCTTTTACTTTGAGATGAATTTCTGGAGCCATTCTCCTAGGAGGTTGTTTATATGGCTTAAATCCTTTTTTAATTGGTAATTTATGCTCAACCAATTTTCAGTCTAAACCAGGCAACTCATCATAATCTCAAGCAAAACAATCCTTAAACTCTTTTAGCAAACCGATTAATTTGTCTTTCCAGTTTTCTGGTAAATTTTGATTAATAAAAATTGGTTTTGAGTCTCCTAATAGTTTTACCTCTTGTAGTGGGTCTATGACTTGAGCTTTTTCATCACTCAACTTCCTAGGCTCTAGTTGTAATTCTTCCAAAGTAATTTCGTCTGCATCTTCTCTAACACAATCGGCCAGGCTGGCCGATTCGCTGATTTCAGCCATGTAGGATTCTATTCTCTGCATGGCTTCTTGATATGCTTGAATTTCAAAATTCATTAAAACTTGTATTTTCATATACGGCCCCTTGGGAGACCGAATTTATATGGCATCCTCCATCTAACATTGGAGAAGCGACCTTAAGAGGTCGGCCATGTTTTTCAGACCCTAAAAATTCCAAAGGCTTTACATTCTTATCATAAAGAATAGCCTCAGCAAAATTGTTAGACAAAGTAAATGGATGACTGTCGGCCTAAACTAACTCAGCCTTGTCTCCATTCCAAATCATCAAACACTGATGAAGTGAAAATGGGACGCACATGTTTGCATAAATCCAATCACGACCTAACAATGCATTATAATTCGAGGCCGAATTCATAACGAAGAATGCCGTTATTTTAGTTTTATTTCCTACAGTAACTTCCATAGGAATAACTCCTTCAGGTTTTACAGCTCCACCCATGAAATTTACTATCGAAACTTCTGCAGGTAATAGATCTTTTTCTGTCTTTCCTAATTTCTTCATGACCGAAACTGGCATGATGTTCACAGAAGCTCCATTATATACTAGAACCCTTGAAACTGGTTTCCCATTGAAATGGGCTTTAATATATAAGGGTTTCAAGTGTTTAGCCATGTTCTCACTGGGCTTGGTGAAAGTAATGCTTTCACTAGGTAGCTCGGTCTGGATAGACCGATTTGGATTTTCTAAAACTTCATTGATTGAGAGCTTTCCTTCAAAACCAACATCGACATCATCAAAAGACAAAATTTGACCCTCTTTGGCCTTAAAATCAGCAGGTAAAATGAAAACCATATCTACCTGAACTCTAATAGGTGGAAGAGAGCCGAACTGAATGGTGTCATCATCCTCAGCGTCAAAGTCGTCGGCTTCTAGGATTTCATCCTCCTTGCACTTATCAATAGCTACTTGAAGAGACTTCTTTTCTTCCTTAATTGCTTCCAAATGTTTCCAAATATTAGCCCTAATCTGGTATCCTCCAGTTTTCTTAATCAACTCCCTTTTTTCTTCAGCTTGTATTCTTTGGAGCCTCTTTTTCTGGGTCCGAGTCATTTTGGGCTGACCAAATTTTGGATGACGTGCCTGAGCCCACCTTTCTAGCTATGTCGGCCTAGGCTTCACCATTCTGGGCTTAATTAAGTTATGCAAGTCACCTTCAGCAGTCCCAGAACTGGATGCTTGACCTTTTTTTATTTTATCGGCCTGAATGCCTTTGGCCTGATAGTCATTTCTCACAGTAATTTGTAAACCTTGACTTTTTATATGTTCATCAGGTCGAATTCTTTTATTGCTATCATTGATCTTCCGATAACCCTTCTTCAGACTCCTAGCATGCTCTTCGTTTTCTTCTTGTATTATCTTTTCTTTCTCAAGTCGAGCCTTATACATGCTACTTGACCTGAATTTTTGTTCATATTTGTTCGGCCTTCTGGCCGCAGCATTAGCAACTTCGGCCTCATTAAGGCCTCTGACTTGTAACTCACTTCTATAAATGGAGACTTCAACATCTCCAATTATAGCTTTCTTCAAATTCCCAAGATCATACTGGGGCATTGCCAATTTGCTGTAACATCCTCGGCAATAAATTGGGTGACCATAAATGTCACTAAGATGTTCTATTGCTACCTTAGTCCATCTCTTGACAGTACTGAAATCTAGCCTCCCCGAATAAGCAGAAGTCTCACCCTCAGCCCTCGGGATAAACGAGACCAATTTTATTGCTTCACTTCTCTATTGAGGAGCCCGGACAACAGCTTTTCCCTTATCTTCTGATTTCTTTCTAGCATTTTCTGTTTCCTTAGTTGAAACTTCAGGATCATGCACCTGCAAAACAACCATATTAACTGGAAACTCAACAGGAAATGGGTTTTCATCAACCTAATGAACAGCTTTTTCCTCAGGGAATTTCAATTTTTCATTATTAATTGACCTTTGAATAGCATCTCTCAACACAATGCAACTATTTGTTGGGTGTGTCCAGTAGTCATGCCATTTACAATATTTTTTTTATCTTTCATTTCTTCGGTAGATGGAATTTTATGCCCATCTGGCAACTTAATCTGTCCATCTTTTAATAATAGGTCGAATATCTGCTCTGTTTTAGAGAGATCGAAATCATATTTCTTATCCCTAAAATTGTTTCCGTTTTGGTTACTATTATTTGGTCTCCTCTGGAAATTTTGCTTTAGTTCTTGTACCTTGGATTTTACCAGGGCTCTGCATGTATAAGGCCGATTAATATTTAATTCGGCCAAGGCAATTTCTTCTTCGGTTTCTTCACTTTTTTCCATGGCTTCAATCTGAGCCACTTCCCTATTTGGGTTCCTATAATAAGTTCCCCTTGAAGAAACCCTTCTTTGATTCTCTTCTTCGAGAATTCTCTCATATTTGGATACAGCGGTCATAAGATGGCCTAGGTTAAAGAAGTCTTGACCAATGAATTTCTTCCTATTCTCCAAATTAAGTCCACTAATCACCATTTTGATACAATCAGATTGTGCTAAGTTCGATCTACACCTACATTGGGCATTACGGAACCTCTGGACAAAAGTATCAATCCTTTCAGTAGGTTCCTGACACATTCGGGCTAAATCAGCGACCGTAATTTCGGTCTCAGCCTTGCAGAAATAAGTATGGAAAAGAGACTCCATTTCCTGCCAAGTTGTAATTGACCCTGATGGTAGGTTAATGTACCAATTAAAGGCCCAACCAGTTAAAGAACTTGGGAATAGCCTTAATTTTAAATAACCACTGCTACTTGCTACTCCACATTGGCACGTGAATCGGCCAACGTGTTCAAAGGTTGACTGTTTATCTTCCCATGAAAACAATGTGAAATCAGGGAACTTGAAACCTCTAGGGAATTCATGGAGCTAGTCGATATAATCGGGATAAGGGCGACTATAAGCTGTTCTAATTAGTGGTCGACCTGCTCCTATTTGCTCCCTAATGATATTGGCAATCTCTTCTCTAAAGTTGTTTGGATTGTCCCTCAAATTAGTTTGAAAAGTCTGGGTAAGGTCTTCTTAACCAGCATAATTATAAGGGGCTTCATTTGAACCCCCATAGTTTCCAGCCATAGATCGGCTTGTTCTAATTGGAATATCATTTGTATTTCCCAGCATAAAATTACTATTTCGACTCAGGTCAAACGAGTCATTTAGTATTTGATTATAAATTTGCCCCCCGGGTGAGGCATAAAACACATTATCTTTAACTCCACTTGTTCCAACATTCGGTCTAGGTTGACCAAATTGATTCCCCAAATGGATTGAAGTTGGGATCTGCCCTTCTGGCCGAAACATTGGTGGGTTTGACCCTAAAGGATCCTGCCTAGACAAAAGGTGTATGTCTCCATACCTGAAGTTGTTTGACCCTTCGGCCTTTCGACTGTATTGACTGGATTTTTCATGAGCGTTTTTCTTAAATGCTGGCCCAAGTTTTTCCACCATGTAACTCAGCAGTTTGTCCGAATTTTTATTCAGGCTCTCACTAATCTGCTGATTAGATTCAACAAACGTCTTCATAGTAAGAGACATTTGCTGCATCATCATCTGAGATATGTCGTGCATCATAGTGTCAAAAGTCATCCTGAAAGCAGCCATAAATTCATTGGCATCATTTGCATGGTCCAACGGTTGGCTTTCCATATTTTCATTCCTAGGAGAATTATCTCCTGGGATTTCCAGATTGTCTTCTTGGCCAGACTCTTGACCAAAAGTCTCTTTTCCACATCCTCCACGTTTTGGTGGCATGATTGTTGCAAAAACAAACCTCCTATAACTAGAAAATAACACGAATGGTGTCCCACCGGGCGTGCCAAAAATGTTTCCCCAAAAAACATTTCCCATCGGCACTTTGAGGTCAAAATGGAGTGCGGGGCGTGCCAACCTTTCTTAGGCAATTTGTGCGAATGGTTCGAATGCCTCATCGAAGAGGACTTCATATTTGCCGTGTGATTCGAGGATTTTGACCTTTTGATCATTCAAACGAGTAATGTGGGTTGATTCCACTATTCACCACGGATGGTAAAATTGAATGGGAACAAGTCTGATTATAATGATTTGAATATGCGATCCGCAAGCGTCGTCTGAATTGCAAAGGGGTGCACACGCCTTTGACCAAGAAAGAACACATGTTCTTGGATTTTTGAATTAGATTGCCTTAAGGGCCAACTACTCTTAAGATAAAGACCAGAGTCTTGAGATCGAAGTCTGAAATTGATAATTTGAATGATTGAGAGGGGGCTTTACAATGAAGGCTTCAAAGCCTATTTATAAAATTACAAGAAAACTACTAATAACTTCCTAAAACCACTAATAACTCCCACAAACTTGCAGATACTAACTCCTTCATTCTAATTGCTCCACATGTCTTCTTGTAATCTCCAAAGATGAACTTATGCCACATGAGCTGCATTTTCTTTATAATTGCCAAGTGTCCTACAAGATTCAACACATAATAATAATAATAAAATTTGATATTTTTAGGGTGTAAACAAAGCCCCCCCGGCTCTTTGAAAATGAAGAAATGATAACCGAAATTTTTAAAGAGCCGTAGTTTATTTTATTATTATTATTTTTTGGCCATCATATAGATCAAACATCAACACTATAGGCCAAAAAAGTGACTTTGGCTACACAATAGCTTAGGCCAACAAGGCCAAATTGAATTTTCTTTTGGCCAATTAGCCAATATTGGCTCAATTTTTTAGTGTTTTCACATGAGTGACACTAAAGAAACTATAGGCCGAAACAAAGCTATTGGCCGAATTTAGTTTTTCTTAGTCGATTTCACTAAAACAATGTTGCCACATCTAATCAACCAAAAAAGAGCAAGCTGTAAAATAACCTTGCATGTAGGTGACTTCGGCCAAAACAGTTCAACCAAACAATGATTGACCAACAATAGGTTATTGGTCAGCAAAGACTTCGACCAACAACGTTATAAGTTGATTCAGAATATTAAGCATGACAAATACATAGATGTATATGCTGACTCATTTCTAAATTCACACCCAAGTTTGAAGGGCCACCCATGTGTTGGCTTTGGTCGATAGGACCACAAGAAGCCATGTTCAGATAGCCAAAAAGTACAAAAATAAGGTTTGACATGGTAAGTTTGGCCAACCTGAGTAAACACAAAATCAACAAAATAAAGGCCGAAACAAGGAAATAGTGAGTTCGGCCAAACTTGGGTTTGAATATATGCATGGGAGTTTGGCCACTCCTGAGTAACAAACCAAAATCAACAAAAATAAAGGCTGAAATATAGAAATAGTGTTCGGCCTCAAGAAATGCCAAGATATGGCTTCGAAAACATTGAATTGCTTTAGAAGAATAATTTGGGCCAAACAACTTCATGCACTTCTTGGCCATTTTCTAAACCATTCTCCAGTTCAAGTGCATGTATCCTTTTTCAGATAAAACATATAAGAGAACACCCAAAAAAACATATACACGATGGGGCTAAAAGCATGTGGCTTTGCTCAAAACTAAGACGTGGTGTAACAATAACTCTCCTGCTACTACCACCTGTCCAATAAACCACCAAGTTACCATCATACGGCATCACGTAGGATAAAAATCAGTTTTGTATCAACCGTTTTTTGCCGATAAATTCAAATAAACAGTCGTGACCAAACCCTTTTTTTTTTTTTTTTGGTTTGTACTGACGAATGGGATTACTTCATCCTTTAAGAACAGAGCCATTTGAAGGCCATACAAAGCCAAATGGAATTTTTTAAAGGCCATTTGAGGGTCTACTAATTGGCCTAGCCCCCTGAGTTCATAGTTTAAACAGTAGTTTCTTTTTATTTTAACCATAGTTGGTTGGCCAAATCAATACTCAAGTTTGAATTCGGCCCGGCCAAAAATTCCTTCATGGCCTTGGGTTTTGTGTCAGAAGAGTGAGTAATTGGCCATATTTGGCCTGTATCTTCGCACCCCCATATGTACAGCAATTTTTTTTTTCTTTTCTTTTTGGGGTTGAATTCAATCACACGGCGTCCCACCGGGCGTGCCAAAAAGTGTTTCCTCCAAAATTTTGATTTTGGGGATTGGGTTGCGCGAGCATGCCAGCCACTAAACAGTGACGAATTGCGGGTTCTACCTTACCTTGAATGGACTCAAGGGCTTTTCTGTGACAAGTAACTGAGATAACAAAATAATAACAGAAACTAAAAAGAAATGCTTACCACGGAGGAAGTCATTTTCATTGATTAATTTCTGGAATTACAATGATAGACAAAGGGGTGCACACGCCTTTGACCAGAAAGGAGCACACGTTTCCGGGTTTAAAGTCCTAGAATTCTAAAAGAAATGAAAAAGATAAAGTTCCTGAGAACTGGTTTGTTGATTGATGTTGGAGAGCTTCAAATGGCTCTAGTCTTCCACTTTTATACGCTTACAACTCCAACCTCTTCCCTGAAATTCGCCTACCAACTGCCCGTAATGGCGAACTACAAGCTCGCAAAACTGCCATGTTCTTATAACTGCCCATGATCCCACGATAATAACTGCTTTTAAACGTGCATTTCAATATCTACTTTGCGGTGCTCCAAGGATTCGACCTCATCTGACCGAATTTTGAAAACTCTTCGGGCTGAGATATAACCATAATTTGCTTCAACATACAGTGGTAACTTGATTCAATGAAATCGACCTAACATTGTTCAGGATGCAAAGGTTGAGGTTCGTCCAACCATGGTGAGGCCGATTTTTCGGGTGTAAACAAGTACCCAAGAAAACAAATATCATGGAGGTTCAAGACATATGAGCACACATGAAGTTGTTGTTAATGGAACATTCAATTTTGAAATACCAGAAGAATCTTCTCCTCAAGTTGCCTAGTCGCGTTGCTACTTAAAAGCAAATCAGTCATATAAAGATGATTATTGGAAAAATAGCTTCTTGTTTGAGGTAAAGGTGGTAAGGATCAATTTACTTGCCTATATTAAGGTCTAACTTTAAGAAGTGTGGTCCATTTTATATAAATAAATGGATTAATCATACAATGTGCAGGTGGTATGATATGGGACTTTTATTTCTTTCCTTTGTAAAAAAAAATTCTTCTTTTATATTTTAAATTTATTATTCACATTTTGCATAGCTTAATTTTTTGGTTACATTTAAATTCCCTAGAGTATGATAAAAACTATTGTGTAGTTAAATAGCATTTAATTAGTTACACTAGAAAAGTTACTTGGCCAAAAGCTACCCCTATAGGCTGTAGCTGGATAATTTGAGTTAGGCTGGGTTTTTTTTATTTTTTATCTTTTAAATAAGGATTTCAATTGATCCTTACAAAATTAGAGAAAAAAATATATCAATGATCCTAGTCCGAATTATTGCTCCAATGAGTTTGGGCTAGCGTCTACAGTATGTTTACGTTGACGAGATAACTAGAATACTTCGGCATGTTTAATTGCAATTAATGATCTTCAATCAAGCTTTAACTAATTGACTCTGGGCATTGGGATGAGTCTGCAACACTTTCCTAAATCATTTCAAACCAATCTCTTAATCACGTCAATCCTCTAAGTTGTATGTCAGTCCAACCCTGCCATGCTAATATGATGCAAAGATTAGGATCCACCAGCCAAATTATTCGGATTGAGGAATGACTTTTGAGAATGTTTTTAATCAAACTACACCCCGCCACCAAAAAAAAAAAAAAAAAAAAAAAAGGAAAGGAAGAGGAAAAAAAGGAAATTCATCAATACCATTGTGTAGGTATGGGTAATCGGGAAGTTTGAACTAGACATTGGGGATTGATGAATAGAGGTAAGGAGGAACATTCAGTTTATGTTTTGTGAAGCAACTTTTGGGGCTTGTTCGATTTCATTTTAAATTCTTCGGAGAGCAGGCATTGGGGACAACTCAACAAGTTCTTGGGAGGTCAATCAACGGCGGTAGGATCATAAGATGTTAATGCATTTTTCAGTAACTTATTTATAGTAAGGCATTGCACTTTTATCCCACTTTGTTATCTATCCATCACGCAACAGAATGATTTCTCACCAAATGCATTTGTGGAAAACTTTAGTGGGTGCTTACAGTAAATCGAACTAGGTTGAAAACGCTGAAGATTGGTTTGCTGAGCAGGGGATTATGCCTGCATCTCCCAACTATAACAGAGTTGAATCATGCAAGGAAAAGAAAAAAACTGCTGCTCATCCAGATGTTGTCACCTTTATAATTGACTTGTTGTCAGGTTGCAACCCTGCAAATCTTGCAGATGATCAATGGTGATTGTTTAGTAGGAAGGAAACGAATTTTGGGTTCTTCACCAAGTTTCTGAATTTAGAGCAGTATGCTTGCCATTAAAGATCCAATGGCACATTGGTGGGGAGGCTATCGTGAAGCATTTGTTTAACCTCTAGCCAAACTGTCTTAGCAGTCAAGTGATGCAAACAGAGCAATATCGTTTGCGAGTCCATCTTTGGAGTACCTTTTTTTATTTTATTTTTTTGCTAAACACATAAGAAAAACACACACAACACACAAATGAAAAAAGACCAAAAAAAAACCCAAAAACCTATAAAGTTAACTCACACTCAACCTCCAAAAGGAACTGCCTCTTGGAATACGTGTACTAAAATAATCATTTTGATGTCTTCTGTGTTCTTTATAAATCATGTCAAATATATGGCCAATGCGTCAAATTGCAGCAATGTACTATATATATAATATGGAGCAGTCGTGCCAGAGACTCTAGGATTAAGAGTCCATTATTAGAAGTAAGACAATTGGAAGGCGGTAACCTAAACCAATTTCACTCAAAAAATTCTCCGAAAATTGGGGAAACTGCGATGTTACTTAATTGGTCCCATTGATTTGGTTTCTCATAATTTTAGTAAAGAAAATTGCACCAAGCTTTTTCAAAGCACTCGGTCCTCTCTTCACTGCAATCAAACTCCACGTTACCATCACAAATGTGATAGAGGTGTTGCATGATCTGATTATAAGACTTTACCATCACAAATTTGGTGTCAACTCCTCTCTAGTACTACTGCCCGTCTCCACTCTCCATTCTCCATCATGCGGCAGAAAATTACCTATACAACCTAATCATAAAGACACTAATTGATGTTGAATAATTGAATTACCAAAAGAAAAGTACTACGTGAACCAACTTTTTATCCCAACTAGTCCGCCCTAACTCATGTGGCGCTAAAATGAGCAATCAGAAAAATATTTAAAAATAAATCTAATGGGCTGCCATAACTTACCATACTAGCTGCTAGAAAGGTTGGGGCAGAATAATTGGAGTAGAGTGTTGGTGCATATAGCACTGCCCTTACCAAAATGCCTCCTCCACGTTAGTGAAAATACAGAACAAAGGTTGCTTCAAGATCAAGACCAAAATTTCTCAAGTCCATTCAAGTTTGGCCATTTAACCATGTTAATTCTTAAAACCATTTTAGAGAAACACTTTCTGAAGGTGAATAACCCTTGATAAGGGTTGACCAAAAATAATTACACCAAGAATAAAGGTGAGAATAAAGGAGAAAACAGGGGAGAAGACTATGTCAACATATCTTCAAGGTTCTGCGTATCTTCATCATTAGGTGACATCGCTGGACTTTCCTTCCATGAAATTCCAGCCTTGCATAGAGTGTATAGGGTCCATGGATTCATCAATCAATGGGAGATTTCCCCGGATCATATGCATCCTTATCAATTCTAAACCCCCCCCCCCCCCCCCCCCTCCCTCTCTCACCCACCAAATAAAATAAAATATCCAATCAATGGGAGATTTTCCCGGATCATATGCATCCTTATCAATTCTAAAACCCCCCCTCCCCCCCCCCCCCCCCCCCCCAACCAAATAAAATAAAATAAAATTACCAGGTTAATTCAGCGCACTAAAGTTTTAGAAGTTCAAAAATTTTCTTGCTATACAATTAAATCTTATCAAAGTTCATGGTAAAAATATTGCTTGGTAATCTTATGGTTTACTAAGTGGGATCCAAGGACTACGCCCCTACCATATTTTCCGTGGTCGACATTGTAATTATATTTTTTACTTTTTGACCTTAGAATCTAAGCACAACCTGGTGGACCAGTGGTTTGCTAACCAAAAGCCTGGTTTTTCCTAACCGTTGAATAATGCGAAGTGGGTCATAGAGACAGAGAATCATAGCCTAACTCTAATTGTCCGGCTCAATACCTACATAGATAACGATAGTTGCTATAGATCGAAACGATGACATTCGGGTGTACACCCACCTGTAGGGCTACAAATGAGCTGAGCCGCTCATTAAGGGCTCGTGAGAAAACTCGTTAAGGGCTTGGTTCGAGTTCGATTATTTAATAAACGAACCAAGCTCAAGCCCTAATTTTAGGCTCGTTTAGTAAACCAGCCGAGCTTGAGCATACCAAAGCTCGGCTCGATTCGGCTCGCGAACAAGCTCGTTTAGGGCTCGATGAGAAGCTTGTTTAGGGGCTCGACAAGAAACTCGTTAGTGGGCTCATTTAAGAGTTCATGAGTGAGGGCATAATTGTCTCACTGTACATTTTGGTGTGAAAGAGATACTCATTCCCTAATAAGGTAGTAGTAGATGCTTGATGCTTTTACTTATCTTAGTAGAGTTTTAGCGTGAAAGAGATACTTCTTTTGCGGAATCCAATGGAAGTATGATGGCATGGTAACTAGTTTTGAAACATATATGAGTGTTATAATGCCTCTAACCCTCCAACCAATAACTTTAGTTTTTTAAGTTTATTATAACTTTTTATTTAATAGTACTAAAAACAATTATGGCCTTATGGATCGAGTTTTGATTTTGGGTTCTTTATGGTTTATGCTTGGATGATATTTCTTATTGTCGATTTCTTGGTTTATGCTTGGGATGGGTGATTCTAAACCATTTATCCCCCAAAAAAAAAACAATAATAATTAAATAAAATCTTAAATGAGCCAAAGCTCGAGCTCGAATATTTTCTAACGAGCCAAGCTCAAGCTTGAAGTTTGGGCTTGTTAAAAAGCTCAGCTCGTTTACTAATGAACAAGCTTTTTAACGAACCAAGCCGAGCATTCCAAAGCTCGGCTCAACTCGGCTCGTTTGCAGCCCTACCCACCCGTAAAGACCTGTATACCTTGTTAAATTTTGACCAAACTGCTCAGCCAATCCCGTAAGGGCGTATATACCATGTTAATTACTAATTAGCAAGGAAAAGAAAAAAAGAAAAAGGAAAATTACAACTCGCCTTAGGTATTAAACTAGTATAAATAAGGGACCTAGGGCGAGTCCTGTTAAAAATAAGTCTCCTCTTTCTTCACGGCAAGAAAAGGAGCGTTAGGTTTTGTTATAACAACCTCGATCTATTCCTCAATTTCCCTACTTCGCAGTCTCTGCAATGGCCACTGGAAGATGTAAACTCGAAAGCGTGCTCGAGTCTCTGATACTACAATATGAAGAAGATAGTAAGAACGAGATGACGACGACAGCGTACACAGAGAATCAGAAGACAGACCAACAGCAAAGGACGAGTGATCGCATGTCAGAACTCCCATGCCACGTCGCCATGGATATCTTTGGCAAACTCCCCATACAATCCATAGTTTACTGCAGGCGCGTATGTAAGGCATGGCGCGATTTGATATTAGACCCTCGTTTTACTAGACTGCACCTCAAAAGTGCACCCATTCTCATGTTTCAATTTGATAGTGTCAAAATTTATATGGTTGAGCCAGATGCTTGTGATGGTGATGCAATAACCAAGGTTAACAATTGTTGTTCTTATATGCCCACGTCGAATACCATAAGAATTGTTGGTTCATGTAACGGCTTGCTCTGCTTTCAAGTTGACGGGCTTCGTTGCACCATTTTTCATATATCAAATCCACTTACCGGTGAGTGCATGACCATTCCAAAAATCAAAGCAGCTCTAACAGGAGGAAATTATTTATGTGCATTTGGGTTTGGATTTAGCTCCAAGACTAACCTATACAAAGTGATAGCGATGCGTTGCCCACAGAAGATCTGGGATTCTTCTGAAACTAGTTGGCACTGGCACATGGAGGTAGAGATATACACAGTTGGCACTGCCACATGGAGGAGTACCGTTTGTCCCGCATATCATTTTCTTTGTGGATCATCTGGCATTTTTCTGAACGGTACTCTTCATTGGCTTGCGCTTGATGTTAACCATACTCTGGTAATATGTTCTTTTGACATTGGCAACGAGCAATTCCAAACAATCCCCATGCCCCCGTTCCCTATTTCATCCTCAGACCAACAAAATGAACTTTATCGGCAAAAGATTGGGCAATTAGGAGGTTGTCTCTGTATACATGCTTGTGAGAATCTTGGTTCACATTCCGTCGTACTATGGATGATGAAAGATTATGGTATCAAGGAGTCTTGGACGAAAGAGCTTGTCTTTGAAGATCGAAGGTGGCAATATTCGAGGTGTACAGGTGAATGGGTTCAATTAATTAGATATTCGAGAAACAAGGAAACGTTGTTGTTACATGGTTATAGGCTTACTGATGTGATTTCTTGGGACCCTAAAACAGGAAATTCCAGAAGGCTAAATGATCATGGAAGTCGATCAAGGATTAGGGTGTTTCATCATATTCCAAGCTTTCTTTCACTGGAGGACGTAGTGATGGGAGAGAACTGAGAGGTGCTAAATGTCCATTCATGGTAAAAGTTTCTTATTCTTAGGTTATTGCGTGCAAATAATTAGAACAATTTCATAAATTTTGTTGCGATCAGAAAGTGATGTGTCTATTTGATGGCAGTCTAACTAGTACCATTATCTGAAATATAACTATTGAGGTTATTTGTTTGAAGCAACATAATTATCTTTCCCGTGTCTTAGAATTGGACAATAGTTATATTCAGTTCAATTATACTGCTCTGCTGGTGCATGCTTGCTAGTTTTCATTTTAAATGAATCATATGACGTGCGCTACATAAATGTGTATTTGCTTTGTTCTCAGATTAAACAGTTATACTTCATTTGTTTAATTATGACAATGGGAAGGATTACTAGTAATAACACCATTGTGTTAGCATTTTTTACTAATGTGGGCTCTACATTGATTGGATTTTTGGGATTGCAAAAAGTAGGTTGAACAGTACCCTGCAACGATATATGGTATAGTTTCAAATGACAAGACAAAGAATTCTTAACTCATGGTTGATGGAAACAGGTTTGCAGGACAATTATTCAAATTCCAAATTTCCAATTCAGCTTATTATATATTCATTAGATTTCCAAGTTTTTATTGTGGTGTGGGTGTCATGGGCATTCCTTGATGCACCAGCAGAGCAGTATAGGTTTCTGCTTTCCACTTTCTATGAAGGGATTCCTACCCTTTTACAATCTCCCAAATGCTGTAAAATTTTTCTTATGCCAGCCACCTACTGATGAGAATAAAAAATTGGGTGCGCTGTACTTGAATGTGCAAGTTGGTTTGTACCAATTTTCTTCATCCTTGGGAATGTATTGCTGCCATGCCCCCTGATATATCTATGATAACCATACACACCGATTAGGCGTGTTCTAAAATTTGGCATATAGTACCAAAGTCCACTTCTTGCATCACTAATAGCAGATTGGCTTACATTGGGCATCATTTTTTTTTCTTGTATGATTCAATTCTTTTATAGTTGGGACCTGGGAGATGCAGGCATAATCCCCTCCTCCTCTGCAAACCAACCTTCACCTTTTTCAACCTAGCTGGATTTACTGTAAGCATCCACTTAAGTGTTATTCACATTTGGTGAGAAACCAATCTATGGACTCAAAAATTCCAATGCGTGTTCCGTGATTTAGTGGCTCCATGATTGTGATAATAATTGCATATATCGTGTTGTGCACTTTGTCATTGGGCTAACTTTGGGGTATTAGGAGGTTGAATCTATATATGTGCTTTTAAGGGTGATGTTTCCCATTCTGCTGTCGAAATATGGGTGATGAAGGAATATGACATCAAGGAACCTAGGACGACAGAACTTCTCATTAATGATCCAATGGCGCATTGGTTTTCACTTTTCAAAGAATTTTCTTCAACTAATTAGTTATTCTAGAAACAAGGAAAATTTGTTGATATCTGTCAAACAGATTAGTTTCTCATGATCTAAAGCAATCAATGATTGAGGTGTTCCCTTATATTCTAAGCTTTCTTTCACTGGAACACATTGCAATAGGAGAGATCGATATCAAAGGTGTTAAAGGTGAAATCAAGATAAAATTTTTATTCATAGGTTATTGCAGTTTACTTTTAACAATTTCCTAAATATATATTGTTGTGATTGAGAAAGTGCTATGTGCCTTGTTGAAGGCTTGAAGCAATCTAATTTATGAAACAAAACCATTTATTTTGAAATAAAACCAGTTATGATTAATCTTATCACTTGCAGAATTTAGAATTGTACAACAATTAGTCTCATTACTTAATTTTCAGTTTGAATATATGTTACAGAGCTGAATGCATAATTGATTTCGTTTTCAAGAAATGACATGATGTTTTACATCAATGTGTATCTGCTTTTGTTCACTTCTCGATCTGTTGGAACTTGCTCATCTTTGAGGATGGAATTTGAGTCCCTCTCCCATATATGCTGAAATAAAATTCATTGGGAGACAGAGCAACTTTTCTTCAGGGTAAATGTTCAGGAACCCATGCTCTAGATTAGATTTAAGTTTTAAAAAATAAGCATTGTGGTGTTCATTTTAGTTTCTAAATCCTATCAAATATCTAGTCAATTTAAATTGCTGTGTTTAGGTAATTTATGACAAAGGCTTACATCACTATAGATTTAAGCTTTAAAATTAGTATGATTGCTCCTTGTATTTTAAGGGAATCAAAATCTTCCTACTTGTGGAACCTGGTACTAACATTACCTTTATGAAATGATCTACTGTTTTCGATGTGATTTTTTCTCAGAATATCGATTATTGTATGAGTAAGCAAAAACAAGACAAGATGTAGGCATGCATTAAAAAAAAAAAAACAAAAAACAAAACAAAAAGGAATTTGACGTACCATATATACTGTCAGAGTTAATTAGAATGAGCTTTGTTATGTATTCAATAAACATTTCCTTATCAGAATACACTTTGCATTTTGATGAGCCCATGCTGCTTTAATTCATTGTTTTGGGACACAATACAATGCATAAGTGGAGAAAGGGATATGATGTTAAAGCAAAAATAGTTTGTTTGGTGCCGGTGACTGGGGCTTCTAGTAAGGAATCAATCCCCTAGATGTTTGAGATTAGTATTCAGTGAAATAAGATCTCTCTAATCGTCCATTAATGAGGTATCTTCATAGAGAGGGTAACATGGTGGTGGATCATTTGGCAAAGTTGGGGGAGTTAATAGAACAGTCCCATTTTTCTCTTGGCAGTAATCGAGTGGGGGCTAAGCTCTGGTGGCAGTGTGGGCTCAGTGCTTGTTTGTGAGACTTCTTTGAGTGCATGAGGTCAGTGTGTTTTTGTTGTATAGGGTGGGGTTGGCATCAGGATTACTTGTTTGGAGGTTCTGTCAAGGTTTGTGGCAGTTTGTGTGGTTATTTGCTGGAATATGGGTTTTCTGCCGTGTCTTTGCTTCCGAACAAGCTTTCATTGGTGGATTTGGGCTGAGGTTGGTGCTATCTTTTAGTGTGTATTGGAAGCTTTGCTTCTGTTTTGGTGTTTGATCAAGTATCTGGGTCTTCAAAACTTGAGTCTTTCCTTTGTACTGTATTTTGTTGTATGATTGTTGCTTTGTTTGGGATGGGGTTTTGTTTTTTGGTGTAGGGTGGAAATTGTTGGGTGCTGAAGTTGCCTTAGGGAAGGTATTGAGATCTTGTAATCATATTTTCCAACCTGAATAAAAACTATTTTATTTAGCCGATCAAAATAATAATAATAATAAAAATTTTAAAAATAAAAAATTAAAATCAATGATTGATTGCAGAGAGGATTGGTCTCTCAGTCTCTCTAAGTGATGAGGTATTGTTTACAGGAGTTATTCAAGTTCCATTTACAAAGTGATGGAGGCATTGCAGGGTCATCCTCTCGTGTACGCGCGCACACACGATTATATGACTCTGCCATCCCAAATTCAGTGCCGGCTCCTCTTGAGTGGTGCATGTCTCCGATCTCCATTACGCGGTGGAAAATTACCTATACAACCTATCATAGAGGCATAAAGCCTCTAATTAATGTCGAATAATTGAATTACCTAAAGGAAAATGATACGTGGACGAACTTCTTATCTTTGTTCCTCCACCCCAAGTCCAGATCTTAGGGATGAGATCCACTCCAGTCCATTCTCCTCCATTTTTGTCCAGTTTGTGGTTCTTAGCAACCTAACAAAATCCAACAACCCACATTACGCCACATCATCCAAGCACCTCCCCATCTTCAAGTTCACACTTAACACTATAACTACAATCATTAACGTCAACTGTGATGGAAGATGTCAATATCGGAAGAAACATGATTTTTGGATTGATCCTGTTGAAATCTTGCCGAAATTTCAGTCGCTTTCCTTCCTTCTTTAACCGATTGATTTTGTTCATTGATTCTTCTCTGAAAAGATTTGGTTGGTAATTGTGAGTTAATTTGAACTAACTCAAAGAAGGGTCAATTAACCAACTTGAACTATATCGAGCCATTTTAATCCTCAGCCATTAATTCATCAAATTGAACCTAGAAACACCTCATATGCATCAATATGAACTCCAATTGATAATTTAGAGATCATTTCAAGGTCAAATAAAAAGTTTGTGACTTAAAAGACGATTATGCCCCTCAAGTCACAAAAGCTCTTATTATTCTTCAAGATCAACTCCGAATTGAACCAAAATTCATATCCATTGTCCTTGTGACTCTAAAAAACTAATGCAAGTGACTAGACTAAAAAACAAAACAAAAACATGCGTGAACTGATGAGGCCTAGTAAGGTGGTGCAAAAATGGGGTGTGACACATGCTTTAGCGGCTTAATGAATATGTCAGCAATTTGATCATATGTTCTGCACTAAATTAGCTTCACTTCTTTATCCTTCACATGTTCCTTGATGGAGTGATAGCATGTGTCAATGTGCTTACTTCGTTCATAAAACATTGGATTTTTGGCTAATGCGATTGCTGATCGATTGTCAATGGAGATCTCTGTTGGATCATCTTGTTGAAACCTCAAATATTTTAACACGTTCCTGAACCATATGCCATGGCAGATAGCTGAACTGGTAGCAACATACTTAGCTTCACATGATGACAGCATTACAATGGCTTGTTTTTTTAATGGCCATGTAAATGTTCTATTTCCCATAAAGAATGTGAATCCTATTGTGCTTTTCCTTTCATCTAAATCTCTTCCCCAATCACTATCTGAATAGCCAACAAGTCTATAATCTTCACCTAAAGTATTGAACAAACTATCATTAAGAGTACCTTTGATGTAACAAAGTATCCTTTTTGCTGTATTTAGATGAGACTAATCAGGGGTCTCCATGTACCTATTGACTAGTTCAACTCTGTAAAGTATATTAGGTCTAGTGCAAGTTAAATACCTCAAAATTCCAACCAAACTTTTGAAGTAGATTGGATCAACATCTCTTTGCTTGTTTTTCTGTAGTTATAATCCTATTTCAACGGAGTTGTGACTGGGTAGAAATTCTCCATGCCAAATTTCTTGAGAATCTCTTTCGCATAGTAACTCTGGGAGATGAAGATTCCTTCATTGCTTTGCTCGACTTCGATGCCTAGGAATTAGACATTAGTCCAATGTCCGTCATCTCAAATTCTTGAACCATGTTCCTTTTAAGGATTCAAACATAGCTAGATTGTTGTCGGTGAAGTTCAAGTCATCAATGTATAGGCATGCATACAGCAAGCTTCCATCAGCGTCCTTCTTTAGATATAATGCATGCTCGTAGGGACACTTCTCGAATCCATTTTCTTGGAAATAATTATCAATCCTCACGTTCCATGCACGAGGAGCTTGCTTCAATCCGTATAATGCCTTCTTTAGCCTATACACTATATTCTCTTAGCCTTTCTTCACATATCCAAGTGGCTGTTCCACATAGATTTCTTTTTCAATAAATCCATTTAGAAATGTTGACTTTACATCTAGCTAATAAATCTTCTACCTCTTCTGTGCAGCTAATGAAATCAGCAATCTGATGGTCTCAAGTTTGGCAACAGGAACAAAGACTTCACCGCAATCTATTCCTTCTTGCTGCTTGTAACCTTTTGCAACAAGCCTTACCTTATATCTCTGGACTTTTCCTTGAGCATTTCTTTTCATCTTGTAGACCCATTTCACTCTAATGGTTTTATGGCCTTTTGGGAGATTAGTTAACTCCCATGTTTTGTTCTTTTCAATGGATTTAATCTCTTCATCCATTGCATTCCTTCATTTATCTTCTTTGTTAGCCTCTTCGAAGCAAACTGGATCACTGCTCATCTGCAGACAATATAGAGTGATATCTTCATCCATCAGTTCTATATTTTCATACAGATCATATGGACTTCGAGCTCTTCTTGGCCTCATGTCTGATAATTCTTGTGCTATTGGTGATGAAGCTTCACTCCTTTGTAGTGAAGGGAAAAACCGCGGAAGTGTCTACTTTTCTCTTGGTAATCATAACTCTTTAGTCACTGGCTCTTCTTCAAGAATTTGCTTCACATTTCTGAAAGATTCAGTTTAATCCCAATTACAGGATTCATTTTCTTAAAAAATGACATCCTTGCTGAAAAACACTTTTTTGGTGACAGGATTATATAGTCTGTATCCCATTGTTCTATCACCATATCCAACAAGGATACACTTCACGCCTTTATCTTCAAATTTGGTTCTTCTTGCCTCTAGGACCTTGGCGTAGCTAATGCAACTAAAAACTCTAAGATGATTCACGCTTGGCTTGTGAGTGCTCCATGCTTCTTGTGGTGTCATCGTCTTCAAATTCTTTGTAGGACACCTGTTCAGCAAATAGACTATACATAAAACTTCTTCAGCCCAAAAAGTTTTGGGCATATTTTTATCCTTTAGCATGCTCCTAGCCATGTTAAGGATTATGTGATTCTTCCTCTCAACTACACCATTTAATTGAGGTGTGTAGGATGGTGTAAACTATTGCTTGATTCCTTACTGCTGAAGGAATTCTTTAAACACAATTGCAGTGTATTCAGCCACTTTGATTAGATCGCAACGTCTTGATTTGATAACCGCTTTGCTTCTCCATAAGAGTTTTGAACTCTTTGAAGATTCCAAATACTTCTGACTTCTACTTGAGAAAATATAACTAGGTTTTTTGTTGTAATCATCGATGAAAGTGAGGAAGTATTTGTTGTGTCTGTTTGATGCTGGATTCAAAGGACCACACACATCTGTGTGTACTAATTAGAGCGGCATGGTAGCTCTCCATTCAGCTTGCTTCCAAAATTGTTTCAATGTTATTTACTGAGAATGCAGCTTTCACAAATCTCATTAGGGTGTTGAATGTGGGGTCGACCTTTCACCATCTTCTTGTTTCCTAATTGCTTCAAACTTTCAAAATTGAGATGTCCAAATTTGAGATGCCATAGCCAATCTTTGTCATTGATGACAGCACTTAAACAGTTTGGTGTATCGTGATGAATAGTAAGTAGAAACATCCTATTCTTCACCATCTTTACCCAAGTAACTACCTTCCCTCGAGCATCAAAAATAGTGAGCTGCATATTTTTAAGACTAATATTATAGCCTTTCTCTAGGAGTTGTCCTAGACTCAATATGTTGGTCTTCATGTTTGGAACATAATAAACATTAGAGATAAAAGCATGATCTCTATCCTTCCGCTTGATTAAATCATTCCCTCTTCCTCGAACTAGGACTTTAGAAAGATTGCCTAAACGATATTTCTCCGTGAACTTTCTCATCAAGTTCAATTAATAGACTCTTTTTGCTAGTCATATGATTACTGGCTCCAAAATCAAGGAACCAAACATTTTAACCGTGTTCAGTTAAGCTGTATGCCATCAGCATCAATGATTTTACTTCAACTAACTCCTTCTCTACAAAATTAGCTTTCTCGCTAACTTCATTTGATGGTGGCCTTCCTCTGCACTCATTGCAGTAATGGCCATACTTGTGACAATTGTATCACTGAACATTGTTTTTATCAATGTTCTGACGATTGTTAGAACCACATCTTCTTCTTCGTCCTCTTCTTCTTGGAATGTAGTTCTGTTGGCCTTCGTCCTCCTCTACCGGAACCTCTTCCACCTCGATTCTAAATTTCCAAATCTTCTTCCATGAGATCCTTGACCTCATCCTCTTCTTCTTTGTAACATCCCCCTTGCTCGTATCTTTCTTCACTGAGGGACATCTGTGACTGTAGAGCTTGCTCCAACACTCTGTCGTCACTTCTTCTCAATACTTTATGCTTGTGTGCTTGCAACGGACTTATAAGTTCTTCTACATGCATTTTCTCCAAATCTTTGGTTTCTTCTAAAGCCGCGACAATAAAGTCAAATTTAGGATCCAAGGATCGCAAAATCTTTTCTAAAATTCTCAAATCAAAGAGCTTTTCTCCATTCCTTCTCAACTGATTTACGAATACCATAACTCATGTATAACAATCAGAAATTGATTCTAGAAATTTCATTCATAAAAATTTAAATTCACCTCATAGAGTTTGAAGGCAAATCCTTTTTACTTTGTTGGCACCTTTGTAGGTTTTTTGGAGAATCTCCCAAATTTCTTTGGGTGTCTTGGTAGATGCAATGATCTCGAATGTGGATTCATCAAGACCTTGATATATGATGGACTTTGCTTTACAATCCCTCTTTCAATCGGTTTTAAGGGTCGTTCTTTGTACTTCTTACATGGCTGCTTCCATATCTTTTGAAGTGACTTCTTCATATCTATCTTCTACAATGTACATAACATCTTGAGCACCTAGTAGTGCTTTCATTTGTATGTACCAGTTGTCGTAGTTGTCCTTGGTGAGCTTTTGGATGAGCGTTTGTGTGCTTCCGTTGGCCATTATAATGCTTCAAAAATCTGGTTTAACTTTGGACAAAATTTGGAGTCAAATCTTGAAAATCGGACCATACGGTTGTGTCTGGAACAGTCTCTTTAGCTGGAAAAGAGTCCTAGATCATCAAAATTAGGTAAGAAATGACTCGGATATGATTAATCTAAATTTGAAGGCCAAGATTGAATATGGGCTGTTTACATGAAGCACTGGATCACAGCCTCTTTTGCTGAATAAGCATTGACTAGTCTTTGATTGGACTGCTGATGTGGTACTGACTGAGCTACTGACTGGGCTGATGATGTGGTGTTGACTAGGCTACTAACTAGGCTAAAGAATATTCTATGGAATATACCTTTGTCGGAATATTTGAAATAGTGTTGCCGGAACAGCATTGCCCTCATCGGAGAAGATGACAGTAAGGGCACTGTTTGGCTTGCTGAAACCCTTTAAACGACTGTAGAGAGCTCATTTCAACTCCGTTTTCTACACCGTTGAACTCGTATCGACGAGCTCTACACTCCTATATGCTCAAAAAAATGTTTTGAGCAATTTAATTTCTAGTTAAAATCACAAAACACACTCTGTTATGCTCTGTTTCAGATTTTCTAGTAACCTGACGCTCTAATACCAATTTGTTGGTGGAGAGGGGTGTTGAGGCCACTGGTAGTGCACCTCAGAGAGAGATTTATAATTCACAATCAAATAACTCAAATTGTATTGAAACAAATTCTCAAACACAAACAATTATACAGAGGACTCTCTGTCTCTCACTCTCTCTTTCTCTCTATTTTTATTCTTCACTCTACACTCTTACATTACAATGAAACTCTATATTTATAGGTGAAGGTAGCAATCAAAGAACGTCTTGGGTGACAATCAAATCTGCCTAACTTCCGTGGCGTGGTCGACTAACCTCTATTGCCGACATCAAGCTTTTGACTACATACTCACCAACCACATATTCACTGGCCAAGCCATGTGTAAAACATGTTTACACAATCAACAGGAAAGTATTAAAATTATTTTTTCCCCTTCTAGCACCAAAAGTATTGAGAAACTATAATATGGAATAATTTTCTTCTTATAATTTTTCAAAATTCCTTGAGATTTTGTCCAATCCAAAGAGATTGAATGGAAAACAAATATAAGGTGGGTGTTTGGCGCACCGTTTGGAAGGTGTCAAAAGGCTTTTGAAGGTTAAAAGTCATTTTTATTGTTTTATAAGCATTTGGTAAGCCACTCAAACTATCTATTTGAAAAAGTCATTTAATCTAAAAGCAATTTACCAAAAAGTAATGGACGTAGTTTCAAAATGATGTTTGTAAAATGGCAAGACAGTGTAGGCAATAAAACTAAAAAATCTTAATGTTTATTCATTTTTTTATACAAAATGACTTTTAATATGTATATTCACGAAACATCGATCTATTTTCTTTCAAATGCCTTTTTTTAAATTGACTTTTTGAAAATGCCAAATAAAAAGGTTATGCCAAACGCACAAGAGAGATTTTCTCCTAAAAACAAGGAAAATAAATTTTGGGGACCATCATCAAAGAAAGTTAATAATTTAATTTATTGAAATATAAGTTACCTTATATGAATTACCGTTAAATATAGAAATAAAAAAACCAAATACTCTCATAAATTTGGGGTGAAATTGGAATAGGAAAAACAATTTGTCTCCCTAGTTAAAATTGGGCGAGTCCTGCTAAAAAACAATTGGTCCCCTCTTTCTTCACGGCAAGAAAAGGTGCATTAGGTTTTTGTTACATTCTCTCTTAGCTCAAAGATAGGTTTTCCCCTCTTGTTAGTATCGGCGGCAGACATGCAAGGAAGTAGACTCGCAATCACGCTCAAGTCTCTAATTCAACAACATGAAGAATATAGAACGAACAAGTCTGTGATACGACGGCATGAAGAAAATCTTAAGAAAAAGACCATTGCGCATGAAGAGAATCAGAACACGAACATGTCAGAAAAGAGGACAAAGACGACGAATATGACTCACCAACAGCAAAGGACAAGTGACTTCATGTCAAAACTCCCACCTCACCTCGCCATGGCTATATTTTGCAAACTCCATATCAAATCCTTGATCTACTGCAGACGTGTATCTAAGGTATGGCGCAATTTGATATCAGACCCTTGCTTTGCTACATTTCACCTTAAGAAAATCATCCTCATGTTCCAATTTAGTGGTTGCAATCATCGAAAACCTAGTTGTCGCAAACTTTTCGGAAGAGACATCTATATGGTTGATGAGGATGCAATAACAAAGGTTAACATGGATTTTCACATTCCCCAGTGGTATATAAAAATTATTGGTTCGTGTAACAGCTTGCTTTGCTTATGTGATGATGGGCCATGTCCCAGCGTCTGTTTTTATATATCAAATCCAATGACTGGTGAGTGGATGCCCCTTCCAAAAATTGAAAGGGATATGCACCATATATCTGGATTTGGTTTTAGCTCGAACACTAACCAATACAAGGTGATAAGGATACCCTCTAGTGAACGGAAGGTTGCAGAGATATACACAGTTGGCACAGGGACATGGAGAAGTATTGCTTATCCCCCATATTTATTCTATCCTAGTGTACATGGCATTTATCTGAATGGTGCTCTTCATTGGATTGTGCTTGATGATAACCGTTCTACACTAATATGTGCTTTTGACATTGGGAACGAGCAATTCCTAACAATTCCACTGCCGCATGTTCCATTCTCAGAACAAGGACGTCTAATTGGATGGGCAAACCTTGGGGTAATCGAAGGTTGTCTCTGTGTATGTGCTCGTGGTTCTACTGTTGCAATATGGGTAATGAGGGAATATGGCGTCAAGGAGTCTTGGACGAAAGAGCTTGTCATTAATTTTCCAGTGGTGCCATGGTGGGATGAAAACGAAAGGCGTTGGTGGGGTGATGGCTGGTTTCAATTAATTAGATATTCTATAAACGAGAACACTTTGATGTTATCTGGTAAAACTAATACTAATATGGTTTCTTATAATCCTGGAACAGGAGGTTTGGCAAAGCTAAATGATCATGGAACGCGATCAAAGATTGAAGTGTTTCATCATATTCCCAGCTTTCTTTCACTGGAGGACATTGTGATGGGAAAGAACTAAGAGATGTCTAATGTCAAATCTAGATAAAGATTTCTTGTTCTTAGGTTATTGCATATTACTATAACGGTTTCCTAAATATTGTTGTGATCAAGAAATGAGATGTGCCTAGCTAGTTAAGGGTGATCTTACTTTTGGCACTACCTACTATATTTCTATTGAAGTTAATATGTTTGAAGCAAAACCAATTATGATTAATTTTTTGTGAACATTTGGCATATCGACTGTACGACCCCAAAAGGCTTTCTAGGAACTAAAAGTCTAAGTCTATTTGGTGGCAATTTAAAAGGCCACTTATGAAATTTATTTATTCTAAAAGGCATATTGGAAAAGCAACTCTATGTAGCTTTTCAAAATGCAGAATGCGAAAAGGCTAAAGGCATTTCTAAATTTATCTTTATCTACCAATTTTTCTTTATTTTTCAACCCTTTTGACACAAAATAACTTTCAAATATGTGTTCACCAAACATCAACTTTCTTTCAAATGCTAACTTATTGAAAATGCCTTTTTTCAAAAGGCTTTTTTATTTCGAAACGGTGTGCCAAACACACACTTTTTATCTTGCATATATTTTAGAATTGTACAATAGTTAATCTCATTCTCCTATTTTTCATTATTTAATTTTCAATACGAGTATGATGTGTTCCATAAATGTGTATGTGTTTTGTTCTCACTTCTCGATCTGGTGGAACTTGCTCATCTTCGAGGATGGTATTCGGGTCCCTCTTCCATATGTTTCTTCTCGTGTCCATGTTTCTGAATCTATGCTCTAGAATAGATTAAGTTTTAAGATAAGCATTGTGGTGTTGACTTTACTTCCAAAATTCTATCATATATCTAGTCGATGTCTGTCTATAGCAGTGTTTAGATAATTTAGACAGTGTCAATGAAGGGCCAATCATAGACTGGCACTTCTAACAGATAAATTTTGGGTGAGATGTTGAAGTGAGCTGGTCCTAATTTTCTAGTTTCTAATAATCCAGTAAAAAAGCTTTACAAATCTCAAGTTCTTTAAGATTCACTCGACATGCTTATGCTTTGCTGTGTGTGGATTAACCGATGAGGCTCACCCATTATTTATTTTATTTTATTTTTTTTGTTGGGAGTAACAGTAGGACTGGAAAACGACACCAAAAGAAAGGGAGAAAAAAATGAAAATGTTCCTGAGTTGACCTGGTAGTCCATAGTAACTGTAATTGGTATTTGAGAAATTGCTACTCAGAAAAGGCCTAATCTTCTTTGTTTTGAGATGCACTGATCATCCAACTACCCAATTTTGCTGATTCTGTGGATCTCAAGCATGCTTTGATTTGCAAGTCAACAACAATCCATACTATACTTAGGACTCTGTGAAGGCTGGGTGTTTTGGAGAGGTAATCTGAGAATTGAAAGTAATTCGTTGGGCAGATGTCTTGAATGCCGGTTTTTTAGCCATGATCAACTAATTGAGGATGGAGAGAGAGAACGCCTGTTCTGTTGGGAAAAATGTTTCCCACAAGTGCAAATCAAGGAGAGATAATAAAAATGCAGCAACTAAAGTTTCAAAAAATATAGCAAACAAAGGAAATAAAATAGGGACACAAAGATTTACGTGGTTCCCTCAAAATGAGGTACATCCACATGCAAGACCGAAGTCGGTTTCTCCACTATACACAAAGTTCGTATACAAGAGACATAAAGTCTCAAATACAATTAAACAAACACCCAAAGGTGTATTTCAACAATTTTCCAGCAAATACAAGAATGGAAAGACCTCACCAAATTAGTAGAACAAATGCCTCCAAGCTACAATAGAGAATACCCAAACCACCCAAAAAGGATGGAGCTTTAGCTTCACAAATGCAATCTGGACAGCAGCAAGAATGGCCCCAAATCCAGAGAAAAAAGACACCCAAAACAAGAGCAAAGTGCAGAATTTTACTCAAGACAAAAGCCACGAGCACTTGAGCCAAAAGAATGAACAAGCTGTGTAGAGAAGAATGGCTTCAGCACTTCCAACGTAGAAGCAAAGAAGATGTGTTCAAGAAGCCTCCAGAATCTGCCTTTTTATCTCCCCACTGATCTGATTTTTGAATATTTAATTAATATTTTACTTACCCAAGGCCCAAGTGGTTAACACCACACACACAAAGTTGGGTCAGCCCATAAGGAGGGAAGCCCAACAATCTCCCCCTCCCGACTTATGTGGAGGACTCAACCAAACCAGCTAAGATCTTGCACTTCTCATGTTTTTCTTTTGACAAAGCCTTGGTCATCATATCCGAAGTATTATCATCGGTGTGAACTTTTTCAAGCTGTAAAAGCTTCATTTCCAACACATCTCGAATCCAATGATATCTAACATCAATATGTTTTGATCTAGAATGAAAAGTAGAATTCTTACTCAAGTGTATAGCACTTTGACTATCACAGTGAAGAGCATACCTTTCTTGTTTCATGCCCAACTCTTGTAAAAATTTCTTCAACCACAAAACTTCCTTGCAAGCTTCAGTGATAGCAATAAACTCAGCCTCAGTGGTGGACAAAGCAACACATTTTTGCAGCCTTGATTGCCATGTTACAGCTCCCCCTGCAAAAGTCATCAAGTACCCAGAGGTGGACTTCCTAGTATCAACATCACCCGCCATATCGGCATCACAAAAACCAGCAAGCACAGGCTTGTCTTTGCCAAAGCATAAACACAACTTGGAAGTACCTCTAAGGTATCTCAAAATCCATTTCACAGCTGCCCAATGTTCTTTACCTGGATTGGAGAGGAACCGACTAACAGTACCAACTGCATAAGCGATGTCAGGCCTTGTACAAACCATCACGTACATCAAAGATCCAACCGCTGAAAGCATATAGAATTTTCTGCATTTCTTCCTTCTCTTTCTTACTTGTCGGACATTGTTTTGAGCTAAGCTTAAAGTGGTTTGCAAGTGGGCTCCCAACTGGCTTTGCATTACTCATATTGAACTTTTCAAGAACCTTTTCAATGTATTTTTCTTGTGACAACCAGTTCTGCCCTTACTTTCGATCACGAACAATTTTCATCCCAAGAATTTGCTTAGCTTGTCCCAAGTCTTTCATGGCAAAGGACTTGCTTAGCTCCAACTTTAGCTTGTTAATCTTTGACAAATCTTGGCCAACAATTAGCATGTCATCAGCATAAAGCAAAAGAATGATAAAATTATCATCTGGGAATTTCTTTACAAACACGCAATGATCCGAGGTAGTTCTTGAATAGCCATGCTCAATCATAAAGGAATCGAATTTCTTGTACCATTGCCTTGGAGCTTGCTTTAAGCCATACAAGCTTCTCTTCAATTTGCAAACAAGGTGCTCTTTTCCCTTCTCAATGAAGCCTTCGGGTTGCTCCATGTAGATTTCTTCTTCTAAGTCACCATGTAGAAAGGCGGTCTTCACATCAAGTTGTTCAACTTCTAAATTCATACTTGCAGCCATGCCTAAGCACAACCCGAATGGATGACATCTTCACAACAGGAGAGAATATTTCCTCAAAATCAACACCCTTTTTCTGCTCAAAGCCTTTCACAACAAGCCTTGCCTTGTACTTTGGCTGTGAACTTTGGCCATTATTCTTTAACCTGTAAACCCATTTATTTTCCAGCACTTTCTTTCCTTTTGGCAACTTCACAAGCTCATAGGTGTGATTCTCATGCAAAGACTTCATTTCTTCTTGCATAGCCTTGAACCACTCATCCTTTTTCTGATGTTCCAAAGCTTCTTGATAGCATTCTGGCTCCTCCATATCAGATAGCATGACATACTCAGTTGTGGAGTATTTTCTAGAAGGTTGGTGCTCTCTAGTTGACTTCCTCAACTGTGGTTGTGCTAGGTGGCTCTTGAAGTGGCAGCTTCCCCTCATTTTCTACCTCATTGTCAATAAGAGTTTCATCATCAAACATATCATCATGGGCTGGTTGCATTTCTTCTTCATTATTCTCATGCATAACGGGTGGAGAAATTGGATCTAAATCAATGAGATCATCAACTTGAGGCTTGGATTGCATGGCCTTTTCAAAATCTCCAACTGTTTGGTCTTCTAAGAATACAACATCCCTGCTTCTAACAACTTTCTGGTCCACTGGATCCCACAGCCTGTAGCCAAACTCTTCATGCCCATAGCCGAGGAATATGCACTATTTCGCCTTGCTGTCAAGCTTGGATCTTTCATCCTTTGGGATATGAACAAAAGCTCTACAACCAAACACTTTCAAATGATCATAAGAAGGTTCTTTACCTGTCCAAACTTTTTCAAGTACATCACCACGCAAAGGAGCTGAGGGAGATAAATTAATTATGTCTACGGCTGTCCTCATTGCCTCACCCCAAAAAGATCTTGGCAATTTAGCATGTGAGAGCATACATCTAACCTTCTCAATAATTGTGCGATTCATTCTCTCAGCTACTCCATTTTGTTGAGGGGTCTTCTTCACAATTTTCTCATGTTTGATGCCATGACTTTCGACAATAATTATCAAAGGGCCCAAGATATTCACCACCTATTGTCTCTGCGAATGCATTTCAACTTCCTCCCTGTTTCCCTTTCAACCTTGACTTGAAAATACTTAAACACATCTAGCACTTGATCTTTAGTTTTCAAAGCATAAGCCCACACTTTCCTAGAATGGTCATCAATAAAAGTGACAAAATATAAAGCACCACCAATAGTTCTAACTTTTAAAGGACCACAAACATCAAAATGGATCAAGTCTAGAATATTAGATTTTCTAGAAGCAAAAATTTTGCGAAATGAAGTTCTATATTGTTTACCAGCCAAACAATGAACACAAGTTTTTAACGGTGTACCTTTTATGCCGACAAGGAGTTGCTTCTTGGACAGAATTTGCAGCCCCTTTTCACTCATGTGCCCAAGCCTTTTGTGCCATAATTCAGTGGAGGAATCATCTTCTAAGGCATTCACATCACCTTTGCTGATTTTTGCTTGTGTTGTATAAAGAAAGCAATTTTTCTTCCCTCTTGCCACCACCGAAGAGCCTTTGGACAGCTTCCATTTTCCGTCACCAAATTGGTTGTTGTAGCCTTCATCATCTAACTTTTCGGTGGAGATCAAATTAAGTCGAATATCCGGTACATGCCTCACATCTTTAAGCAACAACTTGCAACCAATATTAGTTTCCAAGCAAATATCACCTATGCCAACAATTTTTGACAAATCTTTATTTCCCATTCGAACACACCCAAAATTTCCTTGAGTATAGGAAGTGAAGAAATCAACCCATGAAGTGACATGAAATGAAGCACCGGAATCTATCACCCAATTAGCTTCTTGACCAATCAAATTTACACAACCCTCATCACTCACAATAATGAGTTCTCCATCGGAAGTGACCGCATTGGTTTCTTCTTGCTTCTTCTCACCATTTTTCTCTTTGTTTTGCTCTTTGAACTTGAGTTTTCTGCAAGTCCCGCTTCATATGACCTTTCTTGTGGCAATAGTGGCACTCAATATCTTTCCTTGAACTTGAGTTTGATCTACCTCTAGACTTGTCACGGTAGTGAGGAGTTCTACTCTTGCTTCTTCCTCTCTTTTCAGCAACAAGTGCCTCGGATTGAGAAGAGCCCATTGATTTCCTTCTTGTTTCTTCATTCAACAAGCTACTAGTAACTTGACTCATAGTAACAACTCCATCGGGTGCCGAATTGCTAATCGTTACAACCAAGGTCTCCCAACTTTCCGATAATGAGCCAAGCAGGAACAAAGCTTGCACCTCATCATCAAAAATAATCTTCATGTTAGCAAGTTGATTTAAAATACTTTTAATCTCATTCAAGTGCTCCGTAACAGTGGTACCTTCTTTGTATTTCAAGTTCACCAACTTTCGAACTAAGAAGGCTTTGTTCATGGCTGTTTTTCTTTCATACAAACTTACTAATCTTTTCCAAAGATCATGTGCTGTTTTTTTAGTAGAGACATGGTGAAAAACAGTGTCATCAATCCATTGTCGAATAAACCCAACAGCTTTCCTATCAAGCATTTTCCAATCAGCATCTTTCATTCCTTCCGGTTTACCCTTATCGCCTTCAATGGGTCCATATAAATCTTTACAATACAAGAGGTCTTCCATTTTTGTTTTCCAAGTCACCCAATTACTTCCATTAAAACTAACCATACGGCCAATATTAAATTCCATGATTTACACACAAAAATAACAACTCCAAATAAACTTGGCTCTGATACCAGTTGTTGGGAAAAATGTTTCCCACAAGTGCAAATCAAGGAGAGATAATAAAAATGCAGCAACTAAAGTTTCAGAAAATATAGCAAACAAAGGAAATAATATAGGGACACAAAGATTTACGTGATTCCCTCAAAATGAGGTACATCCACGGGCGAGACCGAAGTCGGTTTCTCCACTATAAACAAAGTTTGTATACAAGAGACATAAAGTCTGAAATACAATTAAACAAACACCCAAAGGTGTATTTCAACAATTTTCCAGCAAATACAAGAATGAAAAGACCTCACCAAATTAGTAGAACAAATGCCTCCAAGCTGCAATAGAGAATACCCAAACCACCCAAAAAGGATGGAGCTTTAGCTTCACAAATGCAATCTGGACAGCAGCAAGAATGGCCCCAAATGCAGAGAAAAAAGACACCCAAAACAAGAGCAAAGTGCAGAATTTTACTCAAGACAAAAGCCACGAGCACTTGAGCCAAAAGAATGAACAAGCTGTGTAGAGAAGAATGGCTTCAGCACTTCCAACGTAGAAGCAAAGAAGATTTGTTCAAGAAGCCTCCAGAATCTGCCTTTTTATCTCCCTTACTGATCTGATTTTTGAATATTTAATTAATATTTTACTTACCCAAGGCCCAAGTGGTTAACACCACACACACAAAGTTGGGTCAGCCCATAAGGAGGGAAGCCCAACATGTTCAAGTCTCTAGACCTTGTTCGATTATTACCATAAAAGAGATAAATGTCCCGTTTGCAAAATCAACTGCAAACCAGAAGTTATATGCACTGCATGTGCAATCTCCAGCTAATGGGTGCATATATAGCAGAAGCAAAAGTTGTTTGATGTGTTGGGTTATTCTGGCTTCAGTCTAGATGTTGCCGACCTATGATTACCTTGTTTGCAGGTTGCAACCCTGCAAATCTTGCAGATGATGAAAGGTGATTGTTTATTAAGACAGATAGGAATTTTGGGTCTCCCCCAAATTACTAAATTTAGAGCAGTACCCTTGTTTAGTTGATATCTTGGGAAGAGTTGGGAGAAGCAAGGAGGCACATGAAGGTGGTAAAAGGCATGCTTATAGGGCAAAATGGCAAGCTAGCAGCATAAGGGATGCTTTACCATCTTTCCAAATCTATGGCGATGTTTCTTTTGGGGAAACTACAGCTAGAGAAGTGTTTGTTTAATGACCTTGTACCGAAATGGCAATCCACTATGTATATGAAAACCTGAAAACTGAGTGCGTTTTTCTGGCTTAGTGAATGACTTGCAACTATGGAAACCAAATAATCTCCTTGCTTACGTAGATCGACTAGAATTACAGTGAACTGACAATAATTGAAAGATTTACACAATAATGGCCACCAAATGTTCCAAGGGAAAAACAGAGTGAACTAACTTTTTGTCCTAGCCAAGTCAGAAAAAATATGCATCAAATTCAGATTGGCCACCAAATGTTACTATCGCTAGAGATTCCAAAATTCACCATCACAAATTTGGTTTCACTTCCTCGACATTGGTGCTTCTCTCCATTTCCCGCCACATACCATTACAATCAATCATGGGGACTCCAATTAATGTCGAATAGTTGAACTGCGAAACTGCCTCCCAACATGTTTCTGAGAACACAGAATATTGGTTGATTCGATGTAATGGAGAGATCGAGGAGTTGAATTCGTTATCAAATGCTATAAAATAATTGAACTTTTTTTTTCCCTCAACTAAATTGGAAAGCAATTTATCAACTTCATTACTTTTCGAAAGAGAAAACTCATTAAATCTTAATTTAGTCCACTTATGTCGATCGCCTTCTACTCTATATCGGTTAGCATGCATTTAGAATAAACCCCACTGATGACTTATCCCAAAAGGAAGTGACAGTTAACTGAGGCCGCCCCGGAGCCAACGTACCTTTGGCTTCTTAAGGTGTAAGTTCTAAGAAATAGTGGGTCCTGATTCTATTTAAAAATGCTACTATAATTTTATTAGTATTATTCAATTTTTTTGGTAACATGGGGAATATGGCTTTTCTTCTCCAGTTCTAGGGTTTTTCTTTTTAGTTGATTGTACCCCTAATCCCCCCTTCTTCCTAATGTCAACAAATGGGTATTAATGTTTTTTCATAAACATGAATCCAAGATCACTCACTTAACAAATGAAAAGAATGCGACAAGGCTATCATGCTTATTATATTTTTAAAATTTTTTTTTTTAATTATCCCAAAGTTTAGTTTTTTTTTTTTTCTTTTTCTTTTGGCACCAAAACTACTAAGAATCCCTAATAATTTTCTTCTCATATTTTTTTGGAAATTTTTAACATTTAGTCAAATTCAAAAAGAGATGGATGGGAAATAAATAAAAGGAGAGATTTTCCCCTTAAAACTGGGGACTAATTAGGAGTATGAGTCAGGGTAAATTACAAGAAATTCCCTTAATGTTTAGCCCTATTTTACATAACCCCTTAAAGAAAAATAATTGATGCAATGTCCCCTATTGGTTAGGTTTTTAGTGAAAAATCAAGTAGAAATGGGGTGAAAAAACACTAGAAAACATGCAAAATTTCCTAAGCAATAAATATTTGGGGTTGACTATTGCCACCACAAAATTTCCTAAGCACTCCTTACTTATTTTAAATTCTTTAAGGTTTTATGGAAAATATAAAAGGTTTTCGTGAAATTAACTGCATTGTCTACTAGAAAATATCATTTTAAAAAATTTTGTAGAAATTTTTTTTTCCAAAATCTGTTATTTAAGTGGACTTTTTTATCATTTTTCATGAAAAATTCTGAAAATATGAAACAAAAATTGCAAATGTTAAAGTGCCCACTTAAATTACAAATTTTAGGAAAACTTTCCTCTACAAAGTTGTTCAAAATGATGTTTTCTAGTAGACAACATGTTTAGTTTTCGTGAAAACCTTTTGTATTCTTCCATATAAAACCTTGAAAGTTTAAAGCAAGTGGGGGTACTCAGGAAATTTTGTAATGGTAATATATAGTTTACTCATAAATATTTATGTTTTGTATTAATTATTAAGTTCAAAAAAATTTTCTTTGATCTTATTATTTTTTATTAAAAGAAAAATATTGGTAAAAGTTTACTTCAAAGGATTCTTTAATTTATAAAGTAAGAAAAAAAATACAAACATCCAAACAAAGTCCACCCTACTAGAAAAAATTCTTGGCTCCACCACTGTAAGTAAGACATTAGCAAATTTATTAATCACGGATCAATATATTCATACATATATGTTATAAGAATCGTATCCTTCACAAATTTTGTAATAAATTGTAACTTTGAAAATTTTGTTCAATTGCCTTTTTCCTTTGTTTTTATGTTTTTTTTTTTCCCCTCTGGGATTAACAATTAGGAGTATACCAAGTCTTACTCGTGCAAAGGTTTCTACCTATACTATTCCACTAAGGTTGCGTTTGGTTTGAGGGAATGGAATGAGAATGGAAATAGGAATGATAATGGAAATAGTCATTCCATACCAATGTTTGGTAAGTGGAAATGAAATGAAAAAAAATAGGTGGAATCTATTTTTAATGATTTTCATTCCTTAAAATGTGAAAATAACCATTCCTCTTGAGTTAAGAAGGAATGGCCTCTTCCCTCTAAGGAGAGAATAGACCCCCACAAAGGAATGGTGTGCGGAATGGCGTGCCATTCCATTCCTTTGTAGTACCAAACACTCACTACTTTTTGTCCTCCTTTTTTTTTTTTTTTTTTTGGTAATGAAATCATTATTCAATTCCTTCCCTCATTCACACATAACAAACATAGCCTAAAGGCCCATGTGAGACAACTCATACCCACACAAGAAAAAGATTTTTGCAAGGAGTTGAAAAGATGATTTCTGGGATATACACCCAAGGCTTGACTGCTCAACCAAACTTATAGGAGCCAAATTGTTAATGTTGACTGCTCAACCAAACTTATAGGAGCCAAATTGTTAATGTTATATGTATATATATATATATATTCAGCCCAAAAGATGTCAAATTTTTTTTAGTCAAATACAAACTGAAGGCTTATGTGGAAATTTAAAATTTCACTTAAAATTGGCTACTCCACCCGCTATGCCGAATTTGAAGACCTACTCAAAACAAACCACTCCACCCAATATGTCAAATGAAAAAAAATGAATGAATCAAATCTTAAAATGATTAAATTTGAATAAAATAATAAATAAAGATAAAAAGATATATGAATTTGAAAGATTCAAATTTGGCATCACGAGATGGACTTCAATTCCTCCTAAGCAAAGGCAATTCGGTTAAAGAAAAATTTGAAACTTGACAATACCTATTAAAACCATTTCTTGCGCTGGCGTGGAAGGAGATGCACTTACAAAACCATTATTGTCTTTCCAACCTTCTCCGTCTATATAACTTTCTTTTCTTTTTTTGGCTATTCCATAATTTTTTATTATTGAGTATTGAAAGTCAGAAATCAAAAAACTAGTACTCTCATAAACTTGGGGTAAAATTGGAATAGGAAAAACAATTTGTATCCCTAGGTAAAATTGGGCGAGTCCTGATAAAAATTGGTCCCGTCTTTCTTCACGACAAGAAAGGGAGCATTAGGTTTTTGTTATATTCTCTCTTAGCTCAAAGATAGGTTTTCCCCATGCAAGGAAGTAGACTCGCAATTACGCTCAAGTCTCTGGTTCAACAACATGAAGAATATAGAACGTACGAGTCTATGATACGACGGCATGAAGAAACTCTTAAGAAAAAGACTACTGCTCATGAAGAGAATCAGAACTCATACATGTCAGAAAAGAGGACAAGGACGACGAATACGACTCACCAACAGCAAAGGACAAATGACTTCATGTCAGAACTCCCACGCCACCTCGCCATGGATATATTTTGCAAACTCCCAATCAAATCCTTGATCTACTGCAGGCGTGTATGTAAGGTGTGGCGTGATTTGATATCCGACCCTTGTTTTGCTACATTTCACCTTGGGAGAAAACCCACCATTCTCATTTTCCAATTTAGTGGTTACAATTTTCGAAAAATTGGTTATGCCAGAATTTTCGGAAGAGACATCTATATGGTTGATGAGGATGCCATAACAGAGGTTAACATGGGTTTTCACTTTCCCCAGTCGGACATGGAAATTATTGGTTCGTGTAACGGCTTGCTTTGCTTATTTGATAATTTGTCATGTCACAGCGACTGTTTTTATATATCAAATCCAATTACTGGTGAGTGCATGCCCCTTCCGAAAATTGAAAGGGATTCTCATCATGTATCTGGGTTTGGTTTTAGCTCGAAGACCAACCAATAGAGAGTGATAAGGATACCCTCTAGTAAACGGAAGGCTGCAGAGATATACAGTTGGCACGGGGACATGGAGAAGTATTGGTTATCCCCCATATTTTTTTTATCATAGTGTACCTGGCATTTTTCTGAACGGTGCTCTTCATTGGATTGTGCAAGATGATAACTGTTCTACAATAATATGTGCTTTTGACATTGGAAACGAGCAATTCCTAACAATCCCTCTGCTGCATTTTCCATTCTCACGACGAAGATTTTTTATTAGATGGGACAAGCTTGGGGTAATTGAAGGTTGTCTCTGTATATGTTCTCATAATTCTATTGTTGAATTATGGGTAATGAGGGAATATGGTGTCAAGGAGTCTTGGACGATAGAGCTTGGCATGACATGCAGTTTTCAATTAATTGGATATTCTAGAAACGAGTTAACCCTGATGTTAACTGATCATGTAACGCATGTGGTTTCTTTTAATCCTCGAACAGGAAGTTTGACAAAGCTAAATGATCCTGAAACGCAATCACAGATTGAAGTGTTTCATCATATTCCAAGCTTTCAATCACTGGAGGACATCGCGATGGGAGAAAACTCAGAATTGTCTAATATCAAATCAAATATTTCTTATTCCTAAGTTATTGCGTTTTACTCTAACAGTTTCCTAAATATTGATCTGACAGAGAAAATGCCATGTGCCTAGTTGAGGGCGATCTTACTTATGTCACTACCGATGATATTACTATTGAAGTTAAATGTTTGAAGAAAAACCAGTCGTTATGATTAATTTTTATCCCATTCTCCTACTGTAGAATTCTACAACAGTTGATCTAATTCTCCGATTTTTTGTAGTTTAATTTTCAATACGAGTTTGATGTGTTACAGAAATGTGCATGTGCATATATTGTTATCACTTCTCTACCTTTGAGGATGGTTATTTGGGTCCCTCTTCTATATGTGCTGAAATAAATATTACTGGGATACCATGCAACTTAATTTTCTTCTCAAGTCCATGTTGGTGAATCCATGCTCCAGAGAATAAATTTTAAGATAAGCATTGTGGTGTTAACTTTACTTCCAAAATTCTATTATATATCAAGTCAATGGCGACTATAGCAGTGTTTAGTTAATTTAAAGCAGGTATAATTCAGGATGGTTTATGCCTTATGGTGTCAAGGATTCTTAAACTAAAGAGTTCGATAATAAAGAGCTAATGAGAGAATGGCACTTTCAACAGATAAATTTTGGGTGAGATGTTGAAGTGAGTTGGTCCCAATTATCTTGTTTCTATAATAATCCCAGCAAAATAGTTTCACAAATCTTAAGTTCTTTAAGATTCACTCAACGTGCAGGTTATTTTGCTTATGTTTTGCTGTGTGTGGGTAATTTGATGAGGTTCGCTTCTTTTTTTTTTTTTTTTTTTTTTTTTTTTGTTTGCTAGGAATAAAACTGAGATAGGAAAACAACACCAAAAGATCGAGTAGGAGAAAATTGAACATGTTCCTGAATTAACCTAGTAGTCCATAGCAATTGGTATTTGAGAAATAGCAACTCAAAAAAGGCCCCATCTTCTTTGTTTTGAGATGCACTGATCATCTAACTACCCAATTTTGCAACTTCTATGGCTCCCAAAGCATGCTTTGATTCTTTTGAGTTTCAAGTCAACAACAATCCATGCTCTGCTTAGGAGTCTGGATGTTTTAAAGAGGTAATCTGGGAATTGAGCAAATATTGTTTCTTGAAACTCCTTGAATGCTGGTTTTTTAGCCATGATCGACTAATTGATCTAGGATGCAGGGAGCTGAAGATCACCTGTTTTGAGTCTCTAGACATTTTTAGAAGGATGCAAGCAGTGAAAAGGGGTTTAGTTTGGTTAAACTTCCAATAATCTTGCCAAACTTTGTAAATAGCTGCAGAAAAGAGATGCATGTCCGATTTGCAAAATCAACTGCAAACCAGATGTCTCAATGCTTAACTCGTGGCCATGTATCCAGAATGTTGAGTGATATATTTAACAGCACATACAGGCCGGATGTAATATATACTCACTGTGTTTGCAATCTCCAGTTAGTGTGTGCATAGCAGAAGCAAAGGAGTTGTTTGATGTGTTGCTATCCTATAATTACCTTGTTTGAAGGTTGTAACCCTGAAAATCTCGCAAATGATGAATGGTGATTGTATAATAATAACAAGAAGAATTTTGAGTTCTCCCTAAAATTTCTGAATTTAGAGCAGTACCCTTGTTTGGTTGGTATCTTGGGTAGAGTTGTGATAAGAAAGGAGGCACATGAGGTGGTGAAGGGTAAAGGGCAAAATGACAAGCTGTCAGCGTAAGGAATGCTTCTCAAATAAGGCCAAATCTATGGCGATAATACTCTTGGGGAGGCTACAGCAAAGTGTTTGTTTGACATTGAACCAAACAAGCTTAGGAGTCAAGTGATGTTCTTGAACATTTATGCAAATGCAGAGATGTGGGAGTTCATTAAGATGGTTACAGAGATATGATCGTTGAAAACAATGGAAACTAAGAAAGAAGGTGGACGCAATTGGATAAAAGACAACAATAAAATTGACACTTTGTGGCCTGCTGGTGTGGAAGGCTTTTTAATTTTTCTAATCTCGGAAGTGATTGGCAAAGAGGCATCTTTATGGTTGAGCCAGAAGCTTCTTATCATGATCTGTTCACGAAGGTAAACATGGGTTTTTATATGCCAAGGCTGGATGCGAATAATAGAAAAATTGTTGCCTCATGTGACGGCTTGCTTTGCTTAAGGGATGACCAATCTCACGACTCCATTTTTATAGCAAATCCAGTTACTGGTGAGTGCAAAACCCTTCCAAAAATCACAACGGATCTGAAACATTTATTTGCATATGGGTTTGGCGTTAGCCCCAAGACTAACCAATATAAAGTGGTAAGGATGCGAGTTTGATGTATTTGCGATCCGTTTGGACGAGTCCTTAAGTTAAATGGGAGGTAAGAGAGATACACAATTGGGAGCGACAAATGGAGAAATATTGGTTATTTCCTGTATAGATTATGGGGCATTTTCTTAATGGTGCTCGAGGAAAACATGATTTAAGGAAGAAAAAATAAAGCAAAAGAAAAAAGTGCGTCAAGCACATAACATAAGCACATGCTCTGCTTGGAGTCAGACGGTCCATTTTATGAAATTATCATTTGAGAATGAGTCCTGGCTAATTGAGAAGAAGTAACCCATTCATGTTCAATTAGGAACACGTTTACTGGGATTATACTTTAAGCCAAAGGCCTTTATCCAATTTCGGTCCCACAAAGTAGGGTCTTGGGAGGGATGAGTTAGATACCATCCTAACCTTTGTTTTTGAATACAAAGTAGCTGCTCTCAAGAATCAAACCTATGCCTTGTGACTTGGTAACGCATTCATCTTGATTTATTTTTAAACACAAATTATGATCAATTTCTCCCTTCAATATTTGTGTTCTCTATCACCAATTCACCATGATAAAACTCTAGCTGTGACGTTTCCACTGAGAAGCACAAGATGGAGATATGCAAAGTAGTTGACCAATTGTGAATCAAGTAAGCTTAAGAATGGGCAAATTAGTATTCTTAAAGTACTAGCACCTTTAACAGAGGGGGATCGAGATGTAAAAGTGATTTAGTCCCAATGATTGGATCTCTTGTGAGGAGTGACTAGTTTGGTGCTCTTGTTTCAGTTTCCACTAGGTTTGCTGATGTGTTTAGAAGGTTGTTTGGGTTTTTGTTCTGTTGTTTTGCGTTCGCTCTGTCTTGAACTCTGTTTTTCTGCATTTTCAATGTGTACCGTTTTGCTGGGGTATGTCCTTTCTTTAGTGTTTTTCTCTTTGCTTGTGTTGATGTTTTGCTTTTCCTTAGATTTTTTCCATTTCAGGGTTTGGTTTTAGGCCTTCTGTTTTTATCTTATTGGTTTTCATCTGGAGGGTTTCTTTAGGCTTTGAGGTTGTTTTGTGTCGTTTTACTAGGGGTGTTCATGGTTTAGGTTAAAACCGAAAACCAAACCGAACCAAACCAAACCGGTCGGTTTGGTTTGGTTTTTTTGTCATTAGGTTTGGTTTTGGTTCTAATTTTAGAAAACCGAATTGAATTGGTTTGGTTTTGGTTTTCATGTTTAAAAAACCGAAAAACCGAAAAAACCGAAAAATATATAATATATATTTTATTTTATTTTATATATTATATATCAAATTTTAATTTGTAATTTGTTGATTTTAAGTTTCTTATTGTTTTTCCTATTTTAGCTTGGCATGTATTAAACTAGTTATTAATGTTGTGTGAGATAATGGCATGTATTAACTTGGAGATTTAAACTTGGATTGACATATGTCAATTTTTTTCCATTTTGATACAATGTTTAATGTTTTTTTTTTAGTTGCTAATGTAATGCTTTTATTAAAAATGTTTTAATTTGGAGTTTGGCATGTCATTTTTTTCATTTTCAATTATTTGTTGCTACTTGATTGGTTAAAACCGAAACCGAACCGAACCAAACCGAATTTTTATGGTTTGGTTTGGTTTGGTTTTTTTATAGTATGGTTTGGTTTTGGTTTAGGAAGAGCAAAACCGAAATATAATGGTTTGGTTTGAAAAGTACCCCAAAACCGAACCAAACCGAACCACGAACACCCCTACGTTTTACTTCTGCAGTTAGGTTAATTGTACAATTTCATACCATCTTTCTTTCTTTTCTTTTTTTTTTTTTTTTTTTTTTTATTCTTTTTGGTCATACTATAAAAGAGATTGCATTAAACAAAATGATCAAGATTACATAACATCTTTCCCCAAGATTGGGATTAGCCAACTAGGAGGATCTTCCAACTAGACTTCCTTGTCATCCACAACAAAAGCATGCTTAGCAATCACATCAGCCGCTCTGTTACAAACTCTTGGGACAGCAAAAACGTCGACCACGTTCACACTCCGTGCTAGACTAATAATGTCACTGCGAGAACTTCAACCTCGAAACCCTTTGCATCTTGGCTTTTCACAGCCTTCACCACCGCCTGAGCATCTCCTTCCACCTCAACATTCTTGATACCAATATCCATACAGAAATTAAGCCCCTCCCGAATTGCCATTGCTTCCACCATCTCTGCTGAAGCCAAATGAGGATACCGTTTGGCCATCTCTGCCATAATCTCACCCTTTTCATTGCATATAACAATGCCCACCCCTCCATATTTGCTACTACGGCACCATGCCCCATCCACATTTACTTTATACCTGGATACCGAGGGTACCATGCACTTCAACCCATCATCTCCTTCCCTACTATTTTCTTGCACCATAGTCCAGTTGGTAACTTCAACTAGACCTCCGGCTTGGGTGAATTCATTGAATCCCCCATTGCTTTTTGCACAACTTCAAGAGGATTCCATTGTTTGTTATTGAATAGTCGGTTGTTGCGGGCTTTCCAAAGTCTCCACATAAGATGGACAGCAGTACCTATCACATGTATTTACCACAGGAGTACCTTTCCACTTACCTCTGAGGTTAGACCACCACAGAGTAAAGGTCTCACCTCCTACTGCTGCAACATCCAATTGCAGGGGGCTGCAAAACCTTACCATCCTTGCAAAATGGCATTCCCTAAACAGGTGCAAAATTGATTCAGAGGCCGAATCACACAAGCAACATCTCCCCTCAGATGGAAAGCCAGGCCACTGTAACAAATCCCCTACTGCTAGTGCATTATGGAGACATTTCCACAAAAAGTGTTTTAGCTTCCCAGGAACCTTAATACCCCACAATGATTTCCATTGGCTCGGTGCCTCCGAACTATCACTAGATTCTCCAGCCCCTCGGTGATGTAAGAAGCCATTCCTTTGCAACGTCAAAGCTATCCCGTAGCCTGATTTGACTGAGTACTCTCCCTTCTTATTATAATGCCATATGAGTCTGTCTCGTTCTCCACTGCATGCAATTTCATACCATCTTGATAAGGTATAGTTGTGCTCATTATATGTCACTTTTTTATAAGAAAGTATTGAAAATTCCCTCCTTCTTTTTCCCCTTTTGACATGAAAACTTTTACTCCCTCCGTTCATAAATATTGACCTCTTTTCTTTTTCGGGATGTTTCGAAATTATTGTCAACAGATTTTTTCCATTGCAGGTGAATTCTCTAGTTATCAAGTTTGTTTGAAGTACTTAGGATGTAATGAGAATTAATTGGATTCTTTGTGCGCGATAGGTATTGTTGGACTCGGCGACCCCAGATTTGCTAGTGATGTTATTGAATAATTATGCAAAAGTAGGGATGCTTAGAGAGATATGATTGATGAAAACAAGGGAAATCAGAAAGCACAGTGGATAAAAATCAAGAATAAAATTCCATCTCTGCGGCTTGGCAGTGTGGAGGCTTTTTAATTTTTGTAGTTCAGGTGAGTAAAATAATTAGAGAAAAATTTAATGGAAGCTATAGTCCCCAATATCAAAATTGTGCTTCACTTTTGTTTGTAAAGAAATGAAAGCTACAATTACAGACTACAGAGTATTCAATATGATTGAAAGAATTACACAATAAAAGTCTGTTTAGTTACTGGGCTAGGGATAAAACCAAGTGACCTAACACGTACCTTGTCCAATCAAATTTGAAAAATGTATATGGGTTTCAGGTTGGTCAAACATTGGTCCTATGAATCAGCTGATCAGGCTTCCAAAACTTGAGTATGATATTGTCATGGGCATCACCTGCAGATTTGCTGGTGATCCAATAATAATTCTATGTGGCTTTCTAGATTTGCAGATGTGAGAATGTCATGAGCCTCACCCATAGCTAATTAACTAACAAATAATTTTGATACGATATTTTTTATTGCGCGGTCAATAAAAATGATTTTTGTCGATGAAGTTTGAAGAATCTGAATATTTTTTAGAACAAAAAGGTGATTTGGATTCAAATTTGGGAACGTCACACAATACTTCAAATTAGGGAATTATGCAGATTTGCAAATGATGGTTGAACAATGTACACATAAACACAAGCACATGTGTGTGCATGATTACTTATAGTTTAAGTTAAACAAGAATGGATCTCTGCTCAAGACATTTTAGTTTCTGATCTTGCTTGTTAAAATGTTACTTTCCCAACTACCAAATGGTCTAAATGTATTGTGGACTCTATTGTATATAGCTTAATTTGGGCAATGGTGATTGTTCTTATTATTATTATTATTAACAATTAGGGATATCCCAAGCCTTACTCTCACCGAAAGTTCAGCTAAGACTATTCCCCTTACGGCCTGTCGAGGTTTCAGACTATTCTCCTACCGGTCCGTCAAGGTTTCAAATTAGTTTTTTAATCTAACATTACAATGTATATGGTACTACAATGTAATGTTTCTCATTAAGTATATGACTACTGCTGACATGTTGGAGTCGACATTTTTCCCCTAACCAAAAAAAGGCCTTGCCTTAAGAAAGGTTGGAACTTGGAAATTTTGTACGGAGTATTAGTTTTTGGCTGATAAAATGGTCTGATGTATTGGCTGACCGACCAAAACTTTTGAGTATGATAGTCTTTGCTTCATTTTTTTAGTACCATATGCTTCATCATCTTGTACATTGTGAGAGGGTGATTACTTTAAGGGAAAATTACACTTTGCCCCCTCAGTCTTTGGGTCAAAATCACGTTTCACTCCTCATCTACAAAATCCTACAAATACCCTCCGAGCTACTGGAAGACGATTATGGGCTGATAGTGTTAACGACATGAATGAAATGACAATAATGCCCTTATGGGTTGAGAAGCAAAATGACATAAATACCCATCTTGTTTTCCCGCCGTGCTACTTCCAGCCAGATAAAGGCTTCCTAAGGAAGATTCGAGAGCACTTCTTTGCCTTTTCGTCTACCTGTCTCCATGGCTTCACAGTTGCACCATCATCACGATCATCACGATCTTTGAGTGGAAGCCTTCGTCCTTGCCGATCCTTCATTGCTATGAATGTGGTTCAAGAATTTGCAGAGAAGAGAGAGAAAATATTAGTGAGCGGGTGTGAGGTTGAAGTAAGAGAAGAGAAATCTGATTTGTATGGGTAGAAAGAGAAAATGAGTGTGTGAGGGTGAGGGATAGCACATGAACCCTTATAAAAGGGCATTTTGGGTATAAAATGTGCTGATCTTATATTATGTGTGTCACACATGACTCTTTTTGTTAAATTTATCATGGAAGTTTAACGGTTTGATAAAAAGTGTCGTTTTCTAGTAGTTCGGGGGGGTATTTGTAGGATTTTATAAATGAGAGGTAAAAAGTGATTTCGGCCCAAAGATTGAGGGGGCAAAGTGTAATTTTCCCTTACTTTAATTAGTATATTCGTTTTAATCAGTTCAATTGGAATGAGAGCAAGTTGGATTCTTTTTGCGCGTGATATGTATGTTGGATTCTATCCGGACTACTACGTAATTATGATATTATATTTCTCATAACACCAAGAAATGAATTACTCCTGTATAAATGAAAAATGCTATTTGACTTGTACAAATGTTTTAAGATTCCAATTTTGCCTTCAAATGTATAGGATATTGGAAAAAAAAATGTAAAATACCTATAGAAAAAAGTATTTTAGGAAATCAGTTAAAAAGAGTCCTTGGCCTTTTAAATATGACTAATTACTGTACACGTGCGTTGCACATGGATTTTTTGTCGACAATAAAATGATTTAAAGATTATCAATTATTTTTCCTAAATAAACATATAAAAGATCGATGCTTCCCAAGATCTTTTTAGCTTGAATAGGGATTAACCCTTTTCATGTAGCATAGCCCCTCATCTAGTGATAATTATCTCTTCAATATTGTCCATATCGATTAAATATAAACTTTATTTACTTAAGAAAGGTTATGCAGCTATTTGTTTTTTAACATTTAATCCATATCAAGTATGAAGATTTGAGATGTTAAGAAATTATTTATTACTCTATAAAAGGTTTTAGTCCGTGTACATCAAATGATCTGGAAAGAAATCCTAATACATAATGACACGTAACTATCAAGAATCTTGACAAATAACTTACTCATTGTCCACCAATTTTTTACACATCTACAATAAGAAACATATCAATAAAGAAGTAAAAAAAAGAATAATTAGAACCAAAATAAATGGAGAAAGTATATACTTAAACTCTAGAGAGAATTTAATTTGGTTGAATTCTTAACCATATGGCAAGTCTATTGTAACGTAAAAATTATATGCAAAAGAATAAACTAAATTTATTAATGAATTAGTAGTTTATATAATGTGACTTACACATTAACAAATTCTAATACATTTTGGATCACTTAAAGAATAAGTACATGCTCAAAAAGATAAGAGTCCTAACACCATATTACTATCATCAAATATTATTCTACTTCATCCAAATGAAATTTTACTACTACCTCTCTTCAACTTCTTTGTATTTTTATTTATTTATTTATTTTTTTGCTGAAAAATCTATGGATCCCCACTTTGTAGCGAGACATTCCACAATGCATCATTGGAGCTCAACATCCCATTAATTGAAACAACCAAAGATAACGTAGCATGAAAACTAATCTTATGATTCAAAAAATAGGAAAAATTACAAATCAAAAAATAAGGCAAGATGCCTCATCAAGAACATTTAAAAACCTAAGGCCCTTGTTCTCTGACCCACCCCTCAAATCACCCATAAACAGAGTAATCTTAAGAAGAAAATTTTAATCTGCAAGAAAAAATCAGAAAGACAACATAGAGATTAAGCATTTTTTAAAAAAATAATAATAAAATAAAATACATACCTCTTACAAGGGATTTTTTTATCAGCAAGAAAAAATTAAAAAGAGAATGAGCATATAAAAATAGCTGTTCAATTCCCATCGGATATTTCCAAGAGCAATTTTTCATTAAAAGAAAAAATATAATTAGATGATTTATCACGTAAAATAAAGGGTTTAACATTCAAACACAAAAACATTTTACCAAATTGCTTATGAAAGTCTACCAATCAAATCAAAAGTAAGTCAAAATACTCACAGCATAAATAAAAATTACAAAACCAAAAACTTGAATAAAAAAAACTCTAGGAAAGATATATAGAATTTAAATGAAATATGATTGCATTAAATTAATTTCTCAAATGAACAAAATTAAATAAAACCTAATGTGATTATTAGCATTTAAACAAAAACCCAACTCAACAAATTTCCAGTACAGTACCATATATATATTATAATTTGCAAAGCAAAACTTACTAGAGAAGGAAAAAGTCGCCTTTAATGGAAAAGGTGGAGAAAAGGTTGAAGTTACTCTTGATGGAGAAAGTGGAATTTACAATCCGGCTGTTTATTTATTATATACAAATTATAGTTTTTATTTCCTTAGAATTCCTATCTGGGTTTGGTTTTATTTAATTATTATATGAATTATAGTTTCCTTAGAATTCTTATTAAGGTATGTGTTTTATATTGTTATATTTCTTATATATGCAGAAAAGTAGTTGTATAGTTTCTTTAGAATTCCTATTAAAATATGTATTTTATATTGTTGTATTTCCTATATATGCAGAAGGGCAGTTGTGTATTTAAAAATTAAAATAAGGATATATTAATCAATTAAAAGTTTTTCTTACATTCATATTTTTATAGGTAGTATAGATATAGATATAGATATAGATATAGATAGATAATAATTTAAAACATCCTAAATAGGAAAGGAGTATAATAAAATTAGGGCAGGGATCGAGTATAATAAGGAACCTAAGGGAGTAGGCCATAAACGTCTCAGAAAACGTTACCCACGAAAATCCTTTGGGCTAGTAATTAGGGAGGGAAGGACTATACGTGCAGAAGGAATTAGTGCGCAACAAAAAAAAAAAAAAAAAAAAAAATGGGTAGTGTATACCTAAGGACTTACTGTGAGTCCTCTGTCTTTCACGTCAAGAAAAGGGCTCATTAGGTTTTGTTGCCCAACTCCCTACTTGTCACTTTAGGCAATCGCAATGCAAAGAAGTAGAGTGGCAATCACGCTCGAGCCTCTGATACAAGAACATGAAGAAGAAAGATTTGGAGAATCAGAGGAAAAGACGATCGCCTATCGACAGCAAAGGACAAGTGATGGTGATGGTGGTGGCGATCGCATGTCAAAACTCCCACGCTACGTCCTCATGGACATCTTATGCGTACTGCCCATCAAATCCTTAATCTGTTGCAGCTGCGTGTGTAAGGCATGGCGATTTGGTACTAGAGTCTAGACCCTCTCTTTGGTAGATTGCACCTCACAAAAGCAGCACCCACCCCCATTCTTGTGTTTCAAGTCGGTGGTTTCGAAAGAAAACTCTGTATGGTTGAGGCAGAAGCTTGTCGTCATGATGCTAAGGAAAAGGGTTCGTATGGGTCCTAATATTCCAAAAGTTGTACATACAAATTGTGGGTTCGTGCAACGGCTTGCTTTGCTTGTTCGATGACCATTCAGCATGTGAAATTTATGTCCTCGTTTTTGGATTTAGCTCCAAAACTAACCAATAAAAAGTGTCTAGGGTCTTTTGTCGCGAGCACTGTGGAGAACTCCTTCGACGCAAATGGCAGGCGGAGATGTACACGGTTGGCACAACTGGCACATGGAGAAGTATGGGTTATGCCCCGTATTATTTCCCTTATGGCGGATTATCTGGCATTTTTCTCAATGGTGTTCTTCATTGGTTTGGGCTTGATGATAATGGTTCTACACTAATATGTGCCATTGACATTGGAAACGAGCCATTCCAAGCAATCACACTGCCCCCTGTTTCATTCTCAGAACGAGGGAGTGCAATTCATTGGGTAGACATTGGGGTTATAGGAGCTTGTCTCTATATATGTGCTCCTGACGCTGATTTCCTCATTCTGTTGTTGAAATAAGGGTGACGAAGGATTATGGTGTCAAGGAGTCTTGGACCAAAGAATTTGTTAAACATCCAACATCGGAAAGTTTGTGGGCACAAAGAAGGCTTCAACTAATTACATATTCTAGAAACAAAGAAACTTTGATGCCATATAATCAATCTGTTCTGATTTCTTATAATCCTAGAACAGGAAGTATGACAAAGCTAATTGATTCTGGATTTCGATCGTGGATTGAAGTTTTTCATCATATTCCAAGCTTTCTTTCACTGAAAGACATCATGATGGGAGAGAGCTCAAAGAGTCAAAAGGTGTTAAATGCCCATTCAAGATAAAAATTTCTTATTCTTAGTTATTGCAAATTATTAGAACAATTCCCTTAATATTATTGCAATCAGAAAGTGTTGTGTTTATTTTAAGGCATTATCAAAACCGGCTGTTATGATTAAACAATCTTTTGCATATTTTTGAATTTTACAACAGTTGATCTCATTATATAATTTTCAGTACAAGTGTATGAATGCATATAAGATTTTGTGGTTGAATGAATCATATGATGTGTTACATAAATGTGTATCTGCTAAATTTGTACCCACAACTCTGTTCTTTCAGGATGGTATTTGGATAACACTTCCATGTATGCTGAAAAAAAAATTTACTCTTTAACTTTTCCCGTGTCCATGTCTGCTGTTCTGGTTAGGAGTGTTTAGCAGCAATTTTTTAGGCTTGGAGATGTTCCAATGTTGCTAAAACCTCTGCCATTCGTGGCCTGACTTTAGCCTCTGTGCTTAGGCACTGTAAGGCGAGGGTAACAGCCATGCGTGCTTCTTTCCTGATGCACCTCCAACCTGTGGTCTATAATCTGGAATAATATCCGTTTGTTGCCCAAATATGATTTTGCAAATTCTACCAGATTCACCTCTTCACGGGGTCTGTTTGTGTCTAAGGCATGACGGCCAGACAATAATTCCAGCAACAAAACCCCAAAGCTGTAGACATCACTTTTTGCCGTTGCCTGACCTGTTCAGCAGTGGAATTTTGGTAACAGGTTACCGTAACATATTGACATATAAGATATATGAAGCGTATTCCATTTACTGATGCATCACAAAATATAATGCATGCAGTGAAGATAATGAAACTAAGGACTTGGACCACTTAGGCATCCTATTTTATGAACAGAGGCTTGTATATGAAAAATTGGAACACAATAACAAATGGATCTTACTATAGATATCTTCATCTTGACAAATTAGGATCATATAAAGATTTTAGACCCCAATTTTATATTGTAATTCTAAAATGAACAAATAATATTGAAAAAATTGCCAGAGAATAAAAGAAAATCACATAATCATGATGATTTTTGGCAATGACAATCCTCTTCAATGACATCTTATCCAGTAACCAAGAGAGAGAGAGAGCATATGTGATTGTCTGTGTAAATGGGATTATATGCTAGGGAAAAGGGTTATTTCCAAGGTTCCAACCCTGGTGCAAGTTTTCTTCTTCTAGGAAACAACAAATAGGATTTCAGAAACCATCTCAGTTTCATCATAATATTAATGATGTCCAATGACAAGTTATTCAAATCATAGAAAATTTAGAAACATATGTCAAGATAGCAAGTTAAGCAATAACAGCTCTAGACATAGGCAATTGACAGACCTGTAGCAATATATTCAGGTGCTGTATAAGCGTCTATGACTTGAGTGGACACAGAAAACCTATCACCAGTGAAGCCTGCCTTACCCAAACACCAATTAGACAATTTTGCATTGAAATCCTGCACTCCGAAGCATAATTAATGCATTAATTAACTAAATCTTAAGGGAATGAAATACAAACTTTTGCCAAAAGTAGTAAAACATTTCATTTCTTTCTATTTGGTGTACCGAGTCTACTAGGATATTATAAGGCCTGAAATCGAGATAAATGACATGTGATTCGGCATCATGCAGAAAACAGAGCCCTCTAGCAACACTTATGGCAACTTTGATCCTCACCGCCCAAGGAAGTGGCTGGGTCCACCCTGCCAAATAAAACATAGCATCAGAAATCACCAAGAGTTTTCATAGCCACACCAAGGAACTTTCATGGTGTTCAGATAGGCACCAAAAGTAGCAGATGAAAAGACTCCATAAGAGCTCATCAATCATCACTACTACATCATGCCGGAGTTGTGTGTGCATCTTTGCACACATGTGTGTTGTTAAAATCATAGATCAGAGTTTAAAACATACTAAAAAGAAGCAATCAATTTGAATCTAAAATTTATAAATGAACTAAGTATGACAAATTTGCACTCTCAGATTGGCCAGCCTTTCCTCCAAGAATGATGAGCATATAATCTCCCAAAATATAGTGGCTGCACACAGAACCATTAAGTCCTTTTAACTTGGTCAAAACTCAAAAGATTGTTGTTCAAATATGTCAAGCAGATGCTGAGGTAGTAGTGATCTATTCCATCTTATTTGGCCAACGGTTTTCCAAAGAAGCTCTGTACTTTGATTTAACACACTTGGCAATGCATCATCAGATGTAGATATTAGGAAGACAACAACTGTGCAAATCTTTTACCAAATTTGGGAGTATATAAGGATAATCTATGTGCAATCTTGGACTTCCATCATATTAAATTAAGGGCCCAGATTTTTGCATATCAAAAAGGGTAATCTTTCCGGATGGGTCAATAATTGTGTCTTCTTATGATTGCATGAATTTTTATTTATTTATTTTTTTGGGGGGTGGGGGGGAGGGGAAGGCAGAGAACAAACATAAGGTGTAAAGAAATCGAATGGAATGGAATATCAAGTTAGATAAGGACAAACACCAATGATGTAATCCCATTAATATGAACAAAGAATACGAAGGATTATGGATCAGCAATGTTGTTTGGAAAATATATTGGAATGGGCTACTTACCTCTAAAAAGATGATTCTCCAAGTTCCTTTTGCACATGAACTCATAAACCAAAATCCGGTTATCTCCATCCAAACAATACCCAATCAGTTTAACCAGATTTGGATGATGAAATTGGCCAAGATAAATAATTTCCTTCTGAAACCAATGGGCCATCAGTAAATGGGCCAATCAAGAGAGAGTGAAATAATAAAGAAGAAAAAGAAAGAAGCCTCCAGTGGCACCCAAAGACTTGTTTTTCATCCCCCACTCATTTTACACTTTAAATTTTATGAAAAATATATAAGGTTTTCATAAAAACTGATCACGATGTCTATAAGAAAACATCATTTTGAACAACTTTTTGGAAGAAATTTTTTTCAAAATCTATCGTTTAAGTAGACTTTTTAGTTATTTATGAAGCGAATACTATAATTGGCAAAAAAATCTACTTAAACGATATATTTTGGAAAAATTTATTCTAAAAAGTTGCTCAAAATGATGTTTTCTAATACCATATGTAATCAGTTTTTATGAAAACCTTCTATATTTTTCATAAAACCTTAAAATGTAAAATAAGTGGAGGATGAAAAGCAAGTCTTGGGTGCCAATAGAGACCCCTGAAAAAGAAACAGCATACCAGCCACTCATTGTCACCTAGGAAACCTTCACCCGTACAGTTGAGTACCTTGACAGCAATAGCCATTCCAAATCCAAGCTTTGTAGCGGCAAGGGTTTTTTCATCAATCCATCCTTTGTAGACATGGCCGGATTTTCCTACCCCAATAAGAGCACTGGGACGGAAGTTTCTAGTGGCATTCTTTAGCTCATTAAATGAGAAGGCTTTCAGACCAGGGGTGGACAATATTTCACATTCAGATATCAAAATAGGAAGACTTTCAGCATAGCTTGTTTCGCTGCAAGATCGGGCGGTCAGGCTGGAACAAGCTGAAGAATCAAATCCTCCTTTAGTGGCATTCCTTAGCTCATTATATGAGAAAGCTTTCAGATCAGGAGCTGACAATATTTCACGTTCAGATATTGAAGTAGAAAGACTTTCAGCATAGCTTGTTTCGCTGCAAGATTGGGCGGTCGGGCTGGAATGAGCTGAAGAATCAAATCCTCCTTTAGTGGCATTCCTTAGCTCATTATATGAGAAAGCTTTCAGATCAGGAGCTGACAATATTTCACGTTCAGATATTGACGTAGAAAGACTTTCAGCATAGCTCGTTTCGCTGCATGATTGGTCGGACAGGCTGGAACGAGCTGAAGACAGGCTGGCTTTGCTGATAATTTCTAAGTGTTCTGAGGTTGGTAGGGAAGAGGAAAAGGGATTACGCTATTGCATAAATAACAAATCATGGTCCAACAATAATCTAAACTCAAATTTGCCTACAATCTTATGGCATATTTGGTTGTCCAATTCAAAATTAAACAATTTAAGAAATTTTATATAGGGTTGAAGGCATAAATATATCATCTTGAATTATAATATTTTAAAAATTGTAGTCATCATTCTAATTGATGTTGTAGAATCAATTTTAAGAAATTCATGAAATACCACTATTTTGAATTGCCACTCTTATTTGTGATGATAACTATCATTTTCTTGAATTTGTTGATTCAATATGATAAAGTATGCCTTCAACCCTATGTAAAATTTCTTGAATTGTTTAATTTCAAATTGGACAACCAAACAGGCCATTAGTGTACACACAAATTCTGAATTTGAAATCAGACAGATTAATAAAATTAAAATTAAAAATAAAATAAAAACAAAACAAAAAGGGGACAGATCATTAGCTACTCTATCACATAGATCGATCCGACCCCAATGCTGAAAGTTTCCTAGTTTGATCATTAGCTACTCTATCACCAAATATGCTTATAATTTAGACGGATTCATATTTGGTGCGGCTACTTTTACTGCATGATACGGTAAATGTAGAATCAATGACACGTGGCAAGGAAGAGAAATGGAGGGCTATTAGGCCTTGGGCGTCAAATGCATCTCCGATTTAGACATGGTGTGGATTACGTGCAAGCAATAAGTAGATCACATAAAAAAGGTATGAGAGACAGTACCAGTTCGCAAAGTGGCATTGATATATTTTGACCAAATTTGATTAATTGAATTCAATATTCTGATATTTTGCTTAATTGCTCATTAAGTTGTTTATTGCATGCAATGGGTTTATTGAATTCTTGCTTGTGGTTGAATAGGCAGAAATGAGATTTAATTGAACAAATTTTTTTAATTGGTAAGATTTTTTATAATACCTATTCAAACCCCCCCCCCCCCCCCCCTTCTCTTCTCCTCCCCTTTTCTAGGTCTTTGCAAATCCATAACCCCGAAATTTCAAAGGAAAAAAAGGTCGATTATCCATTAGACCTAAATCTTAGACCCTGAACAAGAACTGAAATGTACAAGTAGCAAATATCCATTAGAATACTAAGCAAAACAATCAAATAATTAATTATAAGCATCAACGGCTAAATACAAATACAAGTTCACATTCAATAATTGAGACCCACCCAAAAAATCCATCATCTAATAAGGGTAAGGCAAGAGAAGGGTATGAAGACCCCTAATAATGAACCCACTATTCTCAATTGGACTTGGACGGAAACACTGGGTAAAACCAGCAGCAAAGAAAAATCAAAAGAATTCACTGATCCATTGTTTTCAAATTGGCGAAAATTGAAAATTCAGCTGACTGATTGAGAAATTTGAAGAAATTGAGCAGAAAAAACTTTAAATTTTAAATTTAAAAAATAAAAATAAATAAATAATAAAAAATCGGATTGTCCGAACTCCGAATTCCACTTATTATGAAGCAATTTCAGAAAGTTTTGGAGTCCAAAAAAAGAAGAATTAAACCCAAATGAACGTGTATTCAAGCTAAACAGAAAATAAAAACACTACACTCAAAGCAAGTCCAGAAAGTAATTCTGTAATATAGATATCAAAAACCCAGAACAAGCAAAACCCTCAAGAAGGTTCAATCCAAAAACCAAGTAGTTGTGGTTCAATGAACTTAACAGAAAAACAAAACAAAAAAGAAAACATATACAAATATAATATTTACCAGAAGTGAAATGGGAAGTTTGAACGGCCATTTCAATGCTCAGAAGATGGACTTTTTCTTTCAACACCCACTCGTCTGTTGTTTAACAATCAGCAAGCCTCATCATCCTAAAAACATCTCAACCCTCAAACCCACATATGATGATGAAGCAGAAATGGGTAGCTTCTGTAGCTCTAAATTTTCTTTGGAGAATCCGTAATAACAGAAAAAATAAAAATAAAAATAAAAGAGGAGGAAAGAAGAAAAGGAGAAGTAGAATGAGTCTTGCGCTTGGATAGAAAACGCCTAGATTAGTTAGAAAGAGTCTTGCCCTTCTGAAATCTCTAGTAATGTAAACTTGCTTTACAAAATAATAATAATAATAATAATAATAAAATAATTGTAATAGACGTCTTGCAATAATAATAATAAAATAATTGTAATAGACTTTTTGCAACTTACTAGGCTAGTGAAAGGAAAGTCAGGCCTTTGTGGATGGGACTTTTCTGAGGGTATTAACTATACTTTCTTATCCTTGATTCCCAATATTGCTGGCCTTCAAACCCTAAATCCTTCATCATTTTCGTCCTATTTCCTTATATAATGTGACTTACAAGATTCTCACTAAGGTTATTGTAGATTGAATTAGGCCTTTACTTCAAGAGTTAGTTTGTCCTCTTTAGGAGTAGTTTTGTTCCAAGTCAGCATACAACGGATAACATCTTTATTGCTCAAGAACTCGTGCATACTATCCTAGAAATCCAAAAGCAAGACTGGTTATATGGTCTTTAAAATTGATTTGGAGAAGGCTTATGACAAAGTCAGGTGGGACTTTCTTCAACAAGTTTTGTTTGACTTTGGTTTCCCTCCCCCCCTTATTGATCTTATCATGTTTTGTGTCTCCTCTTCTTCCATGTCTGTTCTCTAGAATGGGGAGTCACTTTCAAATTTTAAACCTAAGTGTGGTCTTCAGCAGGGTGATCCCTTGTCCCCTTATCTATTTGTCCTTTATATGGAGAAGCTTTCTCAACTTATATCCCAAAAAGTTGGCCTCAATGTTTGGAACCCTGTCAAAGCCTCTATGCAAGGTCCAGCTATCTCCCATCTTTTCTTTGTTGATGATTTGCTTCTTTTCTGTCAAGCTTCCTTAATTCAAGCTAATGTGGTAATGGACACCCTTAATGAATTCTGCCTAACCTCTGGACAAAATATCAATCTTCACAAGTCCAAGATCTTTATCTCCCCCTCTACTAACAGGGGACTCCAGCGGCAAATTCAACAATCTTGTCATATCCCTCTTACTTCAAATTTGGGGAAATATCTTGGTATCCCTATCCATCACTCTAGGGTTACTAAAAGCACTTATTCTAAGTTAATTGATAAAGTCTAAACTCGTCTTTCTAGCTGGAAAGCTAAATGCCTTAATCTTGCGGGTAGAGCAACACTTATCCAGTCAGTTACCTCTGCTATTCCTACATATACTATGCAAACTTCTTGGTTGCCTTCCACACTTGTGACAAATTGGATTGCCTTAACAAACAATTTCTTTGGTCGAGCAATCTAGAGAAAAAGAAGGTGCATCGGGTGGGTTGGAAAAAGGTTATTAAACCAAAATCTACAGGGGGGCTGGGTATTAGAGACACCTGATTGGCTAATGCAACTCAACTGGCTAAGTCTGGTTGGCAGATTCTTAACACATCCCAAGCTCAATGGGCTCAGATTTTTGAAGCTAAGTACCTGAAGGGATCTTCCTTTTTTGATCACTCTCCTAAAACCTATGCTTCTTCTACATGGAAAGGTATCTCCAAAAGTTTTAATTATGTTAAGGATGATATTGGTCATCGAGTGGGCAATGGTGAGAACATTTCATTCTAGTTTGATTGGTGGGTTGGTAATCAACCAATTTTTGAACTTATTGACTGTGACATTGTTGATCATGAGGTTAATCTTAGAATCTGTGATATTTTGGATCATGAAAGGAGGTGGAACTTGACCCAGCTCCAGACTCCCCACCCTCTCTCCCTCGTTAATCTCATTATGGGGATTCCTTTATCTCAAGTCACGTTAGCTACAGACTACTTTACTTGGAGACACTCTTCTAAAGGAGTCTACTCTTCGAAGTCTGGTTATGAGTTTTTATTGTATCAAAATCTCCCTCTTAATGGGGGAAGTCGTTGGAAATGGATCTGGGCTCTCAAAGGTCCTCAAAAACTGAAACTTTTTATCTGGCTTTTCCAACATCATAGTTTGCTTACAAATGATGTCAGATATCATCGTCACATGGCTAGTGACCCTCTTTGTCAACGTTGTGGACTAACTACTAAGGACTCCTTGCATGTTTTACAGGATTGTCCAATGGCTCAAGGAATTCGGAAAAGCTTTATTTCTCCTACTAACTAGCGTTGGTTGGTTAGCCTCTCTCGTGACTCTTGGTTTAGTGCTAATTTAAGTAAGTCCACTATCATCCCTCTTTGCTACTCTCACATCCCCTGGACCCTTTTGTTTCTTGCCATCAATTGGAATATTTGGAAATCTAGAAATATGGAAGTTATCTTTGGTGCCCCGCAATGTTGTGGAAGTCTGTAGAGATATTTTTTCCATGGCAAATGACTTGTTGACAGGATTTGGGCCCTCTTGTGCCCATACTCCCTCCCTCCCTCAATATGTTTCCTGGGCCTATCCCTTAGCGGGTTGGGCTAAGTTGAACACAGATGGTAGTTCAAGAGGCAATCCTGGCCCAGCTACCATTGGGGGACTCATTCGTGATGACAAAGGCAACTGGCGCAAGGGATTTGTTGGCAATATAGGCACCTGCACAAATACAACTATAGAACTATGGGCTCTTCACCAAGGAATGCTACTTGCTTGGGATATGGGTATTACTCAACTAATTGTGGAATCTGACTCCCAGATCTCAGTGGACCTGATTAGGAATGGCTCCACCCAATATCACCAGGATGCATGCCTTATTTCTGACTGCAAAGCCCTTTTGGCCCAAAATTGGAACTGCTCCCTTCAACACACTCTGCGTGAGGGGAATAAGTGTGCTGATTTTTTAGCTAATATGGGACATGACACTACTTGTACTTTTCTTATTTTGGAATCCCTCCCTGAGGGACTATGTAATTTTCTTTTTGCGGATCTGGTTGGTGTTTCTCACCCCAGACTTTGAATGAATATCTATTTCACCAAAAAAAAAAGGAAAGTCATGAAACGTAGAAGTTGAACGAGTCTCACCCAAGATAGAAGGAAAGTCTTGACCTTCTGAAATCTTTTGTAACCTACACGTGGTTTACAAAATAATAATAATACTCCCCTGTTAAAAAAACTTATTGGCCTCCTTTTCTTGGGATGCTTTAAAAATATTTTCATATTTTAAAAGTCAATGATTGTTTTTATTTTATTTTTTAAAATACCCTTAAAAGAGTATTATTATTTTTTTCAATGTTTTGTAGGAGGAAAAGGGTTTGTATGGTCCTAATATTCCAAAAGTTGTACATACAAATTGTGGGTTCATGCACGGTTTGCTTTGCTTGTTCGATGACCATTCTTGGGACTGCTTTTACGTATGGAATTCAATTAGTGGTGAGTGCATGACCCTTCCCTATTTTGGAAAGCATGTGAAATTTTTGTCGGCGTTTGGGTTTGGATTTAGCTCCAAAACTAACCAATACAAAGTGTTAAGGGTCTTTTGTCGCGAGCACTGTGGAGAACTCCTTCGACGCAAATGGCAGGCGAAGACATACACGGTCGGCACAACTGGCACATGGAGAAGTATGGGTTATGCCCCGTATTATTTCCCTCATGGCGGATAATCTGGCATTTTTCTCAATGGTGTTCTTCATTGGATTGGGCTTGATGATAATGGTTCCACACTATTATGTGCCATTGACATTGGAAACGCGCGATTCCAAACAATCCCACCGCCCTCTGTTTCATTCTCAGAACAAGGGAGTGCAAATCATTGGGCAACCATGGGGGGGTAATAGGAGGTTTGTTTCTATATATGTGCTCCTGAGCCTGATTTTCCTCATTCTGTTGTCACAATGTGGGTGATGAAGGATTATGGTGTCAAGGAGTCTTGGACCAAAGAATTTGTCATTAAACATCCAACATCGGAACTTTTGTGGGCAGAAAGAAGGCTTCAACTAATCTCATATTCTAGAAACGAAGAAACCTTAGTGCTATCTGGTCAATCTGATCTGATTTCTTATAATCATAGAACAGGAAGTATGAGAAAGCTAATTGATTGTGGATTTCGATCGAGGATTGAAGTTTTTCATCATATTCCAAGCTTTCTTTCACTGAAGGACATCGTGATGGGAGAGAGCTCAAAGAGTCAAAGGTGTTAGATGTCCATTCAAGATAAAAATTTCTTATTCTTAGTTTATTGCAAATTATTAGAACAGTTCCCTTATTATTGATGCAATCAGAACTATTTGAAGGCATTATCAATTGGATAACTATTGAAGTTAGAATGTTTGAAACAAAAGCGGCTGTTATGATTAATCAATCTTTCATTTTGAATTTTACCACAGTTGATCTCATTATTTAATTTTCAGTACGATGGTATGTTTCAGAGCTGAATGCATATTAGATTTTGTGGTTGAATGAATCATATGATGTGTTAATGTGTATCTGCTAAATTTGTTCCCACAACTCTGTTCTTTGAGGAGGTTATTTGGATCCCTCTTCCATATAAGCTGAAATAAAATTTACTCAACTTTTCTCGGGTCCATGTCTGCTGTTCTGGTTGGGAGTGTTTGGCAGCAATTTTTTAGGCTTGGAGATTTTCCAATGTTGCTAAAGCATCTGCCATTAGTGGCCTGACTTTAAGAAAAATCATCATCATATTAACTTGTCATTTATTAAACCTAATCTTTTAAAAAGTACCTTCCCCTGTTTAATACTCCTTCCGTCCCACAAATATAGGCCATGTTTGACAAAACACGGAACGTAAGAAAAGGCCATCATTGTATTGACTTGTCATTTATTAAACTCTATATTTCTAAAAATACACTCACCTTTTTTGTATTGGATTTTGTGTCAAAAGTAAATATTGAAATGACAAAGGGTAGTAAGGAAACTTCAAAAAATTATGATTTGACTTTTCAAAGTGAACAAACATTTTGGAACAAAAAAAAAGTAGCAAAAATTGCCTATCTTTACAAGACGGAGGGAGTATTGAGTTTTGTGTAGAAAGTAATTATTAAAATAATAAAGGGTAATATAGGAAAGCTAAAAAAATTTATGATTTGACTTTTTGGAAGGGAAATGCTAGTTAGCCCCATACTTTGCCTTACACTTTACTTTGCCTATGTGGATTTAGTTTTGTTTCAATTTTTAGGGTTTAACCATATTAATGGGTCCTACAATTTTATTCCCCTTATTCTCTCATAGTAAGCAAAGTGTAGGGCTAACTAGCATTTTCCTTTTCAAAATAAATGAATATTTTGGAACAAAAAAAATTAACAAAAATGGCCTATTGAATCTTTATGGGATGGAATAAGGAGAGTAAGATATACTAATAGGGTAGTGCCTGCTATAGGTAGCAACTAAATACAATAACAAAAGACAGCAACTAACGTAACATTCTTTAACAAACAGCCATTAGCACTCCCCTGATTATCATGATATACCAACTTAGTATGCCATATCAGTTGCTGTAATTGGTTGTTGTATGTAGCTTTTTTTATATTAAATTTGTTGAAGTTTCATTTGGATATCGACCCTCAAACAATTCACTTCATTTGTCAAATGACAGGAGTGCCCCATTGGCACTTTGATGTGGCACGCTGTGATTTGCAACAGGCTCAACCTTATGGACAGGGAACCATTCACATGAAAGACAGCAAATGCCAAAAATCTAGAATTCTAGCTAGGTTGATTTTGATTTAATTAATGTAGGAGGTGGGCGGGTGCATTCCCACACCTGGTGAGAGGTGCCAAAACATCCTTATCATCACACTTAAAACAAAATAGTTTCATATTTGTTTAAGACCACCCAAAATAAATAAATAAATAAATAAAAGAAAAAGACCACCGTGAGGCTAGGGTGCCCCCATAAGTTAACTACCACGGGTTCTCCTTTTAACTAGCTAGTGCTCTTACCGCATAGATTTGGTACACGTACTCATCTAGTTTGATATGGCGCGCCATCTATGAGTTTCATCAACCAAAAATTTGAATGCTAAATATACATATTAGCATTTGATTATGCACGCGCATTCGAGTTATACAGTTGAGATGGATTACCCTTAGCCCTAGCTTGTTGCTTATTAGTGGTATCCCAGTGGCCGGGTTGGGTTTAGGTGATTGTATTTTGGGTAATGCTATATATATATAGTAACACTATAATACAGCACCTAATGTGGCAATAAACTTTTGTAATAGGTGATATTAAATAACTTAGAAGGTATTTTTGTCAACCAACTCATACTACGTCATGTGCTGTAACTAGCTAGTAATTAGATATTGTAATTAGGTGCAATTTATAGCATTTCCTTTTTTATTTTTAGGGATTGACTCTAGCTCCTCCAACGTAACAAAAGAAAATAGTTGAGATGGGTTAATTAGATACTGAATTAATATCTTATGGGTTCACATCCAGTTTTAGACATTTGTAATTATAGTTTAATTAACGTGACTGCTAATATGGCACGCGACAATAGGAGACCTTCTCTTTTTATTGAAATTTCTAATTACTTCATGTTTGCTCCCACATCAATAGACACATAAATTTGAACAAATGAGTTGGGCTATATGGCATTGTCAATGAAATTACTTAATTATACTTCAAGAATGGACGAAATTGATACATTAAATGCATGTTACACTCACTCATAATGACCACTCTCTCTTTATATCCTCTTACATCATTTGTTTAGAGTCCCTCTCTCCCTCTCTCAACATGGATGTAACTGGAAGCAGAACAAGACAACCCATGAATAGTTAGCTGCGTGCCCTGAATGCCCTTCTACCTCATATTCAATAAAATACTATACGAAATTCTTGTCCCTCAAACAAGCCAAGCCTCATGAATTGACCAACAAACACGGCTTCCATGTAAATACAAATCGTAGCATTTTCCTTGATGGGTCATAACAGTGACTTGGAAAAGAAGCATTTTCTTTGATGGGTTGTAACAGTGACTTGGAAAAGATAGAGGGAGGGGATGCAAATATGATATAAGTTGGTGGGTGGGTAGGGATTCCTAGTTTCATATTTAATTATAGAATGAACATCATTTTCAGCATCTTTATGTCTTCTGGTTTGTTCCCTTTCCACATCTTCCTCCATCCTATTACTTCATAGGTCTTGATATTTATATAGCTCTTAGGATCCTCCGCTTGAGCAGTGAAAGTGGAGGTGAATCCGAGGCCGGTTTTGAAGTTTTTGAAAACCATGGTGAAGAGAGTAACCCAAGCATCACTTAAAATATCTAAGGACGAGAAGAAGCAACTCAACAGTTTGATAAAGGTGTTAAGGCCCAAAGTCTACATCACAGACACCTCAAGCTTCAAGAAGCTTGTTCAAGAGCTAACAGGCAATGGAAGCTGCAGCACAAATACATCAACCTCTCCACCACCAACTTATAAACCAGAAGCAACTAAGGAAACTCCAGCAGTTATAGATATAGAAGATCATGGAGTACCTGAAAGCAGCTTGGAGCTGTCCGATGATTCAACAGAATCATGTAACCTGCAGACATCTTCTAATGATCATGATCATGAGCAGGCATATTTCATCGATGAGACAAGGCAAGCATGGGAAGATACATATTTTGATGATCAGTTGGCACTAGAAAAGTTATCGGCAAACCAACATGTGGACTTGTTAGCGTATCAAGACCTCGAGTCATGGCTTTTAGATGTGGAGCCATTTCCTTCATTTAGTTATCCTCAGATTGAGCAACAGATCGGCATACATGACTATGACTTATCTGGGCTGCTACAAAGTTGATTAATCAACCATTGTAACACAAAAAGGAAAAACCACTTTGTATATATCGCTGGATCCTCTATGTATCTATCCCATGTGTATTTATTTGTACAGAGGACAGACCAGCTAGATATGGTCATTAACCAGTGTAATCTATAGCTAATTGTATAATTATGTTCCCATCGATCCATCGATGCTCTCCCTCAAACACTATTTTTTTTTTTTTTTTTTTTCTTTCTGGGTTCGTCCTCAAAGCATCGATCAAAGCAAACGATCGACTCTAAATATATTTCGTCCCTCAAACTCGTGTCTATAGAACATTTACAGATATTTAATATTTGATCTGGGTAATGGAATAGATATTAATTTCTTCAATAGAGCTGTTGTCGAATTGTCCTAGGCCTCCTGTGTGTATCTCATAATAAATAAACAGTCTTTGTAATATTAAACGTATTCTAATGCACTTTTGTACATATTAGGGTGCATATGAAAAATTCTACTTGTGACTCGTATTTTTCAAAACTAATCATTGGATTAAAAAACTTTCTCATGTAAGACATTCAGCCAAAAAATCAAGTTAATTCAAAACTAATTACTATTCGATCCGAAATTTGCATTTTCTAATCCAATTGTTGATTTCGTAAAATATGAGTATATATGTGTCTCACAGGTACAGTTTTGGAGGTGCACAGATATTAAAAGGAATGAATATATAAATAAATAAATAAATAAAACAATATAAAATTTGGCCGTCTGCCAAGCTACTCAGATCATAATCATTAAGCATACTTTTCCATTAAGATGATTAGTTATGGGTTAAGGCACATGTGGCTTACTGCTTAAAGAATGCCTCTCAGGGATTATATGGTTTTGATCAAGAAATTTATGGTCTTTGCGTTGTTATTATGACGTATGTGTTGAAGCCATATCAAGAAAGAATAAATCAATTAAATATATGTACAGATTTTATCTTTAAGATCTTTAGTATCTTCACAAAAAATAAATCTTGTTAAGTGATGGCCATTCAGGTTAATTAGTAATTAGTAAAGGAGGTGAATATATAGTAACCAGAAGCTTATGCATGTACATGAAAAAATTAGTAGGAAATCTGATCCTAATGGTTGGTTAATTAGAAGAAAAATATGGATGCAGCATAAGATAAAATCAAAAGAATAAAAAAAAGTAAGTACTTCAAAAAAGAACAATTAGAATTAGTAGACTTAGCAAAAGCTAGTGAAAAGGATATGGTACCAGAACATTTCGAAAATGATCGAGTCGAAAATGAGTAAAGAAAATGAGAAAAGAAAAGAGAGATGTTGATACGAAATTACTGTAGAAGGGAACTACTAGTCCCTGTTGAATACCGATCGACATAATTAATTAAAGCATTACAATAACAACTTGCTAAAATTTATGTCAACTCAATTTTAATAAGTCGATTAGTTAATTGCAGTTCAAGAGCGAGAGTAAAGACTCATAAATTTTATTTTTGTAAAGAACCTTATGCGAGTGCTAACCCTGTTCTTACCCTGAGCAAGAAAAATAAAATAAAAACCCTAACCAGTTGAGGACTATTAACCTAGGTCTACGCGAATTGTAACCTTGCATGGCCATATAAAGGGTCAGCGGCCCAACCCATGTAGCTCTTCTTGATTAAATGGGAACGGCTATTGCAACCCTCCATTCCTATAAGCCCACCCCCCATCCTTTAGGTTTTTAAGATTTTATGCAAAATATAAAATGTTTTTATGAAAACCGGCTATGGTGTCCACTAAAAAACATCATTTTAAACAACTTTGCAGAAGAAAATTTTTTCAAAATCTATCGTTTAAATATACTTTTTAGCCATTTATAACTTTTATTTCATTTTTCGCCAAAACGTCTACCTAAACGATAGATTTTGGAAAAACTTTCTTCTGCAAAGTTGTTCAAAATGATGTTTTCTAGTAAATATCATGGCCGGTTTTCATAAAAACTTTTTATATTTGCATAAAACCTTAAAAACCTATAGGATGGGGGTGGGCTTATAGGAATGGGGGGTTGCAATAGCCATTCCCTGATTAAATTTGAGTTGAAATTCAGTTCTTTTTTAACTTTTTTGTGTGGGGTGGTTGGTTAGGGCTTGGTAATAGAGGGGCTAACCTTATTAGCTAGAGGCCTTGAGTGGAAGCCGACGTGGTAATTTTCAAAGTTTAGATTCATCCCATTGGGGTTTGTAACCTTTTGCTTGTTGGTCTAGTTGGTGTTTCCACCCCTAGACCTTCATAAATATATTAAAGTATCTTCTAATTTGCACCCAAAAAAATATGTGAATAAATAAATTTTCACGACAATCGTCTTTATACTCTCGGTATTCATGGCCATTACGAAGCAATTAATCAATATGGTATAAATTTTCTTATTATATACTTTCTCGGTTCCTAATTTACCGTCTCCTTTGAAAAAATACGTTTTTTGGAAAACTCTATTAAATGCTTTCATATCAATATATATGTTTTAACATTCCAATTTTGTTTACCTTTATAATAAAATAAAATAAAATGACATTCCAATTTTATCCTCAAAGTATACAAAACATTAGGAAAAGATAGTACTTTTTAAGGATATTTTAGGAAATGAAATAAAAAGAATCTTTGACTTTTGGAATGTAACAATAATTTTGAGACATTCCAAAAAGAAAAGGATATCAATAATTTAGGAACAGAGAGAATACTCCGTATTATAAAATATGAAAATATAAAATAATAAAGCTATAAACAAAGAGCTACTTATCAAAATTTTGTTGTAAAGAACCATCAACGTCGTGACTCTGTGGCCCAATGGATAAGGCGCTGGTCTACGGAACCAGAGATTCTGGGTTCGATCCCCAGCAGAGTCGCTTTTTCCTGCTCATTCAGTTTTTTTATTCTTCTTCTGGTGAAGATAAGAGGGTGAGGAGTGATCGCTGGGGGTGGGAGTGCAGGGATTTATCTAATCCTGGTACATTCCATCCACAACTAGACCATAGCAGTGAATCACCATATCAAATCAAATGCAAAAGACCTTCTAATTAGAATCCAAAATTTGTCCTAAAAACAAAATCCAAGATTTCCAAGTTTTCTTCAACTCCAAACGTTTCATAAAACCATAAAGTTTTATCCTATTGTATGCTTCCCTTTTTGCAACCGAAGAAAGAAAAAAGTGATTCCCAGCTACATATATTCCAAGGAAAGAAAAAGTGATTCCCTGCTACAGATATTCCTTGTTCTTTTTTCTTTTTCTCTTTTGGCTTCTACCAAGCTACTTCTATTGTGGTCATCCCCAGTGTGGTCGCCTGAAATTCTGTCAAGTCTTCTTCCTTTTTGAAAATGATTGTGCCCCTGTGGTTCAATATACGTACGATCATGTAACAGGAAGCAAAATGCTCATCATATGGACCCATTTTCTCTAAATAATACCACTGATTATCATTCTTTACTATTTACACAAAGAAGGGAATTTTGTCAACTTAAAGATGATAACAAATTTATTACCCCATTCCATTCCTCACTAATTTTGGTGTTGTAACTTGCTCGTTCATGCTTGTAGCACGTGCATTTTTCTCGTTCGTGGTTTTAGCAGCCTATAAATCTATTTGGGGCTTACTTAACAACTAAATAATTCATATGATTTCCAAGCTCCCCACCCTAATAATGCTTAAATTAGAGTCATTTTCAATGTCAAACATGAATTGGAATTCTTTCATTTTCACAATGTTTTCAAACACCCATCCCCTAATGCTTAAATCAGCTGGCATATAATTACAAAAGGAAAAAAGATAAACAAGCAGGTGAAATTGAAATAGAGCTTGCTTATATAAAGTAGCTTTCAATTCATTTAGAGCACTAGCAGCAGGATGGAGAATGCTTTATATAACCAGATGATGTAGCAAACTTTTTTCTGATTTAGGAACAACAAGCTGATATATATCAACCTCCACAGAGAGGCAAAAGAAAACCCAACAAGGAATTGCATCAAACAATTCAAAGAAACAATCAGGTGAAACAGGAAATGTATTGAAGAAGCCAAATTGAAAATGAGTTATTTAGCAAACAATGAAAGCGACCACCTCACGTTATCGAGGCTTTTCAGGAGTTTGTTGTGGAGCTGGGAGGCTATACAAGGATTTCAGCTGCCTGCTTATAAGCTTGCTGTTTTGGAGAGCCAATTGAAGTTCCAAGTCATCAGACCACCACTGTTCTAAACCATGAGCCTCAAGAAACTTCTGCTTTCCCTTCGACATCACAAACAACTTTGCTGCTGCCTGCTCATTTGTGGGACAAACATTCTCCTTGCTGGATTGGTTTTCTCCTGTTCCAGCCGGATCGGTGTAATAGCAACAGATATAGTCGCTATTGTTCACATATATATGAGGTACCCATTTCTTCAACCCTACACCAGGAGCCTTCTCCCCATATAAATGAGGTACCCAATTCCTAAATCCAAAACTAGAAGCCTTCTCTCCCTCATCATTGTTGGCTTGCGTTCCACTACTTGAAGGAAGCATCGTTTTGAATCTCTTCCAAACAAACTCAGCTTTTTCCCCAATACTTCTCATGCTCATAGCTAGTGAAACAGAAGGGGGGTTGAACAAATGGGTTTCCACATATATTCCTTGTTTGGCTAATGCCTTGCCCACTTGGAGAGCAAACCCAGCCCCAAGGGAATGACCAGCAACACATACATTGCTGCTTCCATAACTATCAGCTATGGATTTTAGTGCATCCAAAGCTCCTTTAAATCTGACAGAACCCTTTAAGCTTTCCCAAGCTAGAAAGCGTAGATCATCCTCTACATCCCTTCTAATGGTCAGGCTCTTGAGTAATGTTCCTCTGAGTGCTAAAACAGCTTTTGGTGCACCGCTGGGTCTAAGTAGTATCATATCAGCCAATGCTGCAGATCGATCCCATTCTAGTATTGCACCATAGATGGATCCATCTCTCTCGTCAATTAAGGTTTGGGCCAGCTTGTACTTAAAGGGTATCCACCATTTTGGAGCAAGAGCGTTCTCTTCTGTCTTGTTCTCTTGTCTGTCAAGTTCAAGCAAGTAAACTGCTTGTATGAAACATGCAACTACTGTTCTTTTGTAATTGCCATCCTTCCTGCGAACACAACGCATCATGTTGAGAACAAGAACTGTTAATGATTGAAGATGAGGACTTTCAAAAGAAAGTACAGGCAACTCTATATCTAGTATGGATCAACGGAAATCAATATCAGGACATGAAATTTGTATATGCAATTGAACGAGAATAACCATCATTTTAATTTTGGTACAGTATATTAGAAGCATTTACAAGAAATGAGATGAAGATGCTGGTGAGGCCGGCTAATTTCCATAAAAGTGCCCAAAAAAAAAAACTACGCAAAACTGTTCTCAATAAGGTGCAAAATTAGGGGAAGCAATAAACTTTGCACACAAGATCAGAGTTGTCTGATGAAATGATGATCTACATAATTAAAAAGAACCATTGACTTGAAACAACTTAAAGTAATAAAATTTGGAAATCTGAAACAAGCACCACTCCATATGCAATTGAAATCACGAATTCACTACTGTCACCTCGGCACCATACATAGTATTAAGTTTAACAAAGTTTTCAAGATTTGACTAATGTATTTTTGTGGACCCATTACAATGGGAACAGGTAAACAGATGCAAGGAAAGAAAGTAACCTGTTCAGACTACAACTTCATGCAGTTTGTCACATCAGTGACTACATTCACCAGCTTATAAAACAACAAACATCGGCCAATTGGAGGGAGAAGATCCTCTCCAGTCCCACTATTATCCAGTAGTGTCCAGTTAATGGCTGTTAATGCCCCACCTCATCATACGCAAATCTCACAGCCCACAGGACAGCCACATTAGATACCCTTCTATGGTATAACTTAGTCATATAACCATTTCGGCGCATAAAAAAGTCAGTAGCAAAATCAAGTTAACCATGCATGGTCGGATTTCCAGCATGGAAAGATTGAATGCCATGATAAGTGAATAAGAGTGATTGAAGAGGGAACTGACGGCTGCTTGTGATGAAGCGTAGTCAATCAAGGCAATCTGTTACAGTTTTAAATAGATTAAAAATTACCATAGGTGGGTATTGACGTGGTTATCTGTGGGCTGTAGGATTTCCCGGGATGAAATGGTGTATTATGAACCATTGACTGGACACTACTTGACAGTAGCGGACTGGAGGGGATCTGAACCCCCCCAATTGGAGAATCCAAATCTAATCTTCAAATGCTTCTAAAGCAAGAAACATCGACCTGCATGGGCCATTTATTCCAACGAATTGACCTTATCAAAAAAATAAAAAATAAAAAATAAAAAATGCTTCTACAGATTGGAAACTATTTTAAGCAATTTTCCCTTTTTTTCTATTCGAGATCGGACCAAAGCCTTAGTATCTCATTTTTCCCCTGCATTTTCAATGAAATAATGGAAACTAACCTCGATCCTGTTATACTGCCCGTAATTCGGGATATGGGGTAGGCTGTAATTTCTGATCAAGTACAAGAAGAATGGCAAAAACCAGGTAGGTGTTGAACCCACATATACAAAGAAGCCACTCCCCAAATATGGAAAATTCAGTACCTCTTTTTTAGATCTAGAGGCACCTGATATGAGTTAAATCATAATATTATACACACGTAATCCCTATAAACGCGGACTTCATTAACCAAATCTCAGAACCAAACTCATTTCTTGTAATAAAACACAAAACCCATATCTCAACCTTTTTTTCTTTTTTTCTTTTTTTTTTTTCCCCCCAATCTAAGAAACCCAAAAACCCCCATTTTCTAAATCATCAAATAACGTGATGAAACACAAACTCCTTGCATTCAGATCCTAAAATCTGACACCCTAAAGATAAAAATCTTCAATAAGAAAATAAGAAATGAGAAGTTTTTAACACGCCCACCTGATCAAGGATTTGATCACCCTTGAAATTCCAAACTTCAATTTGGGGAAAATAAGAAAATCTTCGATAATGACGCGAAGAATTTGAAACCCAAGGTACCATTAATTCAAAATCTTCAATGCATTCAAGTGTGTGTGTGTGTGTGTGTGGAAGAGAAATGAGATGGGTACTGACCAACTAGAATTGATGAGGTCTCTCCAATTAGGGGAAGCCACATTTCGAGGTCCAGACACATGGAATGCGTACGGATGAGCCTCCTTTTCCACCACCACTTCATTTGATATCTCCTCTGCACTACGCTTTGCCATCACCACCACCTCCTCGTCTTCTTCTTCTTCTTCTTCTTCTTCTTCCTCTACCACTCCTCCTCTTTGATGCTATCTTAGCATGTTAGATAGATAAAGAGGGGGGACTGTGCCTTGATTGAAAGGTTTGCTTTTCTGCTTTGTTTCCCTTCTCCCGTGGTATCTGATTCGATGGATAGCTGAGAATTTAATTTTTTTGAAAACGGCTGGTTTGTCTCCAACGGTCATATTTCCTTCGCGTTGTCGGTTTGTCCCCCATTTTCATTGGAGGGCAAAATTGCGAGGTTATTTTCGTTTTTTTATTGGGTATCTTCCTTCGTCGGCCTTCGCGTTGTTGGATGACAGGTGGATTTTATCCTCGCGGAAGTGTACAGAAGTCAAAGGGAATCTTTACAATCCGGCGTAGGTGCATGATACTCAATGCTGCTTCAATCGCAGAAGGCTCATGGGACGGCTCTGATTTGTTCTGATCGTAGATAAAGCGCCAAAAGGGGCGCTATATGGTGTGGAATAGGAGTTTTTTTGAATCAGAATTAACAGGCCTATGTATCATACCAAGCTAGAGGCCTGGACATTATAATTTGTGGGTGGGACATTCCCATCTGGCTCTGGGCTACTAGCCCATTTGATTTTTAAATTTTTATTTTTATTTCATAGGGAAATTACATAAAATTTTTGGATTCTAGGCAGATTCACAAAAACCTTTTCCCGCGGTATCTGATTCCCGAGGAAGAATTTAATCAAAATGCGCAAGTTGATCCAAATACCTTAACCGTCAAACCAAAAAAAAAAAAAAAAACCCTCCTCAACTTTCAAACAAAATAATTTAACATTTCAATTATAAGGGCTTTAGAAAGCGTAGGTTAAGTGTTCGAAACTCCACAAAATCATTGAGCCCCTTTGAGACTACTTTTAAGACCCAAAGGACCTAATAATACCCGGAGTATGTAGGATGGGGGAATTGCACATACGCATGGGATAAGTCAAGGCCAAACCTTAGATACCCTTGTTGATTAAAAAAAATTATTAAATTGATAAAATAAAAATAAATAAATAAAATTGTGACACTTTTCCTTTATGTTAATTTAGGGTTAACAAATTAATGCAAATAGACAATGTTTTTTATATACTATCATTAAACCAATTTAATACCACCAACGTCCTTATGGCCTAAAGGCATGTCCCTAAGCCCTTGTTTGATAGAAAGGAAAAAGTGCAAGAACGAAAAAGTTGATTGGAGGAGATATTTTCTTTGTTTGATTAGGAAGGAAAAGTGGAAGGATGACCTTTCCTTCCAACTCACCAAAATCTTTGGGAAGTATAAATAAAGATAAAGTTTTTTTTTTTTTTTTTAAATAATATATCAAGTAGTGAGCACATGATTTTGAGGTCCTAAGGTGCCAACCTAGTTGAAATGTTAGGATTCTCTTTGATGCTTCTATTTTTTATTTTATTTTTTTTCAAAAAAAAGATAGAGTTTTTATTAGTATTACAAAAATACTCTTCCAATATAATTGTTCATTTCATTTAATGAGTGTATGATGATAAAATATGTAATTATTCATTTTCATTTTCTTTCATACTTTCCCTCCTCTCAAACCAAAAAGAAAAAAATTGCTTAGAAATGAAAACTCTATCCCTCCCCCATTTTTTTTCCTTTCGCTTTTCCATCATTCTTACAAAACAAAGCATAACAGTCGACATCAAGCCAAACAGGGTCGAGCCTATGTTCCTAGACTGGGCTGATCGGTTTCAAGTCAGCCCAATCGGGTCACCACCATTCATCGGGTCGGACTAGGCTTTGCCATAAAGTCAAAGTCTCATTTTCTCCATCCCCAACCAAATTTTGACATGTGGCCAAGCTCAAGGTGTTCGCCCCCGCACAGAATCCCCACACTTTGAAAATCTAGTACCCACATCATGGAATATTTGTGGAGGAGCTGTTTTTCCTACTCAAAATATAGAGGTGGCTATGACACACCGTTGTAGAAACTAAATTAATTATAGCCTTACAATTGCACAAAGCAATATGGAAAGAAAAACCTCCAAACTGCGAGAGCTTGAAGCCGACATATATTCCCATGGCTGTGAATTTCAGTGCTATTTCTCTTCACCCAAACCCATCTTCTCCATCGTTTCTGATCCCAAAACAGAAACACATCTTCAAGCTCTGCTCTTTATCATCACCTTCTTCTTCTTCTTTTAGAATAGCTGCTGCTCAATCAGAAGGAACTGAAGGAAGGGTCACAGAGGAGGATCCTCCTCCTGCTTTCTCTGGTACGCATTTGAAGTTGTTCTATTCCATTGAATTTAACACTGGTATGCATGTGGGTGTGTGCGTTTGTCTGTATATATATATATATATATATATGTCTGTCTGTCTATCTGTATGTATTGTATACATATTTTGTCTCTAGTATTTAGAATTGAACGAAATAAGAGCTATTTAATTCCCTTAAATTAAATTTTTCTTTACTCATAAGTTTTGTAGAAGGACTTGGAACATGGGTTGATAAAATACGTGTAAATACATAATGGGCTAAGTGTGAATTTGATTTGATTTGATTTGATTTTTCTCAAACTAACTTCATTGTTAGTAGCAAATAGACCCGATGAAATGACTCCGAAGCCTTCAATTTTCGATCATTATGTAGTGTGCTACTGGATTGGATTGGATTGTCACTCAAAATTTTACTCGAACACATCAATAGCAGATCATTAGAAATAGGAGATAAATTATATATATATCCCAGGATCATTTACAAGATACTACTTCGGCAGATGCACAACCTCTGCCTGCCATTTTGTCAATTCCACGATGTCACGCTTTTCCTGTAATAACTAGAATGTGTAATTTCAATGGTAACTTTCATATAATTTTTAAGCAACATAATCATGAAATCTGGTATCAAAGTTGAGAGCAGCTCATAATATTGTGCTATTGGGTAACTTATATATTTGCCGACGTAAACACTAATTTTTCAGGTTGTCCAAAAGACTCGAGCTAATCATCAGTCACACATCACCAATTTAGCTTTTTGCTTGTGAATTTTGCAAGTAACTCATAATTTTGTGTGTTTCTTGTAGTTCATTAGTCATGTGGCACCGGATATTTTCATGGGCAAGAAACGCTTATGCGATTTCATGTAAATGTTGTGGCCATTAACTATCATCTGAGATCCTTGGTTAGGCAGTTGAACTGTATTGATTTTAAATTCACTAGAAAATTTCCTTCAAAATCAAACTCCAATCTGAGGTAGAATGGCATAACTATGTGAAAGGGTAAACTTCTTTATAGGTGTTCTCTTTAATTATTCCTCTCAAATGAATTTGACTCCTTGCCTTCAATTTCTGAGCAAGACCAATGAGAGGAACCCTGTCAATCACCTTGAAGAAATAATGACTACTTTTGAGCTACTACTGAGCAACCCTGTTGAGATAATATCACCTCCAGCAGTGCAGTTGTTCTAAGGATAACGCTATGCCTCAACTTTAGTTGAAAACAGAGAATTTAAAATAATAATAAGAAAGAGTCAGCCTCCTCAGTGGCCTGTTTTTAACTTCATAATTTAAAATTACCAAATAGTTTTATACCTCAATCAGAATGCTTAAATTGCTAGAAGCTTTGTCATTCCTACTACCTTTGTAGAGCAGCAGTTTGTAGAAGTCCATTACATATTTGTTCAACTAGGCAAGAGGATGAAGTCAAATTTTGTTGAATTTATTAAACTAAGAAATTGTGGGGTTCACCCCTGAAGTAGTTTTGATGCTTTTTTCTATGTAGGTTCTTTGTCTTCTGCACGCACACAGCTAGATCTCTTGGAACAACTCAGTTCCACCAGCTCGTCTGTTGATGGTATGCATAGCTCTTCCTACATAAGAACAAATCCATTTTATATTCTTGTCATTAAGAAAAAAACAAATCAAATTTAAACTATAGCCACTTTTGTTCAATTGTTCAAATCAAGCTGAGAGTCTTTATTTCGTGACCAGGTTATGAGAGTGATGGCAGCTCTCGGAAACTAACAATCCGTGATCAGCTTGCGCAGTTGGTCGAGGACAGAGATGATGATTTCAGCATCCCATTGGGTAAAAATATAAAGAAGGTCAGTGCCAAATTCTTAACCATCTCACAGAAGAGAAACATCAAAAGACAGGCTTACCTGGACGAAGTATCTCAGAGGAATGACACTGTTTTCTTTGCCACCATCGGAGCATTTGTAATCCTTCCACCTCTTGTCATTTTAGGGATTGCTATATTAACTGGGTATGTGCAGCTTTTTCCATGACATATAGCCATTAATCTATTATATAGAAATCATGGTTTCAATCTATTATATAGAAATCATGGTTTCTTTCACTGGTCTTTAGGTTTTATGGTTTAATTAGTCTCAGTATTTTTGCCATAAAATCCATAAAAATCATGTATGCATAAATTTTTAATCGACGCTACCATGGAAACAGTATCAACTAAATCAAGGCATAGAAGTTTCCTTCAAATTGTTTCAAAGAATTCACTATTGAAGTATCAGGGGAAAATCTTTCTAACAGTTCAGGACAAAATCTCTTCCCATTTTTACATCTAAACATAGTCACATCCACCACAAAATCAGTATGGTTTCTACTAAAAAAACTAAGAGCTACATCATTTCCATCAGCAGGTAACTATGTAACGAGGACATAATAGTTCTTAACGTGATGGGCACCAATACTTATCCATGTTGGACGTTATTTTGAGCATGGTTCATTTTGCTTTGACACTGACAATTTTCTCGGCTGCCATGTAATCTTGGAAGATATAAAATAGTTTCCTTTACGTGTGTATCTAGGTTTCAATAGCAAAGAAGAGACTAGGAACTTCTCTCTCACAGCAGTCTAAATGAGCTGCATGACATAAGCATCCAGTAAACTTGGGGATGTTTGGATGTCCAATGGGAACAGAATTGTTCCGGTTTCTGTCTAATCGAACGTGAATGCATAAATTCTTTAATTGCAATGTAGGCATTACAAGATAAGATGGAGCCAGTGCAAAAAGTTTGGATTCATCCACAAAAAATGATGATAGAGAGTTTCAAATATGCCTTTTTCTGGTATCTTAAAAGTGATCTGAGGTAGACTCATTTCGAATGCAACATAATTCAATGATTCTACTTCAATGGGATGTCCCTTAACATTGTTTCTGAAATGGGGTTAGCACCGTAATCTATGTCTTAAATTCATTCGAACATATACATTGGTCTGCTTGTGTGCTTGAGAAGGCCAAACCCGGGCTGTCATAGTGGCACCATTGCAACCTTTATTTAGATACTTCAGGTATGACAACATATCAGAGCCATGATATTTTGAATAATTCATTCACAACCCTTTGTACATTTTACCTGCCTGGAACAAGGCTATGAACTGCATTTATATTAAATGTCATCTTAAGGGATGAGAGCACTATCTACTGTTTCACAGTTACAGTACTTTCTTCTTAAACTTCTCCATAATTTGTTTCTCAACAATATAAACCTGTCCAGGGCCATCTGAAGAAAATATTGAAACTTCAGAGACAGGAAGCAAAGACTTAATGAAGCACTGTAAAGCACTTTGAACTTCGGGGATAACCTGGAAGAAGTCTAGAATTTACGGGGAATTAATGATGCCCCATGGAAACAAAATTATTCCATTGTGTTGCAAACTACATTTTTGAGCAGTCCAATTTGTTTCTAACCCAAAATGAAGGAAGAAGGAGAAGTTAGTTTCACTGAAATCAACAAAGCCTTTCTAACTATGTTCCAACTTTTTAGGTTTAGATATGAGGATCCTATTTCACCATTGATTTCATCTAGGGCCAAATTTTCTGTTAAAGCATAGGCGATCATGAAATCTCTCACCGCGTCAGCCCTTGCCCTTTTTTTACCTTCTTAAAGTTCATTCACCACCATTGAACTTCAACCATCTCTGTTCGGTAAGTAACAGAGACAATTTAAAATTGGAGTTGTATTTGTGTCAGAAAGGACACTCCTTTGACATGCCTGGACTCATGTCAAACATGCCCTATACGTGTCTAGAATTACAAAATATTTTTTTGACATTGTGTGCATTTCAGACCTAGTTCAAAGGGGCTCGAATCCTCTCCAGTTTGCTCCTCTCCATTTCCCTCCAATATGTGGCTCACAATTAACCACATTGTCTAAAGCCAATCCAACGGCTTGTAATGACCATGTCATTCTTTCCACTACATGTGCTCCGTTATCTTTTCAAAAGGGTAACAGCTACTGTGACAGGGTAATATACTCTTCGGCGGCAATCAAACTCCATAGATGGGAACCAAAGGCGCATTTGTGAATTGCCATGACATTTTTTCTTTCTCCTTTTCAATCAAACATCATATTTTATACTTATTTTTCGGAAATTTTTTCAAAGAGTTGGATTTAGAAAGTTATGGTGACTCCCTTAAGATTCACCCTGTGGAACCAAACAGGACAAAATCTGTGCTAATATTTTTCTTTCTTTCTTCTGTAAAAATTCTGACAATTTGGTTGTGGTAATACACAATAGATCCCACCCCAATATCCTGTTTCTCCCTCTGCCCATCACTGAAGCAAATCATGTGCCAACGAAATCAATCGTTTGCTAATAGATTGCATTTATAATCCAAATCCCATTGGCAAAGGGATTGCAACAATGCTCTGAAGAGGTCCATAGCAGAGGTTATTAGAGCATAGAATCCATGAAGATAGAAAGATTAGGAGTTTAAAAACATGGATTATGCCCAAATTTTGAATTTGTAAGATGACAATGGCATCCAATCCAATAAATCAATTCCATTTTGTGTCTTCCTTATTGCGTTGTCGTTACAGTGATGGAACGGTAGTGCTAGTAAGCTAAGAATGTGAAAATGATTTTGCAAAGTGACTTGGCCCATCAAGAACCCTTAGATTTGGGTGAGCTGTTAATAGCCGTCAACTAGACCCAACTAGAGGCTAGCGGACTAGAGGGGATCTGATCCCAATTCAAAGTTCATACTGTGAGAATTAGGAATGAATAAAATTTTTCCTCTTTCTTTCCATTAATCAATAAACGTATATATATACAAAAGGAGAGTAACCAAAAGATTTATTAAAGATCCTATAAAACTAGAGAGATTAAAACTAACTCCTAAGATTGCTGTGTACAGTTAACAAAGATTTAAACTTGAATAAATCACAACAGACTCCTAAGATTAAGGAGAACAGACTCCTAAGATTAAGGAGGACAGATAACAGTCTTCTATTATGCCCCCTCAAGATGGAGTGCGGGAAAGAAGTCCAATCTTAACTTTCAGTTGAAGAAAACGTTGTCAAGGAAGAAGCTTGGTAAGAGCATCAGCAATTTGATCTTCAAAAGAAACATGAGTAACATGAAGAACACCACTTTAGACTTGATCTCGAATAAAATGAAAATCAATTGCAACATGCTTCATTCTTAAGTGAAAAAATCGGGTTTGGAGAGTTGAGTGTGAAGTTTTTTTTTTTTTTTTTTTTTTGAGAGGTTTGTGGATGTTGTTCTTAGCTCTAGTGGTCATTTTGTGAGGGGGTTGGGGATGAGTTTCAGGTTTCAGGTAGGTGAGTGCTGGATGTTGGGTAGGGGGAAGTTATGTGAGGGGCATTTCCTGGTGAGGTGGGTGCAGCTGAGATGGTGGGCATAGGTGATAACTCTGGAGCTTCGCTGGAGAGCTGCAAAGGAGTGTCCACTACTGATGGTGTATAGAGCGGTGAAACTAGAGTTGTGGAAGAGACACGAAGGGGTTGCAAAATCCAAGTGTTAATAGAGTTGGGTTGGGGACGAAGTGATTATTTGGAGAGATGTATGAAAGGAAACGAGGACTCAACAAACTTAACATGCCTAAAGACTTAGATTTCGGAAGTTGAGTGATCAAGACAATAATAGGCACTTTGAGTTAGAGAATATTCAATGAAGACACATGGTTAGGAATAAGAATCTAGTTTGTGAGTGGTATAAGATCTGAGCCAAGTGTGAGCGCCGTGTCCTGAACCACGCCGGCTCAGCGGTGGTATGCCACTAACCACGGATGATTAGGATAGAGAGGGAGTTGCCACCTGATTTGGCTTCGGTAACCAATTGACCCTTAAGAAGGGTCTAACTTACCATAACCAGAGATCATTTGGGTTTGAAGCTAAGCTACGTGAATGGGAAGGTGTTAGGCACCCATCTACGCCCAGCCGAGGTCGGCCCCCACATATATGTACTTATTGGTTTTAATTAAAAAGGACTTAATTAGGCTCAACCGTATTCAAGCAATTCAATGATTTAATTTAAATGTTGGCACACAATATGAAGGAAATAAGGAATCAAAATAAAACAGTACGGATAAATATGTACACAGAAATCAAGAGTATTTAACAGAGTTGAATCATATTTACACAGTCTTCAAAACGAAAGAAGGATTAAACTGCAAAAATAGGGGTCATGCACGTACGTGCATATGGCAGGCACGTACGTGCACATCATATGTACGTACGTATATGCTCAATAAATTAGCCTAACATTTACCGTGCTCTGCTCAAATGAATCTATGACTTGGATATATATAGGAAATTGACTCGAATGTAACTTAGAAGTGATAAAAATGACCTAAATCTAAATGATGAAGGAATGAAAGCAAATATTGATGAGGATGTACACGCAATAAATGATACTTGTACACACAGGCCTAAATCATGCGAGTTGAATGCTGGAATTGATGGACAAATATGATTGCATGATTCTTCCTATCCTTTATGCCCGAACAATATTTAGAATATTGAATATCGTATGCGAGGGATGAATAGATGCTAAAACGAATCTGAATGCCAACCATTAAATGAAAGGGATGCAGAAGATGTTATGCACATTTCATACAATTAAAAATCATGCTAAATCACAAGGAAATGGAATAAAGGATTGAAAATCGTTACCCTCAGGTACAGGCAGCAGCAATTTCTCCAAGAGCTTACCTTCCGAACCTCTCGCAGTCACAACTATGAGTTTTCGGATCTTTCAGGGTGGAGGCTGGGTGCAAAAGTTGGATCCCCCCTCTTGGTTGGAAGTAGGGTATATATAAGCTAGGATTAAGGTTTAATTCAGGGTCTATTAGGGTTTCTCAGCCACCACCAAGCAGCTATCAGCATAGAGGTTTCACAAGGAAAGAAACGATTTGGGGAGAAAAGCTGAAAATTTCGAAAATAAAGGGCATAATCGTACGTGCGTGGAAGATGCACGTACGTGCATGACTCATGCTCATACGATCATGGGGTATCAAAAAGTATCAAAAAACCAATTGCATGATCGTACGTGCATGGAAGATGCACGTACATGCATGAACCATGCTCATATGATCAAGGGGTATAAAAAACTATCAAAAAGCCACGTTGTGCCTGCATGGGTCCTTCGGGCTCGCTTGTGGTATTTCATCTACTATTGCCCTTCATCATTGGGCTTAAAGGTGGTCCAAAATGTTAGGCGGTACAAAATTGGGTGTCAACACCAAGGGTAACAAAGACAGCCAAAAATTCGTAGTTTATAGTAATTGAGAGCTGTTCCAAAAGGTTTTTCATATAGAGAAGAGAGGTTGAGGGTTGGAGTGGGCATGCGATTAATTAAATAAACTAATGTGGCAAATGCATGAGACCAGTAAGCTAGAGGAAGAGAGGCATGAGTAAGTAATGCTAAACTAGTTTCAACAATATGAAGATGTCGTCTTTTAGAAAAGCCATTGTGTTCAGGTGTGTGGGGTAGTGTAGTGAGATAAGAAATGCCATTGGTGGCGAGGAAATTAGCAAGAGCTGTGTATTCACCACCATTATCAGAATATAGGATCTTGATGTTTCTGTCAAAGTAATTTTCAACAATGGTTTTAAATCGAATAAAAATTGCTTTAACATCTAATTTTTGTTTAAGAGGGTAAAACCAGACATATTTAGTGAAGTGATCAAGAAATATGGCATAGTATTTAAACCCATCATTTGAAATTGTTAGTGAGGTCCAAACATCATAAAAGATAGTTTCAAGAGGGTGAGAAGAAAGGATTGTAGATTTGGAGAATGATAGTTTTTGGTTTTTATTACAAAGACAAACATTACAAGAGAAATCCAATGAGACAAGGAAAACTTAGCATAGTTTATTATTGGAAACAATGTATTTTAAAATTGAAAGAGCTGGATGTCCGAGTCTATGATGCCACTTAGATGAGGAAGTCTTTATGCTAGAAAAGGAAAAAAGTGGGAAAGAGACTAGCCACTCATATACACCATCTTTAGTGTGGCCCTTCAAAAGTGTAGCCCCTGTGCGAAGTTCTTTCACAATAAAAGAAGATGGTAAGAATTCAATGGAAACATTGTTTGTGTTATAAAATTGTGAAATTGAAATTAGATTATTTTTCATGTCAGGAACACAAAGAACATTGTTTAATTGAAACGTGTTTTGAGAGGGTGTTGTGAGAGAAATAGAACTAGTGTGGGTAATTGGGAGACCTGAGCCATCTCCAATCGTAATGTCATTCGAGCCATTGTGTGGAGTATGTAGTGAGAGGTAGTTTAGATCAGAGGTAACATGGTGAGAGGCTCCACTGTCCAAGAGCCATGATGGAGCAGTAGAAGAACTAGCAGCATAATGTGCCCGTGGTTGCCATGGTGAAGTAGGATGATTTGCTGGAGTAGTGGAGTTGTTGTTGGGTGATAGGAATTGGAACTAGCTGGAAGGAGGGACACCTTTTGGCAGTGTGGCTTGTATTTTGCAGATTTGGCAGTATGCCAAGTATGGACGATAAGGACAATTGCTAGGAGATGAAGATAGTCCACCATTTGATGGTGTGGAATACTGATTTGTAGTGTTATTGGAGGGACGCTAGGAGCTGTGGTTGCCGGAGCTTGATGGAGAGCGCCAGGGTGTTGTGTTTCGACTAGTGGGATTCACAGTGGCTAGAAAGTGAGATGATTCTGGATTTGTTGTTAGTAAAGATGCTTTAAAGTTGAGCAATTTTTCATGAAACTCTTCAAAGGTAATTAAGGAATCTTTGGCTTGAACAGCACGAACCAGTTCTTTGTAATTATCACCAAGACCATGAAGTACTTTCTCTGTGAGATCCTCTGTATCAAGTGGTACTCCAAGAAGGGCCAGTTCGTCAGATTAAGCTTTTATTGTCTGCAAAAATTCAGACACACTTTTTAGAACCCTTTGTAATGTTCTTTAGTTGGTTTTTAACCTGTTTGATGTGTCCATGAGAAGGCTTGGTGTAGATGTTGGCCAAGGTGGTCCATACTTCACGGGAAGTTTTGGACTGAGCAATGAATGGAATAATGGTTGGGGAGAGGGAGCCAATGATGGCATTAAGTATGAGTTGGTCTTGTCGAATCCAGAGAATATGTTCTGGATTTGGGCTAGTGGTGCTATTTTGAGTGAGGGTGCTTGTTGGACATGGTTTTGATCCATCAACATAGCCTAAGAGGTAATACCCAATGAATAAGGTGTAAAATTGCAATTTCCAAGAGATGTAGTTGCTGGATGTGAGTTTAAGAGGAGTTTGTGCAGCCACGTTAATGGTGATGAGGGTATTATGAGTTTCATTGGTGTTGTGAATAGTAGTGTGGGAAGAGTTGGTGGTCATAGTTGCGACAGATAATAGTCTTCTATTACATACAAGCAGTAACCTCTAGACAAACCTCTCTTCTTTTGACATAGAAAAGAAGAATATTGTGCAAAACAAATATACTAAGAGACGATAAGTGGAAAGAGTAGTAGTAGTTGTTGTTGTTGTCAAGGAGAAGGTAGAAAATGTAATTCTATGTATGTAAAAATGATGTATATATACACAGAGGCGGATCTAGAATTTTTTTCCAATGGTTGCATTTTTATTTATTTATTTTTTTGGGTGTAATTGGCGATTAGTCCATAATTAGGTAAAATATTAGTAATTAGTCAAGCAAGGTCAATAGAATGAAACTTATTTAGCAACCTAATCACTTTTATTTTTTAAATACCTTGTTTACCCTTATTATTACTTAGGACACTCTTTTTTTTTTGTTATTAAAGGCACCTTATGTAACTAACTTAATTATTTAGTGTTCTAATTTTTAAAAGCTTATAACTTTCAATATGTATATCTGTTTTCAAATAAAATTATATTTTTAGAACCTACTCGTCAACATCTTTGAAACAAGATCCATATTGATTAGGTAATTATTGAAAAAATTGAAACCTTAAAATTTTACTACTTTGTAAAACTGATGTAAAATTTTACTACTTTGTAAATTTTACTACTATGTTTACTGTAAAATTTTATTACTTTGGCATGGTCAACTTTGTAAAATTTTACTACTTTGTAAAAACATTAAACAATAAATTTTATTGTTTGTTTTGAATGGACATTAGCCCTTGGGAGGAGACAACGAAGAGAAGAGAGGAAGAAAAAGCTGAAAGAAAGAGAAGAGGTAAAAGAGAGAGAAAAAAAAAAAGGAGTAAAAAATTTGGCCCACATCTTTATTGCACTCCTTTAACGCGGGCCTCACATGTTTGACCTTATCCTTTCTTTTTTCATTTCTCTCCCTATATACTATTTTCTGCAAGGAAACCCGTCCTTCTTTGTGTGTGTGTGTGTGAAAGAAATTAGTGATTTCATCAATTGATTCCTAGATAAAATCCTAAGACAAAAACCATACAATTCCAACAACTACAATGTTTTCCAATTCCTAATTTGTTTTTCCCTAACCATCAACAGAACGAGATGAATTATAAACAAAAAATTACATACAAGTGAAAAAAGGGGAAAAATATTGTAAATGGCTTTGGGAGATCAAGCTTTCTTGGGGGTCTTAGTAGCCTTTAAAGGAGATTTGGGTTCTTTAGTGGTATGGGCGGTCTTCTTGGGTAGGAGAACTGGGTTAATGTTGGGGAGGACACTACCATGTGCTATGGTGTGATAGCCCAAATATTTGCCCCCTAATAATCAATTGATTAGTGTGATTATTATTATTATTAGTGTTGTCATAATTATAATTATTATTAATCACCAAAGCTTTAGGATATATATATAACAAAAATTACTAACTTATTATATTAATAGGATTAATGATGTAATTAATCCTTAAGATGAGGTCATTGCTTACATGGGAGGGGATAGGTGGCTAAATTTTATGAATTGCTGAAAAATAAAAGCAAAACAAAACAAAACAAAACAAACCAACAAAAACAGCCACGTTTGCTTGAGGAAAAAGAAATGGTTTGCTTGGGGACAAAGGGATAAGGGGGAATCTTCACAAATTAATGAGGGGAGACTTCCTTTGACTTGAGGGGGTATAAAAGGGCTAATTTTCAGCTCATTTTCGTGCTATTTTGGGCTGCTAAGAGAGTGTAAAAACAAGAGAGAAATAGAGAGAAAGAAAGAAGGGGAAAGAAGGGAGCTCAAACCAAGGAAGTTTCAAAACATTTTTCTACAAACCTAAGGTGAGATTTTTCATCTTTGAATGATATAGGATAGGTTCTAAAAGTTTCATGAGGATTGGTTGATGTTTGGATAATTTTTGGAGCTTCAAAGAAGCATCAATGGCTTCCCTCATACTTTGTTTGATTGGTTCTCTATGCACAGTAAATGAAACTTCATGAAATTTTTACCATAGTTTTATGATACTATAGAGAAGCTTCTGTATAAATCTTAGGCTTTAACACCTTGTAGGTTGTGAGAAATAAATGGGACAACCCGAAACACAGATATGAAAATCTGTATGAATTCGTAACTTGCTTTATTTTTATGATATTTTTATAAGATTCTACATGAAAAACTAAGCAAAATGGGCTTGTGAATCATCGAAAAAGGTTGAGAAATGAATTAGTTATGAATTTTCAAAGTTCTGATTAAATGTGGGAAAAATTCCAGACAGCAGCAGAATTTGGCTTTGCGCGGGAAGAAGAAGGGTGAGCGATTGAGTGTGGCAGCATGCACCATAGGCTACGTGTACCCTAGTGCAATTGGCTATGTGGGGCCCTCATTAGGTGCTAGAAAATATTTTTAAAAATCTTATAAAAATACTATAAACTTATGTTTATAATTTTGTACCCATATGAGCATGATAACACGGGTTTCAAAAATTAGGAGACTTTAACCCTTTTGTGTAATTTGTTTTCAAACTTTGACTAGCTCAAACAAAGCGTATAGAATTCCGATTGAGTTACGAATTGAACCATTGAATTCATATCAACAAAATTTACATAAGAGTATGTTTGAGGTAAAATGAATGTTTTAATTTTAGGTATTATTTTATTCACGTGTAAAATGACGATTTTACCCCTACTCACTAAAAATAGCTCGAATGGATTCCAAATTGAGTTTTGTTTGAACCCATGCAATTTCTATGAGAAGTAGAACACTTCAGGGACTTTTTATTAATATTTTTATGATGTCATCATAATTCTCATATTTTTATATTTGCAATATAGCCCCTGAATTTCATCAAACTGAATATTTGGCTTAAAGATTTATGTTGAGTAGTTTGATTAAGATTGTTAATGGTGGTGGAACATAAGATGAATGATAACTCATATTCATAATTGGATATTGCAATATTATTGAGATTAATTAGTGTACGTGCATGATATTGGCATCCATATATTGAGCGATATGATTATTAATGCATGTACAAACATGTATCAAGTTATTCAGTGATCTGTTTATGTGAAGTTGAATACTTATACTTGTGATTGAGCTTAAGATGTTGAGATGAGAAACAAACATGTATAAATCTATTTTTTGACATGTTTATGTGAAGTTGCTTATACTTGTAACTGAGATTGAAATGTTGAGATGTTGAGATGAGACGACCGGGTTGAGAAAGCCTGACAGTTAGTGCACTAATATGCTACTCCATTTTTGAGGGCAAGAGGCCAGTGGGGTAGCATACACACATGATGAGCGGTGTGTGCTGTGGTCGTAGATAGTATATCCTGTATGAGCAGACAGGTATGCTATGATTGTTTTTGCAGGTTGCAGCAGGCAACAGAGGCACAGGTACGTGCAAATTTTATATGCTTGAGTGGCATAACTTTTGAGAAGTGCTATTAACATCATTGTAGTATGAGATGTTACAAAGATGCTGTTACATGTAAGATGAGTTGTTGTATACTAATGTTAAGTATAGATGTTGTTACATGTAAGATGAGTTGTTATATATAAATTTTATATGCTTGAGTGGCATAAATTTTGAGAATGCTATTAACATCATTACAGTATGAGATGTTACAGAGATGCTGTTAAATGTACGATGAGCTGTTGTATACTAATGTTAAGCATTCATGGATGAATTATCTCACTAAGCCGTGGTTTGCTCACCCTTTTATTAAAAATTATTTTTCCGGATTTGGAAATTTGTGAGCTGTTGAGAAGACATGAATAGAAGAGCATATTTTCCTGATTCGATAGTTGTTTAGTTTTGATAAGTTGACATATGTGATGTAATATCAACAGTGATGCATTGTAATAATTATAATTTCGTATATGAGGTCATAAAGAAATTAATGTTTATGTGAAGTAATATTTGTTAACATGGTGTCTCTTGGAGAATGAATGGATAAGGTTTTGAGTTGTCACTACCTCACTAGGCTTTAGCAAGGCTATTTTTGGGGCGTGACATATGGTCACTCCATGTAGAAGCTTTCCAAGCTCCTCACAGAGTCACAACAAGTAGAACATGCCTTAGGATAATCCTGTTCTTCTTGTTGTCACGAGTTGCATTTCCAGCCAATTCTAGTACTTTTGTTGCTAGGTACTTAAGCACAACGGCCATGTAAACCGAAGCACCAATTCCAACACGCGGGGCATAAGAGCCCTTCTTTAAGTATTGGTCAATTCTCTCGACGAGTAAGTGCAAACCAACCTTCAGCCAACGATCAGAGATCTTGGAGTTGGTTGTGGCTGATGGATGTCGTCGGTGGTTATGGAGGTAGAGACTAAGGGCTTTGATTTATATAAATCAAGGGTATTTTTGTCATAAACTAGAAAATGGACTAATTGAGTTAAGGGAAAAGTTTCTTGACTAATTGCCAAATAAGTCTTATTTTAGTGGACTAATGGCCAAATCCCCCCCCCCCCTTTTTTTTTAAAAAATTTTAGTTTTAATATTTTTGCTAAAGGTAAGATGGTGAAGGGAGAAAAGTAGGAGCACATATCGGCATCATTGAATAGAGGTGATGAAGGGACATAAGATTAACAGACATATTAAATTTTAAAATGCCTAGGTGACTTTTAGAGACGTGAAACTTGCTTATATACCACTCCTAACACCCCTGTTTACCCGATATAGAACAAGATCCTAACAAAATGGGAAAGAGTGAAAGTCACACATTAACATGACTAAATAAAGGTGACAAAGTTGGACATAAGATCGACGCCATACTTTAAAAACTTAGATGACTTTAAGAGATGAAAATCTTTACTTATATACCACTCCTAACACCCCATACTCAATATGGGACAAAGTTCCTCTTAATAGTTGCACATAAGAATAAATTAAACCTTAATTTTATATAATCTACAAAAATGGTGTATTTTAATAAATTTAATCAAAAGTAATCAAACTTTAACTAAATTTAATCAAAATTAACCATATTTTCTCAATGAAGGCTAAAGCATTACATAAATTTACTTATCCAAATTTTATCCAAATTTAAAAAATAAAATAAAATTTATTTGAGTGGTTGCATAAGCGCACACGTGCAATTTAGTGCAACCGCCACTGTATATATGTCAATGTGTGGGTGAGAGAGCGCTCATGTGCCCTTGCGGTATTGGTTTCCTTTTATTAGAAAACTAGCAGTGAGCCCAAGCATTGTATGGGACAAAGAGAAGAGCATGATATTTAATAGGAAAACCCCCCCCCCCCAAAAAAAAAAAGAAAAGAAAAGAAAAAAAAATGTAAAAGTAAGATCTTACTTGTGACAATACATTAGAGAAAAATGAAAATTGAACAACTTTTAAATTAAAACAAATTGTTATAACTTTTGAAAAAAAAATTGTATTGAACGGTTACCACTTTTGAAAATTAGAGATACAACCTAAATGTCAATTGGAATAATTGTATCTTTTAAATTAAAACAAATGGTTCCGAATGTGTTTTTTAATAATAATTGAATAGTTATCACTTTTGAAAATTAGATATACAACTTTTAAAAACAATTTTTAAAACATTTTAAAATAAAAGAGAATACCACGTAATTACGTAAAAAATTGTCACGTGACAATTGTAAACATTACTTTTAGGGAGATGTTATTGCCAGAGACAATAACTTTGTTTCCACTGCCTTTGTTTTGAAGGGAAGAAATTGTCCCTAGTAAAAGATATGAGAAAATCACGAAAAGGGAGGAGAGATAAAAAGCTACTCAGTAAAAGAGATAAACAGGTGGAAGGAGAGAAAAAACTAGGAGGGAGAAGGAAGATGATCGGCTATGCCTGCCAACAACATCTCCCTACTCTAACAAATCACCCGAACAATGCCTTTGTTCTCTCTACCTATGTTGCAACTTGCAACCCGCCTATTCCACTAGCAGCATCCATTCCATCTGAGTACTACCCCTTTTTTTCTCCATCTTTGCTACAACCCAATTCAACCCTTTTTATAAATTTAAAACATAACAAAAACAGGAAATCAAAGGGAATATACAGTAAAAGAAAGAAAATAATGGTGAAGAATAAGAAAATAGAGGAAGGAAAGGAGATAACTGGGGTAGAAAATCTAGAGTGGGGAAATGCAAAATAGATAAGAAAAAGAAGAGCAGAAGGCCAGAAATTAGAGAATGGAGTATAGAGATTTGGAGACAAAGAAAAAAAAAATCAAAGATTACAGTTTAAATTTGGAGACAAAAGGAGAGATCAAGTGGAACAAGAACTAGAAAGAAAAAAAAAGGTTGGAAAGAAGGGAATACAAAGAAGTTATAATAGCAAAGAGAAAAAAAGAACAAAAGAAGTGAAAGAGAGAATGAAGAAAGAGCATGTTCTGAGAGGTCCACGCCGGCGACAAGCATCACCGTGAATTTTTACCCAACACTAGGAATTTTTGGTTTTGAGTTGATAAGCTTTTCCTCCCTCTTCCTTCTTCTTCTCTCTCCTCTTTCAACATTTTTCTATTTCCTCCCGTTTTGTTGTTAACCGGCGAAATGCAGCGGCATCATTGCCGTAGTATTAAACCCCTTTTCTTTTTCTCTAATTCCTCTTTCTACCTTTTTGTGATGTTCACTCTCTTACGTCTCTTTTTACGAAGGGCAGTTTCATCTCTTTTAGAACAAAAGCTGTGGAAGCAAAGTTATTGTCTCTGGCAATAACATCTCCCTACTTTTATCTATATATATATATATATATATATATATATATATTAGATTGTCCACCATGTCCTTATCATATCAAATCCTACTCCGGTATTGTGTTGATGCAACTAACCCCTCTAACTAGTGCTGTCACTGGCTAACATCTAAAAGAATTCCATAAATTTCTAGGTATAAGCATCACTTTTAGGACTAATAAATTGCACAATTTACATTTTCCAAATCGGAATTATTACATTTTATTGAACGTCCAAACTTCCCCTTCGTAAAATCCAACACGTGACCTACATCCCAATGATGACAACGTTTCTGTTTCATATGTCTATATTCAACGCTCATGCTTCATTGATCCCAATGAAATTGACAAAGGCTTGCCCACTTTGTTCCATTGGGTTTAGATATGTAGGCCATATTTCACCATTGGTTTCATCAAGAGCCATATTTGCTATTGTTGATTCATAGGCTATCATGCAATCTCTCATGGTGTAAATTACAATAAGACCTCCTGAATGTGCATTCACCACCATTGAACTTAAACCATCCATCCTCAGTAAGTATCAGAGAATTTAAAATTGGAGTCGTATTTGTGTCAGAAAGGACACTGCTTTGATGGACTCGTGTCAAACATGCCCTAACGGCTTTAAGTGTCTAGAATTATAAAATATTTTTTTGAACACTCTACCCTTTCGGTGTTGGTGTCCTCTTGTTAGGAAATTGCCCAACTTGTCCGCATCATATCAAATCCTAGTCCAGTATGTTTTAATGCAATAGACCCCTCTTACCAGTGCTGTCATTGGCTAGGACTCCAGATATTTCTAGGTACAAGAATAAGTAGGATTAAGAAATGGAAAAATGTACATTTTCCAAATTGGAATAATTACATTTGATTGAACGTCCAAACTTCCCCTTAGTAAAATCCAACACGTGAGCTAGATCCTAATGATGACAATGTTTCTGTTTGTTTCATATGTTCGTATTCACAGCTTATGTTCCATTGATCTAACTTCATCTTCAATTGCTCTAGTTTCTCATTTTTATTTTTATTTTTGCTTTTTTATTTTTAAGAAAAGAGAGTTAGATATGTCATTATTTTTCCCATTTTTCTTCTTTGTTTCCTTCCCCTGGTTCTGTAATAAAACCTGCCAGTGAGTTGTTTAAATTATTATCTTTTGAACTTCAACATCAATGAAGAAAACACACATCATGATGAGAGAAAAAGAAAATAAATTCAGGAGAAGACAAGAAAATGCAGAACTGTACCGTAAGTTTATGAGGTTAAATAAAATAATGCTTTGTCTGTTGGCAGAGAAAACAGGGGAAAAGAAGATATTTTGGAACCTTATAATTATTCGGGCTTGAAATTTAGTTGCAAGACTGCTTTTTTTATATCTTTGTAGTCTAGGAAACCACTCAAAGCATTAAAAAAATAAATAAATAAATACAACAATAAAGAAAAATTGATTCTCATTCATCATTAAATTGCTTGATTACAATGATTTAAATAGAAGTCTAAACATAAATTAAGTATAGAAAAGAGATAACCTAAGATCTATATTGCATGGACACGCTATTTTTGAGAGAAATGCAGTGTCGGACACGAGTCTGACACGGACACTTGCCCGACACACATATGGCATGTGTCCAACACTTTAAAAAGGTGTCCAATCAATTTTACTGTTTCTTTTTGGTCTGATATGGTCAAGACATGAGGATACTCCCACGCGCACGGGACACTCCAGGGACACAACAGGGTCATTTTGTAAATATTATTTTTAAAAAAAGGTACATAATGTTATATTTAAAAAAAAAAAGGGTCTTTTTTGTAATAAAAAAAATAAACTTAAAAGGTAGGAATGGAAGCTTCCCGATTCCAATTCCAAATCCCAAGCAAAGAGAGAGTGAGAGATAGAGAGAGAGAGAGTCAGCCGGAGCCCCTTCGTCCATGACTGATGGCGATGACAACTACTGACTTTGAAATGCAAAATATTCTTCTGCAGATGGGTTTACGCCTACTGGCACTTAGAAGAGTGCAGATCCGCCAGCTGCACAGGTATACATCTGATACATTTATTTGACTGGTGAGGACTGGTGTTGACTTTTCTTCTCAATTTTATTCAACATTTTCATAAAGAACTAGTAGGTGCCAGTGTGCAACACACGTGGGCCATTTCAAATTATTTATGATGCATTTGTTTGATGTGTATAATGAAATTATATATATACTAGTTGGTAGACACATGTGTTGCATGTAAATATTTTTATATTATAAAATAAATATTTCATTAATGGATATACGAATTTATGCTAAAGTGGACCATATAAATTGTCTTTTAAAGAAGAGATTTTTATGCTGGGAAAAAAAAATTAGTGCCAAAACTAATAAATTAATTAAATGTGTCATCAATAACTTAAATAAATATAAAAAATATATGTAAATTTCAGTTGTACACTTGCCTATTAAAAAGATATTTCTCATGGCTCTGTCGGTGTATATATATATATATAGTCCCAAGTATACAATCCTAGAGGGGGGTGAATAGGGTTTATAGTCAAATAAAATTCTAATTAGCAAATAAAAATCAGATTATTGCAAGAATAAATAATATCACAAATATGCAATAATAAGGAGATATAGAGAAAGAGAGAATACAAACGATTTTAACGAGGTTCGGCTCCCCGCCTATGTCCTCGCCTTAAGAGCTCGCTTGAGAATTCAAATCCATTATCTCAATCTTCTTCCAAGGTGAAGACCAAACCTTTACACAGCCACAAGTGTTCTTCCCCAAGCACTTGCACAAAGCCCTCTTTAAGAGCTTCAAAGTTAGGGTTTCCACAACCTTTTAATATAAAATGATTTGATGATTATTTATGTACAATAAACTCTCCTCAAGAGTAGATAAACACTGATTTACAAGCTCACTCAACTAAAGATTGATCACAATGAATGCTCACTTAAGATTTCTAGGGTTTTGATGAAGATGACAATGAATGGTGTAGTTTTCTCACAATCCTTTATTCACAAATGAGTTCAAGTGTTGCTTTTATAGCCTTTGGGTCCAATATGACCGTTCCATAGCATTACATGCCGGGAAAAGTAGTTAGGAAGTATTAAATGCTTTAAATGGCTGTTTAAAAACTAGCCGTTATGTTTTTCCCGAAAGACTTGGTCAACTGAAAGTAGGTTTTGGTCAACTAAAAATTCCAGAGGACATAAAGAAATGCCTCAGACAAGTTGGTAGACTGAAAAGACCTTTTGGTCGACTGAAATGGCATTGTCTGAAAATAAGATTTTGGTCGACTGAAAATTCCAGAAGGACATTTTCCAGATGAAATGCCTCAAACAAGTTGGTCGTCTAGAAAGATCTTTTGGTCGACTGAAATGGCAGTTTGGTCGTCTAAAAATGAGATTTTGGTCAACTGAAAATTCCAGAAGGGTGAAAGACTTGAAGAACAAGCCTAGAATTTCTTGGTCGTCTGAGATGGCACTTTGGTCGTCTAAAACCTTTTGGTTGACTAAAAAGAGCATTTGGTCGTCTGAAAGTTACTGTTTACGTCTAAAAGTTACTGTTTACAGGAAAAACAAATTTACAAAAGAAGTCCACTAACTTAACAGTTTATGACAAAAAACATTTTGTGTCTTTTGAAATAATTTTACCACTTTATAAAGACCTTGGAAACCAAAGTGAGCACATAATTGATCAATCTTTCACAAAGGTCCTAAACCATTCATAAATCTAAGTTGAAAGATATAGCTTTGAGGTTCCATATAATTGTTCTTGTGACATGAGCTGTATAGCCTGCTTTGTGATTCTATTTGAGCCATTTTGGAAAGTGTACATTGTAATACCTGTCTCATCAAGAACTTCACTTGTCATTAGATACAAATCAAAACATCTAAACTTTGTTAATCATTAAAACAATTAGGGATTGAACCCTTGGGGCCAACAATATATATGTTTATTTTTGTAAGGAAAAAGCTAAATAGTTTAATTCTTTTTTTTCGAACTTGTTTGGCAACTAACCTAGTTATGTACTTATTTCAGGGAGTAGTAACTTTTTTAAAAAATTATTTCATAAATAAATTGAACAGATAACATCGTGTTTAAATTCAAGAAATAAGAAATAAATTAAAATAAATGTCATCCAACTCATTGAAAATATTATTCTAGGAGTGGGGAAGTTGGGTTTTTTTTATAAATTTTTTTCATAATATAAAAAATTAAATGAAATTATGATAAATATACTTATTTTAAAATTTTCTCAATAAAAAATGTGCTTACTAAAACATGGGAATCCTCCTGGGTTGTCCTTTGTTGAGATGATGTTCTATTGACCAGATAAGGTAGAATTTTTAACATCGTTACATATAGGATTTGGTTCTCTTAATGCCAGTTTTTGATAGTCTAGGAACCTCATTCGGTTTTATTATATTATATTTTAATAAAAGTTTCTATGTGAGAAAACAAACAACTCCATAAATAAATAATTAAATAAAAAGAAAGGTATCCTCATAAAATATTTGTGAATTACGATTTGTCAAAAACTTACACCAAAAAAAAAAAAAAAAACTCAAAAGTACTAATATCTAACAGAACTAAAATAGAACCCTACTGCGTTTGCAAGGAATCTTGTGGGTAGGGCATTCAGTAAGAATAGAGGTAAGAGAACCAAAGTTACAGAAATATATGAAGTACTTGACCCACATGGAAAACAGTATTTTCTATAACAATTAGAATAAACCCTAAAACCCTATATTTCGAAAAAGAAAAGAAGATGAGGGCTCTATTAAAATAGGTTGAAGCTACTATTAATGGAGAAAGTAGAATTTAGAATCCCATTATTAATGAATAGATGATATGTGTTATGAAATAGAGTTAACTTATAATTCTGGATTTTATTTATTTATACGAATTATAGTTTCCTTAGAATTCATATTTATGTATGTGTTTTATATTTCTATATTTCCTATATATGTAGAAGGGTAATTGTGCATTTAAAATTTAAAATAAGGGTATGTTAGTCAATCAAAAGTTTTTTTCACATTCAACTTTTTATAGGTAATATATCTATATATATATATGGGCACACGTGCATTGTACATGAATATTATTTAAATAAAACAATTTAGAAATTTTATATCTATCTATCTATATATATATATATATATATATATATATATATATATATATATATATATATATATATATATAGATTGAACATAAAAATCTAATTATTTGTTACTTTTGTGTTAATTTAACTTATTAGAGTAAACGCTCAACGCAATAGGTCAAAATTTCTTCAATTGTTAGGAGTTATGGTAGGAATAAAAGTTAGCTAGAACACATGCATAGTAGTAGAGGCTGTATAGAATTTATGAAGTGAACATAAATTGTGTTATCTTTTTTTCTTCTTTTTTGCTAGAAAATAAACATTCTTAATTGGTTAAATATGGGAGGCAAATAAATATTTAAAATTTAAAATTTAAAATAAAGATGTAATGGTCAATCAAAAGTGTTTCTAAAGTATAAACTTTTATAGGTAGTATATATATAATATAATTTAATATGTGATACAAGAGCATCTTTGAGGGAGGTAGCAAAAAAAAAAAAAAAAAAAAAAGTAACAAATCTGTCTTTTGCTACCTTATCTGGGCTGTGGCAATTTGCTACTTCAATTTGAGATGTGCATTCCAAACGGAAGTAGCGAACATAATTATTTTATTTTTATTTTCTATATTTTATATTTTTGATGCTTTTAAATATTATTTAATTTATTTTTTTAATAAGTGAAATTGATCCCTCATAATATAGTTTTTCTTACTTTTTCTAAAAAAAAATTCTCAATTTTATTTTTATATGGTATCATCATCTACAATTTTTTTTGTTCACTTAGAGATTGAAAAGAGAGTGGAGATCGAGATTTTCATTTTATTTTTTTCCTCATTTCTTTGTTTTTTTTCCTTTTTCTTTTCCCCCTCCCTTCCCATCAACAACCAAATTCAAGCAAAATAATAATAATTATTATTATATACATATATGACCCATTCCAACAATTTCCACGTTACAATCAAAACACATTCAAGGGTTTTCCTAATCTACCCAAAATCCTCGAAAACAACCACCCCCAACCACAAAAAAATTTAACATTGTATAAATTCTCACCAAATTTCAAGAAATACATAATAAAAGTATAAAACACTCACACAACAGCCCCTTGAGATCCGGTATCATCTCCATGATGTGGATATTTGGTTTGTGACTGCGCTGGGAAGTAGGTGTGCCTCTAACAGGCCATTCTCGTTTGCTAAAGAATGAGAGAAAGAGGGAGATACGAAGTCAATGTGCTTTAGGATTATATGTATAGTAGTAAATGAAGTATTTGACTTAGGGTTTTCTTTGAATTCTTATTTGTGTTTTATATATTAAGGTATGTGTTTTAGAATATATTAAGGTATGTGTTTTAGAATTATAGTTTCCATATTGCTATATTTCTTATATATGCAAAAGGGTGGATAGTTGTGTATTTAAAAATTAAAATAAGGGCATATTAGTCAATCAAAAGTTTTTCTTACATTCATCTTTTTATAGGTAGTATATAATATATATATATATATATATATATATATTTATTTATTTATTTATTTATTTATTTCTGTATCCCCGCCGTGTCGTGTCTTAGTTTTTTTAGGATTTGCCGTGTTAGAGTGTCCATGTCATGTCGTACCTGTGTCCCGTGTCCGCGTCTGTACTTCTTAGCCTAAGATTAATTAAATATTCATCCTCCTAATCAAATCACACCAACCCAATATCAAAGGTTGAGATTGAGATACATATCTCAATTACATTATTGTAATGATTCAACATATCTCAATTACATTATTGCAATGATTCTACTTCTATTCTCTTACATTCCCCCTCAAATTCATGGGGATTTTAGTAAAAAATCTTTCTTGATTTGCCATTAAATCATCTTTCCACCATTAGATTCGACTAGCGAATATTGTTTGAATAGAAATTGAGAACAAAGATAAGCCTCATAGGCTAAAAAGGAGGGTTTTTACGAGCTAGGACTTCTTTGTGCCATGACATGCCTCAATGGACTAAACTTGGACTTTCCAAAGTCCTCAAGTTTTTTTTCCCTTGTTCTTCTTCTTCCTCTGAATGAACCATTAGTCCAAGGTTTTGAAACTCAATTGAACTTTTGTACAGGCGAAAAATTGATAACAAAGAGGAACATCATAGATATCTGAATATAACAAGGCAACTTAGTTATTTGATGAGAGAATGGAGTATTTTATTTTATTTTTTTTCTTCTGGTGAAATACTAGAGATAAAAAATGAAACAAAAGTTTAAACTGGACGAAACACTGCCCGCCAAAAGCGTGGATGCTATTGAAGAAAAACTTAGGTCCGATTGACCCACTTTGATACCATATAGAAGAACTGAATTCTCATTGATAATAGATTCCTTGATTGCAAACCATCCTTGCTAAGGTCTAAACAGAAATCTAGACATAACATAATTATGGAAAGAAAATAATTTAGGCTTAATCAAATATTTATCCTCCTAATCAAATCACACCAACCCAATCTTAAAGATTGGGATTGAGATACGTATCTTAATTACATTATTGTAACGATTCAACATATCTCAATTACATTATTACAATGATTCTACTTTTATTCTCTTACAAACAAGAGGTTTTATCCTCTCCAGAAGCATAAGGTTATAATTATATGTATGGAGGCTTGGTTATCTCGATAAGTTTCGCATTATATCATAGACTAGATTCAACTCAGAAAGATTCCAAGTAATTGATGCGGCACTGACCCAACATTGTGCTCGGAAGTTGCACTCCCTCAAACACCATCATTTTGTAAATCTTAGATTTCAAGCTCCAACACAATGAGAAAATTATTGACCACTTCCAATTCACAAACTTGGGGCAGTCGGGGTTAGTTTTGCAAAAATCGTCGTAAAAGAACAGCAAAAGGCCCCCATTTCTTCTTACATGAAAGAGTCTCCATTCCAATGCCCAATGCTTCATGCGGTCTAAGACACCATTGTTTCATACGTAGGATCGGTCAATGATTCCTTTTTGTTGTTGCTTGTAGAAATTTCTTTACCAGTGGGTCTTATCAGTTCATTGCCTAAAATTACTCCTTTCTTTTGAATATATTCCCATTTGTCTTGTAGCAGATAGAAGAAGACAATGAAAGAGACCTCTGCAGTGAAAATCATAGTCCATACCCTTATTCTCCTTGATGTCTTTATATGATATGCTTGTAGACCTGTATATATGTTGATTATTCCCAGTAGAGAAACTGCAGTTCCAAGTGTCCAATGCACGAAAAACCATACACTTCTTCGTTTAGTTCCCCTGTAGAAAAACAACAGAGAGTAGAATATTTATGGTAGACAGACGCACAAACATTCACTCATATTCAGTATTCGCTGCTCATTTACTCTCATATTCAGGGTTAGTATATATTGACAAGGGGTGGTCACGGGTCGGGTCTGGGGTTCATCTACCTGCATCCACCCATGTCTTGTGGGGTGAATTAAATTTGCATCCACTTTTACCCATACAATCGGGTGGTTTTGACCCACATAACACATCGGATTGGCAGGTGGTTGCGGGTGGATTGGCGGATTAGAGTGAAAGTGAGAAAGTCTAAGATGCAGAGTGAGATTCACTATTCTTAGATAAGATGAGGACGACAATGGACGATGACGGTGAGGACAACGGTCTATCATAGCGGTGATAATGATCATATTTTTTAGGATTTGGTAACTTATCTAAACTGTTGATTTTTAATAATCAACGGTCATGTTTTTTTCTCTTTTTTTAAAAAAAAAAAAATTATATAAGAGCATAAATTGATGAGTTGATAAAGTAAGAGACAGGGTCATCTTTTTTTGTCACGTGTCCAGTGTAATCTGAAGCACCAATGAGAAGTTGCCACATGTATAATCTAATCAAGTATAGAAATATGCCGGCGGGTAGGTTTGAATTGGTTTTTCTCTTTCAAAACACCTAACCACCCGCGAAACCGCAAAAAAAAAAAAAAAAAAAAAAAAAACAAACTCCTCAACCACTACCCACCCACCCTATCAGTTGAATCTACCCAATGCCTTCAGATAAGGTCGGATTAGGCAGTGTTAGCAGGTCAAGCGGGTGAGTGAGCACCCCTACTTCATGCACCCAACAAACATACATAGGTTTGTCCAAGATGCAGAAAGCAATTTGAAATGCTCTCATATAGTTATTTAAACCGTAAACCAATCGTAATGCTTTTTAAAATAACTATGTACAATTCTTGGAAAGATGGAAACTAAGGACAGCAAACGTGAGAGGTAAATTCTGTTTAAAATTTTAAGTTCTGTTTCATTTAGTTGCTAGGAAGACTGGCAGAGAAAAGGACATCGATCAGTGATATTTTACAACTATTTGATGTCAAATGGTAAATGAAGGATTTAATTTTTTTTTTTTTTTCCTTTTCTTCTGTCTTCTCAACAACCAAATAAAGCTTTATAATAATAAAAAATTGTAAAAGAAAAATAAATAGAGGGGAAACAGAACTAGTCCATGCTGACATGATTTTGAATCAAGTAGACCCGAAAATGGCATAATTCAATTGAAAATGAAAATTGTCCCAATTGGATGGAATCAGATGGTTTACCTTTGTGGCCTTAAAACTCCGATCAAGGCTTGCAGCCATACAGCACCATAAAGTGCTACCCCTATCCTCTGATGATTATTGTTAAAGGAGTTCTCAAAATTCTTGATGGACATTACTGCTCCTGCTGTAACAAGAAGTACCGAAAGCATCTGTTGAAGAAAATATACCCTTTCAATATATGAAAGAAAAGTCACGTGGTAATAGTATTGGTAGCAGTAGTAACTGTGAAGTCATGTAGTAATTAATTAGATCAGCTAAAGAGGGTTAAGGGTCTGCTCGTGCTCGTAGTTCGACTAATAATGGTGATGATAATGATAATAGTAATATAGACACAAATTATATATATAACACCTAACATCATGATTATGTTACAAAACCATGCTCATTTCTATCAATTTCTTAATTATCAACTAGAAATATAATATCACTGCTATTTCTTTCTCTCCAAGCATTCATGATAATGGTGTTAAATTAGTCATCAACAAACTGGGGGCTGGATATAATTAGTATTTGCAAATCAGGAGTCATTTCAGCTCTATTTCTCTTTTGCTATCATTAAAAGTTAAAAGTGGGGTATCCACATCTAGTAAACAAAGTTCAAATATTTACTGATAACTTTCTGTAACTCTGTAGAGATATTGTTCGTCAAGTGAATAAATAATAAAAATAAAAATAAAACCTCATTGCTTTTTCGATTGTCAGAAAATATGAAAATATATGTAACAGAAGAACAGGATGAACTTGCCTGTAAAATAGCATGCACATAGAAAAGAATTTTGAGCCTTCTTCCACATTCCTCTCTATTTGACATCCTGATAGTAAGTATTCCAACAGGCATCAAGAACCCCATGGAAGCCCAGAGGAGAAACCCATGGAGTGTAATTTCAGAAGACAGTTTAGGACTTGGCTGCAATTATAACCAAAACTCAGTTAGTGACAAAGTCAAATTTTTAACACACTGATTTCTAAATGTTGTTAGATTTTTTTATCGGTTATATACCAACTCGAACTTTTGAAAGGCTAAAGAACTTGAGCATGCAAGTTAATTCATGGTTTCAAAACGAAATCTAGATTGAAAATGAATTACCTTGTGATTGCTATGTTTGTTGCCCGTGTGACTGCTAACTGTTTTCACATGTTCTTGAGATGAGTTGACAAATGGTATTAGAAGAATGAGAAAACATGCATGAATGGTTAAAGACACCAGCTTCTGCAGAATTCCCATTCTTTCGTCTCTAAGAAAAAACAAGCAGTGGGATGAGAAAGAGGAAAACCAGTGCACCACCACAATTTGGAAGGTCTTCTTGAAAACTAGCCAAACCCGTTTGATTCTCTCTCTCTCCCTCTCTCTCTCTCTCTCTCTCTCTCTCTGGCTCTCCCAAAGTAGTATCAGCAATTCAGCATTATATCCTTTCTCTGGTACCCATTTGAACAATTTTTTATTTTGGAAGAGGCCATTTGACGAAAGTAACACCAAGTTGATGTAGTCTACACTTCCAGAAACTGCACCATCTTCTCTGTATAGTGCAACCAAAGCGGGATCCTTTGGATTGATATCTGTGGGTATTCCATTGAGTTGATGGTTTAGGTGAGCAGATTTAAGTAAGAAAAGAAGTGGGGAATGGGCATAGATTGCATTTTCAACCTTGTGGGGTTCACTCTAACAGGCTTTTCGGTTTGATGGAAGGGAATATAGAGCTTCAGATTTTGATGGAGAGATTTGAAAAGAGGGTAAAGTGGGTCAGTAGACTGCACTAGTAAAACATTATCTTCTGCTCTCCCACTACTGAGTATGCACTATAAGGTATGCTTGAATATAATCTGATGCACATAAGGCACCATGCTTTGCATTTCAAGAAACAGTTCTGTTCTAGGCATTAAACATCCCTTTTCTTTTTTTTTTTCTTTGTATTAGAATCATAAGCCCAGCTGGCTTTCACTATAATACAAAAGCAAATATCATATGATCCAACACTTTTTTGTCCAAACACATGTGACTTGTTTTCAACGTAATATATAAAAAATTTATTTTCTTTTGTTTTTTTTTTTTTGGTACTATTTTTCTTTTGTTTTTAGGTATATGGAAAATGGTTCGCATTATATCGAAGGTATGAGTGCATGCATGCTAATCTAGCTTGCTTTTGTCTCTAGATTATATAAGTACATACTGGATCCCCTGCAATGACCCTATATTGATGGTAAAGAAGAGCATTGACAACCAATTTAACTGTATTTTAATGTGCAGCTGCACTGGATTGTTAATGGGTAGTATCATTGTAACATGATGAATCAGAAGGTTAATGATTTTCTCTTTGCTGGGAATTCTCCCTGCATCATCACTACAGATTTAACAAACCTGTTATGAATTACATGACGCTATAATAAATTCAAATCTAGTTTTTTTCTTTTTTTCTTTTAGTAGTCACTTAAAAAAACACAGAACAAATAGAAGGATAAGTAGAGAAAGAACATTTCAGAATAGTATATGATACAGGGGGGACCAAGACGACCTAAATCATACAACTTTTGGTGTGGGAAATCTAATAGTGATTCTAAAAAGCTCCTCATGGTCGGTCCCTAATTGAATGCAGGCACTCGATTTCTTGAAAATAATTATGATTATTTGGAACCTACATAGTTTTTTAATGTCTGTAATATCATCACAGAGAGAGAGAGAGAGAGAGCGAGAGGGGGGGGTGTACTGTACATATATATGGTCGACCGACCCATACAGCAATTCAGACTGTTAAAAATCTGTGGTGTGGTTGGTGGACTTGCTGTCCATCCACCCATCACCCATGCAAGAAAAGACTGTTTGAAGTAGGGTCCAAGTGTCCAAATTTCCAACCACCTATGCTAGGATGTGGAACATTAAAATTTTTTAGCATGCTACCAAAAGGATATTACCAAGCTACAAGGTGAAATCAATCAATTTGAGTAGGGCTTCTTAGAGTAAGAATACCAGTGAGACATTAGTCTATTACTATTATTGCTTTAGTTATATGAAATTATGTCAAACTCGATATTTAAATAATCGATGTGGGATGTAGGACTAACAATAGCCATATCACATGGATAACAAGAACAGACTCACAAACAAAACGGCCCAAAAATGATATGCTGTAATATCATGGTAAGTTTCTAACTTAAAAATCTAATTGTTAAGTGAAAGACTTAAACAGATATATGAAGTTATATCAAATTTAATATTTAATTGATGTGGAATGTAAAACTTCTCAATAGTCCTTTCAAACTTGATTACCATACCAAGGATTTCTTGTGATTAAGGCTCAGCTCACGAGTCTCATTCTCTGCCCATAATCGAAGAAAAGCCACGAGGAAGTAGCTTAGATTGTTGGCAGCACCAAATTAGGACTAATTTGTGGCTGCATAGCTTCTCCAAGCAGCAGCTTATTAGATTATATGAAAGAATATATTATGGCAAAGAACTCCATTCCACCATCACATATCAAATGGGTCCACGTCGATCATTCAGACTTTACACATGAGCCAATGATAAAAATTTTCCCATTCTTGTTGGCATGTCACATGTGAATTCAGCAGCATTGTCCACCAAACAATCATGAGCCTGAAAGAAAATAATCAGTGTAATTCCAACTAAAATGGGGTCATTTAGTTGAAAAGCAGGGCCAAAGTGGATCAGAGCGCGCTCTCACCCTATGGTAATTCTTTATTAGGAATGAATGAAGAGGCTGTCTCTTTGACAAATTGTCTTTGAAGAATACTCAAGTGGTGGTGTTTTAAGAAAATTTTTATTGATTAGATGCTCTCTAACAACCTCCATTTTGTGGAGAGGATACATCTCGATTGAAGAGGGATAACATTGCGGGGACCGACGAGTGCATGGAATTTTTCCATGCCACGTAAGGGGAATTGCGACAAGTGTAGCAAGTTAAATGGCCAATAACAACACCTGCGATTTTCTTTTTATTTTGTGGAAAATGCTAGAGCACCCATCTTAAATCACCCGTCTCTTATCACCCACCCTATATGTCATATAAGTGGATAGATAAAAAGGTGAAAAATGGGAGTCAATAAATAAATAAATAAATAAATAAAAGAGAGAGAGAAATTGACACATATGATGGATGGTGAAAGTGGATTTAAGATGAGTGGTATAACATTACTTTTTTTTTTTTTTTTAAATTTATAAATAGTCTCTTTTATCTCTTTTATCTCTAAGAGAGAGAAAGTGATAGAAGCATTAAAGCAATGAAACCATTTTTAACTAAGTTTGTTGAAGCATTTTCCTTTCTTTTCCCTCTTACTTTGTTACTTTTCCTCTACATATTTCAAACATTCAATTATTCAAAACAACCTCTAAGAGCATCTCGAAGGGTATTAGCTATTTTTTAGCTACTTTAGCTAGTAAAATAACCTTTTTTGAAATAGCTAGTTAGCATTCCAAGTGAATAGTTCAAGGGTACTAGCTACTTTTTTAATTATTTCAAATTTTTTATTAAAAGTCTTTATTTTTTTAAACATTTGGTGGAGAAAGAAAGAGGGAATGGTATATAGAAGTGTCACTTTTTTTAAACTAAAAATAGATTAGCTAGTAAACATTCGCTAAAATAGCCAAAAGAGTTAGATAGCTAAGACCCTTGGACATGCTCTAGAGCATCTTCATTGGTGTGTGTAGACATTGAAATTTTATAAAGCTCAAATCACCGTTGGATGAGTTAAATAGTCAAAGTTTAAAGTATTTGACTAGTCAAAGACAAATAGGACTCATTTAAACTATCGGTGGACATAGCGCACTTGATGAAAACAGGCTTGATGGTCTAACCTATGCATTGGCCTAACTCATCGAGTCAAATCCAAGTCATATGCCAACATAACCCATTACATCTACGTGGGCTTCACATGTGGCACATGTTACCATTATGAGGTCCAAATCACCCTCATAAAAAAGTCCACTCATAAAATATTGTCTCCCATAATTTGGGGAAATTTGTCTCCCCAAATTTGGAAACCTTTCAATAAGAATCTCCATAAATTTCAAATGAATGAGAAAATCCCTCCTTAATTAATAATATTCCCTAAAACTTTGGAATGACAATCAATTCAGATTTAAAATTAAGGGGACAAATCTCCTTTTAAATCAATATTATTCCCTAAATCAAGGAAAGTCAAATCTGGGGTTTCCAAGAGAAGACCTCCACCCTTGCCTATAAATACAAGGTTCCAATACATGAAAAAGGACACACAAACAGAAAGCTCCTACCAACACTCTGCTGAGAAGAAGTGACAAGAGCATCTTCACTACCAAGTTTGAGTTCGAGATCAAGCCACACGGCCCTCGAGTCTAAACAAAACACTTCAATCCACGTGTCTCTCTTAAGGGTATGTTCGTTTGGCAGGATTTGGGCGTGGGAATCAGAGTTTCCCGGGATTTCATCAATTTTCGGTTGTTCGGATCGCTTGGTTCACGGGATTTGCAATTTCTCGGATGATCTGATTTCTTACCTTACGCGGGAGATGAAACTCCCATCTAAACACGATGGAATTGGCAAATCCCGCTCTTATGATTGACGCGGGAAATCGAAAGAGGCTTACGCACATATTTAAGAACCATCATCTTCAATCAAACCCACTCAACTGGCTGATCGACGTCCTCTGCAACTCCACTCTACCGGCTGCAATCTTGTTGCAACAGTACGTTTCTCTCCTTCTCTTTCTCCTTATCTCTTGTTCAGTTGTTCCCCTTTCTGATTTGAGTCATCTATTATGCCCTCCTTCCCCTGTTCAATTTGTGAATTTGTTATGCAAAATCCTTTGTGGGTGGCCGGCGAATTCGTCGGAGAAGACAACCCCCTCAATCTTTTTCTTTTTTTTCCTAAATCCTTTTGTTTTATTGTTTTTTTTTCCCGATTTTATTTAGGAATTTTGACGGTAGTGATGGGGATGGAGATGGGTTAGAGTGGTGGCTGGAAAATTTGCCAGAGGGTAGGGACGATGAACCAGATTTTTGGGTTCTCTTTTTTATTTTGTAACGAAGATGGTGATTTTGTCTGTCTCTCGTCATTGATTGGTGATTTCTCTGTTTCAGATGGTGGTTTCATATTTAGGATCCGATTTATCCTTGATAGCTTGGGATATGTTTCAACTATCTTGTTTAGGCTGGTTGTTTTGGATGGTCAAAACAGGATTTGGTTTCTGTGCTATATGGGTTCTTATAGTAGTTCGCTTTAGTGCTCTGTCTGTGCTTGTCGTGGTTGTTTCTTCTCTTGCTTCCGTGTTGGAGTTCTCTCTGTTCTCATGCTGGTGTGTTGGTGTTTTGATGCTGCAGCAGTGTGTTTGTTCTTTGTCAATTAGCTATTGTGTTGGTTTTTTGCCGGTGGTGCTTTAGTGGTAGTCCGTTTTGTGTCTTTTGGCTGCGTGGGTGGTCTTAGCTGGTATCTTTGATCAGTTTTTTCTTGCTTTTAGTCTAGTTGCCTAGGTGCTTGCTGTTTTGCCTGTGGGGTTGGTCTCCTTTTTTAGTTGTGGTGTTTGTTTTCGTGGTGTCTTTATGGGGTCTGCTGGGAGTGCCTTTGTAAGTGTGGGGTTGTTTTTTTGTATTTGGTTTTTTGATCCTTCTTTATTTCTAATAATATGCTAGTTTAACCATCCAAAAAAAAAAATATGTATATATATATCTATATATACACATATATATATATTTTTGGATGGGCAAACCAGCATAATGTGGTCTATGTATCAAATGAGTGCTAGATTTTCTGAAGTTAAAAACTTCAAATGTTACTTAATTGCTTGATTCAAGATCTAGAAATTATGATTCAACAATCATGCGGTTAGTGTTCTCTTGTTAACATTATGGTTCTGCGTATGCTATTCCCGCACCATTATTGTGAACTGGAGAAACATTAGTAGATGAGGAATGTTTTCTGGAAAATATATATATTCCATTAACTCGATTAGAGTTGCGATATTGGACACTTTATATAGAACTTGAAAAAGATGTAGGGAGCAGGTTAAGGTACTGCATATCAGTATATGTTTCTCTGTCAAAATCAATGCACTTGCTCTGACATGGTGATAAATATGAGCAATCAGATCGTTTGATGTATAGCTTTTCTTGCTCAGTCATGAAGTAAGCTATAGTATGATAGGTTCCTAATCAGTCCGCTTGGAATAAATAGAACTCAAACAGATGAGCTCAAGAGACGAGATTAAGCTAATACTAATAAGCATTCTTGTTTGATTTGATCATGAAACATTTGTGAACTAGCTTTATAATAGATGTATCTCTAGCCTCAGTTACCTTGCAATTAATGAATATGATTATATATATATGGATTAACTATAGATGAACTAAGGTTAAGTTCAAAGGCAATACCATTTACTATGGGGTCAGAACGGTTTAGTAATTTACATATGCATTAGATCTGATCTTTATAGTAATTAAATTCTATAATTGCATGAAATGTTGCAAACGATAAGTTAAATATGAGCTTCACTATCCATGAAATTCTTGGGATAGTCATCTATGCAATTACAAATAAAGAGCCCCTTTGTTCTCTCTCTCTCTCTCTTTCTTGTGGGGTGGGGGGTGTTAGGGTTTGAGAAACCTGGACATCATAATGCACTAAAATATAATGCTTACAATATGAAGTAACAAACTCACAAATGTGGTGCATTCGCAACATATATCAACTATAGTATATTGTTTGTAACTTTTACTATATAGCATGTTAATGCATTTTTTCTTTTAAGGCTCCTAATACAAAGAAGTTCAAGATTAAGGGGTCCATGTAGCGATTGAAAATGTGGGAGATTGCATATATATATATATATAATTGAGGGGTTTGGAGGGTATATATATATATATATAATTGAGGGGTTTGGAGGGCTGACTATCAAGAACATAGAAACTATTACTGTATACTACATAGAATTTGTTCCACAACCTTCAGCAACTTAATATATTCTCACTCTATCTAGAACCCATCAGAAGCAACAATGAATGAATGATTATTAAGTATTAACTACTAAGTCTGCACATAAGTGATGCAACAGGCTTATCTATTATTAACTATGTAAGCACGTCTCTCTAGGTTACTAGAGACTTTAGCCCTGCGGGAGGGAAGGATATATATATATATATAGAATTGAGGGGTTTGGAGGGCTGAAATATTAACTGCATATACAATTATTAGTGCATTTGCTCAATCAAAACTAGTCAGCCATGTTAGAAAGAGTGCATTAGTGATGCGTGTTATTGTTTGTGGTGATTTTTTTTTTCATTCACTTGGTCTCATTGAAATTTTTTTTTCTCTCTCATTTTTTTTATATTAATTTTGATTTGATTGTAGGTAAGTGTGTAAAAGAAAAAAAAATCTTATATATGGACCCCATTTATGAAGATAATGAAGAAGATATAATAGATGTGGCAGCTTTAGTTGTGGTGTCTGCTGCTTGGGCTACAGCTATAGAAGTTATACAAAGGACACATCTACATATATGTAGACAACCTCAAGTTAATAGAGATGATGTTAGGATAAAGTATTTAAATGGACTCATACGTGAGAATAATATAGCTACCCACAACCTATTGCGTATGAATCAGAATGCATTTTTTAAATTATGTATTGCCTTGAAGACAAAAGGGTTACGTAACACTTCCAATGTTGATGTCGAGGAGCAAGTTGCTATGTTTTTATATATTCTTGGACACAATCTTAGGCTTCGTGTAATTGCAAACAACTTTAGCCGCTCCTTAGACACAGTGCATCGTCACTTTCTTAACGTTTTGAAGGCTGTTGTAAAGTTGTATAAGGACCTTGTAAAGCCTCCAGGAATTAATTCCTCACCTGAAATTGGAAGCAACTTCAGGACTTGGCATAATTACTTTAAGGTAACCTTTATCCATCAATAATTTTTTTCTTCTCTTGGGTTTAAGAATTAGACTAATCTAGTAGTCTTACATATTATCTAAATTTATAGGATTGTGTTGGAGCTATAGATGGATCGTATATCCCTGCAATGGTACCACTTGAGGATCAACCAAGATACCGTACTAGGAAAGGAAGGATTGCACAAAATGTAATGGCTGTGGTTGGATTTGATATGAAATTTACATATGTATTGGCTGGATGGGAAGGATCAGCAAGGGATTCAAAAGTGTTACAATCTTCTCTAAGAAATAGGCAAGACAAACTAGTTGTACCTACAGGTATCATTCATTAACTATAGAATCTTCAGTTTAAATGTTATTAAAAAAAAAAATCATGTTGTTTAATGCATTTTTTTTTTTTTAAATTTTAGGGAAGTATTACTTAGTGGATGCAGGATACCCAAATTCCCTAGGATTTTTGGCTCCATATCGTGGTGTCCATTACCATCGAAATGAACGCCGGGGACATGCACCCGTAAATGCAAAAGAATTGTTCAACTATCGGCATTCATCATTAAGAAATATTATTGAACGTTCTTTTGGATTGATAAAAAAGCGTTGGGCAATTTTAAGGACAGAGCCATTTTTTGATATTAAAGTTCAAGTTAAAATTGTGATAGCTTGTTGTACGCTTCACAATTTCATTTTAAATGTGGATCCAGATGATTTGTTAGAGCATGAGCTTAATGATGCAAGTGAGGATCTAGGGTCTGATCAAGTCATCTTAGAGGAAGATGTAGCTAATCTTGCAACAAGTCTTGAGTGGTCGGGAAGAAGGGATGCATTAGCAACATTGATGTGGAATGAATATAATCGCTAGCCTATATTTTAATTTAATTGTTTAATTGATGAAATTACTTTCATTTTATGAATGGTTTTTCCCTCCTCTTAGAAGCTATGTTTTATGATGTGTTCTTATTGTAATATTCTCTTTCATTTATTTTACTTGTTATATTTAGATTTGTGTGTGAGTTTGATTTTGAATTGTTGATATTGATTAGAAATGAGTCATAAAGCAAACAAGAATGACTCGGAGCCTAAAGAGAAGGCTAAGTATGTTAGATGGACACCACGAATGGATGATATATTAACAGAAGTGCTTCGTGATGAATATCATAAAGGACATAAGGGAGATAATGGTTGGAAGCCCACCGCATTGCAGGCAGCTGTTAATGCAATTAATTCACAACTTGGCATGAGTTTAAACAAAGAAAATATAAGAAGTCGATTGAAAACTTGGAGAGGCTTGTATACAGCTGTGCAAGAACTCCTCAATCAAACTGGATTTGGTTGGAATGATACCAAGAAAATGGTAGAAGCCGAAGATTCAGTGTGGGATGACTATCTGCAGGTACAACTATAAATTTTTTTAAAGCATTTAAAAATAGTGTTGAATACATATTATGTGATTAATTTATACTCCATTTTTTTGTAGAATCATAGCGATGCTGCTCAATTCCGTCATAGATCCATTGACAACTTTGACGACATATCTCTCATCATAGGCAATGACCAAGCAAATGGACAAGGTGCACAAACTGGCATTGAAGCTGATAATATAGTGGAGACTATTGATCTAGAAGCAAACACTGACAATATTGGGATTGAGGGAACAAGGTTTGAATTTGAGGGAGTGAGTGGAAATGAATCACAACCAGCGACAACACAACCGTTAAAATCTAAGTTGCCATCTTCACAAGGAAATCAACTTCCCAAAAATAAGAGAAAGGGACGAGATGATGCAATATCAACTGATTTGAGATTTCTAGGTGAGAATATCAAGATAGTAGCTGATGCAATCAACAATCGAGATAAAATTGACATGGATTTGCTCATGCTAGAAATTGAGAAGATATCAAATTTTGATGATGATCTTGTTGTTGAAGCTATGGAATACCTTTCTGGTGACAAGAAAAGGGCAGATTTATTTCTTGCGTTGAAAGAAAATCAAAAGAGAATATGGCTGCTGAAGCGTTTACGTCGAGAGCAACAAATTGATTTGAATTTTTATTAAGTAGTTAGTTTTGCGTTATCTACTTTTATTATTAATAATGGAGATTTTTTTTATTACTATTGTTTTTTTATTTCTTGGTACGAGACATGAATTATTAATATTATGCATTTATGGTTTGATATGATTTTCATGCTTAACAAATATAATAGAAAATGGAGTTTTAATTTATTTCCCATGAATTTTATTAAGTCATCCGAACAACCCAAATTGAATTCTCAGGAGTTTTAAAATTTATTTCTTATGGTGATCCGAACAATGAAATTTGAACTCTTGAGAGTTCACTTTCTCAGGAATTTAAACTCTTGAGAGTTCAAGATTCCCAAGAGTTCAAACTCTCACCAAACGAACAGACCCTAAGTGATTCAAGATTAAGCGCTCACCGCCTTTGGATCATAAAGCTCATGGAGATTTAATTAGAGGAATACTTTCTTTTGTAAAAGATATTCATCGAGAATTTTAACCATTCATTTTATTTAATATAAATTGTTATTTGTCCACATTTCTTGTCTCTTTATTTCAAGATACAAAATTTATGTGTACAAATTTCTAGCACGCCCGGTGGGACATCTCTACCTCTCATCTTTATCTCCAAAGCTAACCTCAAGTCAACAACTACAATGGCTTCTAAGAAGGCTCAAATTGCTTATGACAAGAAAGGCGATGCCGCGAGCACAAATGCTTCGACTGGTAGCAAAACCTCCATGGGCCCAATGACTCATAGCAAATCCAAGGCATCTACTTTGCCAAATGTTTCGAACATGTCGCCTGCAAGGCATTCTCAAGATGTTACAAAGGTGCAAACCTTCATCTCTTTAGCCATTCTAGGGGCAAAGAAGGATACAACGACATCTTTAAGGAAAGTGGCAACAACTTCGAGGGATTCACTGTCGGAAGAGAAAACTTCACTTTTTGTCTTGGATGCCAACTCAAACACAGGGTCTTCCCCAGGATCCCCTAAATGGGCAGTTAGTTCGAAGTTCTTTGAGTTGTTTTCGCAATTCAATTCCATGGTCATGCCAGTAATGATGATGGTCTCTGCTACTTCTACAGAAAAGAAATTCGCTGAGATAGAGCGTGTCGTCGCGGAGCTTGTTAAGGCAAATAAAGAGAAAGACCTTCAAATTGCGTCTCTCATGAATAAGCTGGAAGTACACAATATTGGAGAATCTAGTCAAGGTCATACACACCCTCCTAGCTTCACTCCTCAAAAATCCTAGCCTTTGAGATCCCAAATTGGTCTACAGCGGTGCCGCAGGCCAACCAATCACCCCAAGCTACTTCTATTGCTTTATTGTCCATGGAATAACTTCAAGACATGATAGCAAACACCATCAAAGCGTAGTATGGGAACTCTTCACAAAATATACCCATATACTCAAAGCCATACACTAAGCGAATCGACAATATGAGGATGCCTTCTGGCTAGCAACCACCTAAGTTTTTGTAGTTTGATGGTAAGAGCAATCCAAGGTAGCATCTTGCTCATTTCGTGGAAACTTGTAATAACGTTGGCACAGAAGGGGACTTGCTTGTTAAACAGTTCGTATGTTCTCTTAAAGGAAATGCGTTCGATTGGTATATTGATATTGAGCCTTAATCTATTGACAGCTGGGAACAAATGGAATGGGAGTTTAAAAATCGATATTTCAGCACTCACTGCATGGTGAGCATGATTGAACTCATGAACACTAAGCAATGGAAAGATGAACTTGTCATCGACTATATAAATTGGTGGCATACATTAAGCTTAGATTGTAAGAATCAACTATCAGAGATATTAGCTGTGGAGATGTGCATACAAAGCATGTATTGGGGTCTACTTTACATCCTTCAAGGGATCAAGTCCTGTACCTTTCAAGAACTGGCTACCCAAGCTCATGACATGGAATTTAGTATTTCCAGTCATGGCAACAACAAGCCTCCTATCATCGACAAACAAAAAGAAAGGAAATAAGTAAAGAGAAATGATAAGTCTTCAAAGAACGTCACGAAGGAAGCAATGGCGGTAAATGTAGTTCCTATTAAGATATCTAGGAGAAAGAGAAAGAAAGAATAAAAGAAGGGCGAGCAATGTCAAGAGAGTGATAAGCGTTACCCAACTCTGAAAGAAATGGAAGAGAAGGAATACCTTTTTCCAGATTCTGACAGTGCCTGGTATGCTTGAAGATTTGTTAGAGAAAAAGGTGATCGAACTCCCATAATGCAAATGACCTCAAGAGATGGGACGCATTGATGTTCCGAGGTACTGCAAATATCATCGCATCATCAACCATCCGGTAGAGAAGTGCTTTGTTCTAAAGGAATTTATTGTGAACTTGGCGAAAGCGGGAAAGATTGACTTAGATCTTGAAGGCATAGCAGAGGCAAATCATACTGCTGTCTCTTTTAAATCACCTAGTCATAGGTACATTTCATCTAAGACATCGACGAACGCGATAATGCAGGAGGCATGCTTTCAGACACTTTAATTTGGGCTGTTTGTCCCTATGAAGGTTCCACTTATAATTGATGATATGAAGGTTCCACCTATAATTGGTGATTCAATATCTATTTCTAAAGCTCATATTACTGACAAAGAAGGATGGACATCTGTCACACGACAGAAGCCGTAGAGACTACTTTTATCTCAACCTTGGCAAGATCGGCCAAAAAAGAAGCAACCTAATGTGAATCCGCTTTCCTACTCGAAAAAAGTGGTTTTCAAAAGAGCTACGACTCAATGTGCTGAGATTGGCAAGGAAGAAACCTATGTTCAAAAAGCTCAAGCATTTTTCACTCTACGAGAGTTCATTCCAAAAGGTTTCTTGGAGGATGATGTAATCGAAACAACTCAAATGGTTTCATGCTATGAGATTCATGATGAAGAGGAGTCTTCTAAGGATGAAGAAGAGGTATTGGACATTCCCGCGACTAATAGTGACTCTAATCGGGTTTCTATAAAGTCTAAAACTTTCGCCTTCTTAGAGAAGCTACTAGCACAATTTAGTCTACAGAACGTATTGCGATTTCCCCAAATAATGTGAGAAGCACTAATCAAAGCTCTCGAAGAGCCTAATAAGTATGCTTCTGAAAACAGAGAACTAGATAAGAACTCTATTGCATGCACTTCCTACTGCACAGCCCTTGTTTTCTCTGATGAAGATCTACAATTGGGTTCTAAACCTTACAATCGTCCATTCTTCGTATCTGGTTACTTACAAGAACAGAAAGTCAATCGCATCCTTATTGATGGAGGTTCGGCTGTCAATATTATGCCAAAGCTAACAATGAAACAATTGGGGATCGCAATCGTAGACTTAGCTCAAAGTCATTTAATCTTTATGGTAACGTGTGATTGGCATGATCCGTATAAACCTCGCTATTGGAGAATTGATCTCAAGTACATTATTCCATGTGATCGATTCAAAGACTTCTTACAACCTGCTTTTAGGTTGGCCTTAGGTGTATGAGAACGAAGTGGTTCCATCAACACTTTATTTGTGTTTCAAGTTTTACAAAAATGAAAAGCTAAAGAAGGTTAATGCCGATGTTAAACCATTCACTTAGGTAAACCTATTTCATTGATGCAAAGTTTTATGAAGATTTTAGCGCTCTACGTGAAGTTTTTCCCATAAAGATTCCGTCTATAGGGAAAGTGAAGCATAGAAAGAATAAACAAGATAATCCACCAATAGCAAAGGATATCGTCATCAAAGCTAATGACCTAGCCCCAAATAGCTCTCCTAAAGAAGAAAGATCAAGTTCACAGGCTCTTTGCACTTCTCCAATCTATCAGTATGTTTGATGGAAAGAAAGGGAACCCCTGTTCGTTGAGTGTTCAAAGATGCAAAGGGATAAAGCAAAGTATTCTCGAGAGCTAGAAAGAGATCTTCACGTCCTTAAAGAAGGATTAACAACGCCCCTTATAACTGTAAGTTGGCCAACCAATGTTAACAAATCACTAAAGGGATTTTTTAGGCCCTTAGGATCACTAATAGAACATGGCATTCTCTCTTACAAGCGAATTAGTGAAGGATTTGATCCAAAAGCATACAAGTTACTAGCCCAATTTGGTTATGATTTTGCTAATCTTATACCATTGGGAGAACTAAATGTAGAGGTGATTGGAGAAAGAATCCATAGCTTGAATGAGACACAAAAGAAGTTGAAGCAAAAAGGTTATGCTATCGATCCTCCCAAGGTTGGTCTTGGTTTTGTGCCTCCACAACCTATCCGGATCTCTTCTAAGGGAAAAGGGAAGGGAGTAAGTGCACAAAACATAACAGTTGAGGTGGTTAAGGAAACTAAGAGAGATGAGCAAAAGTCTACACATTTAATCGCATCAAAAATTCAGCTGCCCGAGTCTCTGTCTTTAGTAGGCTAAGTGTTTTTAAAAGCAGAAAAAGGGATTCAAGTTGTTACCAACATAATTCAGTCTTTGATAGGATTAAGACTCCGAGTTCTTTGTAAAAAAGTAAACAATGGCTTAGGAAAGAAAAGGAAGATTTGACAGAAGTAAGAGATAACAAAGAAACGCATAGTTTAATCCCATCTCGCATTAAACGTCGATCAACATTGGTGGTTAATGTGGGAGATACTCTCACGGCTAGACGTTGCACTACGATGTTTATTCACCAGCAAGAAGATCATAACCAAGATGATGATGAAGGGGAGGAGATTCAAGCTATCTGCCACATTACCGTTGATGTAGACCCTAGTTTAGAATCCTTAGATGACGAACTTGAGCGTGCCCCTCGAGCATAGGATGACAGTGGGCAATCCACGGTGGATGAACTTAAGGAACTCAATTTAGGCACAAATGATGACCCCCGACCAATTTTTGTGAATGCACTTTTGTCCCTCAAAGAAGAGAAACAACTTCGAACTCGTGTCAGAGTATCGAGATGTTTTCGCATAGTCGTATAAAGAAATGCCAAGTCTTAATCCAAAAGTAGCGGTCCACCATCTCGCCATCAAGAATGGAATTCGTCCAATCAAACAAACCCAACGCCGCTTTCGACCAGAACTTATTCCACAAAATAGAAAATGAGATTAACAAATTGATTGAAGCGGGATTCATTGGAGAAGTAAAGTACCCGACGTGGATTACCAATATTGTCTCAGTCTAGAAGAAGAATGGACAAATTCACATTTGTATGGATTTTCGAGACTTGAACAACGCATGCCCAAAGGATGACTTCCCTTTGCCCATCATTGCGTTCATGGTTGATGCAATAGTGGGACATGAGGCACTGTCTTTCATAGATGGCTCATCTGGCTACAACCAAATAAGAATGGCACTGAAGGATGAGGAACTTATTGCCTTTCATACACCAAAAGGTATTTACTGTTACAAAGTAATGCCATTTGGGTTAAAGAACGCTAGCGCAACTTACCAATGTGCAATGAAAAGAATCTTTGATGATATGTTGCACAAAAATATTAAATGCTATGTGGATGACATGGTTGTTAAATCTAAGGAAATGGAGGATCATCTACAAGATCTATGCGTAGTGTTCAATCGGTTGAGAAGATACCATCTCAAGATGAACCCCCTTAAGTGTGCTTTTAGCGTCACTTTGGGGAAGTTTCTCAGCTTCATTGTGCCGCATTGAGGAATTGAGGTGGATCAATCCAAAATTGACGCCTATAAGGAATATGCCTGAACCAAGGAATTTGAAAAGAGTTTAGAAGCCTTCAAGGTCGTCTTGCATACATCCGTCGGTTTATCTCAAACCTAGTCGGCCGATGCCAACCCTTTAATTAGCTCATGAAAAAAAGGACTCAATTTGAGTGGGACCAAGCTTGTAGTAATGCTTTAAAAAGCATTAAGGACTATCTACTCAGTCCCCTCACTTTAGGCGCGCCTATACTGGGACAGCAGCTTATACTCTATATTGCTGTACAAGAGCTATCACTTGGGGCCTTTCTCGCCTAAGAAAATGACGAAGGTAAAGAGAAATCTTTGTACTACCTTAATCGGACTCTCACTAAATCTGAGATAAAGTACTCCCCCATCAAGAAAATGTGCCCTTCTCTTATCATTTCAATCAAAAAATTAAGGCATTACATGCAAGCATACACGGTACGCTTGATAGCTCAAGCAAACCCAGTGAAGTACATATTATTAAGGCCTGTCATCCCAGGGAAACTAGTTAGGTGGTCCATTCTACTTAATGAGTTTGAGATCATCTACGTCTCACAGAAAGCAGTCAAGGGGCAAGCTCTGGTAGACTTTTTAGCAGACCACCCAATTCTTATAGACTAAGAGATTTTTTATGATTTGCTTAATGAAGACGTCTTCTACATTGAAACTCTTCTCCCGTGGATGATGTTCTTTGATGGAGCTGTACGTTCAGATGGTGCAGGAATAGGCGTACTCTTCGTTTCCCCCCAAAAACAAATATTATCATATTCCTTACTGAGTTGTGTTCAAATAATATGGCAGAATATCAAGCTTTGATAATTGGACTTGAAATGGCTGTTAAAATCAAGATAACAAAACTTGAGATTTATGGGGACTCCAAATTGATGATCAACCAGCTTTTGATGGAGTATGATGTTAAAAAAGATAACCTAATCCCTTACTTCAAATATGCTACCCAGTTGTTGCAAAAGTTTGAGAATGTCACACTAGAGCATATCCCTAGAAAAGAGAATCAAATAGCTGATGCCCATGCTAACCTTGCTGTAGTCCTGGCATTGACTGAGGATAAAGCTGTAGATGTCTTGGTCTGTCAAAGGTGGATATTACCTGTACTACCTTAAACTCAACAAGAAGATACAAATGCAATTTTAGTATTCGCAATCGAAACTGAAGATTGGCGGCAACCAATAATTGACTACTTACAACATAGGAAGTTGCTAGAAGACCTACGCTACCAAACCAAGGTACGACGTCGAGCACCACGTTTTATTTTCTACAAAGAAACACTCTACTGTCGGTCTTTTGATGAGGTATTCCTTAGATGTTTAGGAGAAAAGGAAGAGCTCAAGCACTGGAAGAAGCTCTCTGGCATCTGTGGCACTCACCAATTAGGCCCAAAACTTCATTTTCAGGTAAAAAGAATAGGGTACTATTGGCCAACTATGGTCCATGACTCCATAGAGCACGCTAAGAGATGTCAGGCTTGTCAATTTCATGCCAATTTCATACACCAACCACAGGAACCATTGCATCCTATGGAAGCTTCATGGCCATTTGATGCATGGGGTTTAAATGTAGTCGGTTCTTTAAAAAAACAAGTCTTCTACCGTCCATGAATATATACTTGCAGCTACTGACTACTTTTTGAAGTGGGCAGAAGTAGTACCTCTCAAGGAAGTTAAGAAGGAAACTGTCGTTGATTTCATTAAATGTCACATTATCTATCGATACAGAGTACCTCGTTACATAGTGACCGACAATGGGGAACCCTTCTATAATTGCCTGATGATTCAACTGGGTGAACAATTTGACTTCAAGCAGCATAAGTCTTCTATATACAATGCTCCAACCAATGATCTTACCGAAGCTTTCAAAAAAACTCTCTACAATCTTCTTTAAAAAGTGGTAAGTAGTTCGAAGAAGGATTGGCATGAAAGACTTGGAGAAGCTCTTTGGGCATATCATACGACACATTAAACGCCCACCCAAGCCACTCCGTATTCTTTGGTTTATGGTGTTGAAGCAGTTCTCCTACTAGAGAAGTAAATTCCCTTATTAAGAATCGCTATTCAAGAAGGCCTTACCATTGAAGACAATGCTCGTCTACGATTAGAAGAGTTAGAAGCCTTAGATGAGAGAAGACTCCAAGCACAACAAAGGTTAGAATGTTACCAAGCTCGTCTTTCTAGAGTATTTAACAAAAAGGTTCGACTTCAGGTCGTTCTAGGTGGGAGACTTGGTGCTTGCTGTCTGGAGACCAATAATCACTACCCATCGAACCAGAAACAAGTTTATCTCGAAGTGGGATGGACCATACATGGTTCAAGAGGTCTACACTAGTGGTGCATACAAATTGGTTGATGAAGATGGACTAAGGATTGGCCCCATCAATGGCAAGTTCTTGAAACGTTACTACCCTTGAGAATTGCACTACATTCCTTATCACACGAGCTTAAACTGCAAGTTACTCCCAGCTCGCATGAGTATAAACTGCATAGAGCAAATGAATTTTAAAAAAAATGAAAAAAATGAAAAAATGAGCTTGTTGAATTGAAAACCTAAAAGGGCAGTTAAAGCAAAAGTTAAAGGGGAATAAAAAAATTAAACTACGTTATGACTTGATCCCTTCTTTATGGAGGGTACGTAGGTAGCTTGAGGAGTCATCTGCCTCAAGTTCAATCACAACATAAACAAAAACAAATTTTTTCCCTTAATGAGGTTGCATGTAGTCAACTAGATAATTACCAAAGGCATATAGATTAGATAAATTGGAAGTCATATACATATTCCAATTATAGATGGAAGATGGAATCAAGAAATGCTTTCATTTTTTATTAACAAATGTTTTGCCTAGCAAAGAAAACTTAGCTTTATTACATAACTCAAAGGAAGAAAACTCAAATGAAATACAAAAGAAATCTCATGTGCTAAACAATCCATTACATCCATGCCACATCCTCTTGCCTATGAGAAAGCTGCACTTCGCTGTATAAAATCGATGCATGGAGTTGCCCTATCTGTATGTGTAACGCCCCAAAATTTATAAACAATAACACGTACAATTTTTATGAGCTCCGTACAAATAAACCTTTTCAAAAATACGTTCCATTTGAAAATACAGAGTATTGCGCAGCTGCGGGTAGCCATGGTTAACCCAAAAATCATCATCAATATACATTGGCTAACCAAATGAATATAATTACATCAGCTTTAAATAAAAATACATGTACACAGTAGTCTCTCCAAATCTTGACCCCAATTCTATTACGTGCCTCCAATAATGATAACCTGAAAGTATATTGGGGTGAGCAAACAACAGCCTAGTAGGAAATCTAATTCCTATACAATAAATAATGTTTCAAATATCACATGCAAGCATTTATATATTCAAAATAATATATAAATCAAATAATACGAACTCCAAATCATAAACTTCAAATATAATTCATCTGTCAATGAAATCAACCATCATAAACCTCAAATATATCACCATCAATAATTATCACCTTTCATAAATCAAATTTTAGCATATGCTTCAAAATAATCATCATTTACTGTACAAGAATTAAACCCCCTACCTCAAAAATAAATGAATAAAATGAATAACCACCACTGTAGACGCATAACTCAATCTGCTCAAAAATATAAAATCCAAACTCGCATGTGTGATTAAAACTCCCTTGATCTAGCAACTGGACCGTCGGCCCTCCGCCTCTCTCGCTTCCTCCCTAGTTCCTTCTTCTTTCTCCTTCTCTTCTTCTCTATTTATTTCCTTCTTCTCACTCGTGTCCCTATCTCCCTTTCTCTCTCTTCATTTATTTCCTCTTCTTTCTTCTACACCTACCCGCCCCTTTTTTCTTTCTTTCTTCCCTTTTTTCTTTCTTTCTTCCTTCTTTTCTTCTCTTCTCACGCCACTTTTTCTTCTTCTTTATTTTCTTTTGACTTCTCTTCACTTCTTTCATCTTTCTTTTCTTATCTTCTCTTACTTTTCTTTCCTCCACCGTACAATCTATATATATATATATATATATATATATATAAAACCATCATCTAATTATCTTCTTCACCCAAAGCAATTTAATGTAATGTCTCCCAACATCCAACTGAGCAAATCTTCATTTTCAATATAAAATATTTAAAGTTATCACCTTGTGTATAATTCCACCAAATATACACGTAAATAAATCAATAAATATTCGGGGTATTACAGTATGCTTAAGTCTTCTAGTTCTTTCTTCAATGCTTTCCTTCTAGATCTGCAGTAACCAAGTCTGCTCATAGTGAGTTGATACGCTGTGCTTCTACACTCTCAAGAGTTATTGCATCGGCAAAACGAAGCCTAATGTTAACCAAATTTTGGTTTTGTGCATCTGGAGATATCTTCTTGGAGTAGGTTGACTGAATAGAACTAAAGTGGGTGACATCTGTCACACCTCATTTTTGTCACCTTAGCTAGGGTATATCATTTCATGTAAGATTTTGATTTTGAGTTCTTTTCAAGTCTAATATTTTGCATTGAGTTTCTATGGCATTAAATATCATGTGTATAAATTTTGGAGTGATTTGGAGTTCATTTCAATAGTGAATAAGAACTTTTGTGACTTTAAGGGCATAATTGTCCTTTAAGTCGTATATTTTCCATTTGATTTTGAAATGAGTCCCGAGATGTTCCTCGAGTTCATATAGATATATAAACTCTTTATATAGGTTCAATTTGATGAATTGGTGGTTTAAGATATCAATTCGACTCATAACGGTTCAGGTTGGCTAAAAAACCCTTTCTTGGTTCGCTCAAATCGACTCATGTGACCCACTCAATTTACTCTCATTTAACTTTAATTGGGCTTTATTTACATCCTAAACATGTTTAAAGAAGTTGAATTTTGATTTGGAAAGCATTTGGCTCAACCTTGTGTGCAAACCCTAGCTTTGCGATCGTAGTGCACCATGATTAGCCGCCTTGGTAAAACCTAACTGTGCACCCATGGTTAAGGATTTTTGTCCTAAAATGTCTAAAAATGTGTTCCCCTTTAAACCATGGTCATTTTGGCTTTTATTTCGTCAAAATCAAACTTAATTTGATCCCTGTAGGACTCTTATAAGGATCAGAAGTCAAAACTGGAGCGAGCTGAAAGGAAGCCTCGAGTAACCGTCCAGGGCTGGACAGTTAGCCGTCAAGGCCCAGATGGCTGACCGGCTAGGCCTAGTTGGTCACCCGAGGACTCCATCTTCGCTTAGGATTCTGACTCCTTCTTCCCTCCTTTGACGGATTCCTCTACCCTTGCAAGTTATTTCCTCCTAAGATTGAGCAAATTTGAGTTGTTTGAGCACTAAGAGCGTTTCTAATAGCCCTAAGATCATTATTTAGTGAATTAATCTTAGCCATTGGTTTATTAGGTCAGTTTCTTATATAAAAAACATGATATTCAACACATAGGGGGGCCACAAGTGCACTTTATACTTAGAGAGAGAGGGAGTTATGAGTTAGGAGAGCTAAAAAACATCAAAGGGAGGCTCTTCAACCCTAAGCAAACAAGATAACAAAGATTTTGAAGGCAAGGGAAGCACTACAAGAGGTAAATACCCTTTCAATTGCTGAATTTAGGCTTTTCTCCTCCTTCTTCTCCTTTTTTCTTTATGATAGTTCCAGTGCATGTAGTTGTTCCACATGTTAGTTGAATTCAATGCTTTTATAATGTTATATGTATGATTCTAAAATGAGTCATGGTTTTATATGCTTGATAACCCTTAGTTTACTAAGGGTTTAAAAGCATTATTCTTTGTGTTCCTTTGAAATCATGCATATTACATATAGCTTATTCACTATAATTATTGTCATGGATTGATATTTCTGTTAGTTAATATATATAATATGAATGATATTCATGATAGTTTGAGCATGTGTTAGAATTGTTTCATAGGTTGTTAAGCATATTTGTGAAATTAGGGTTTCGATAACCCTAAATTTACGCAAGTTTCATACAGCATGTTTAGGTTAGTTTTTTGAGTTGTTGCTCATCATAGTCATTCTATATATGCTGCATATAGTTGAATCATGCTAGGTTTGCATTCATATAGATGGGTTTTCTAGGGTTTTTGGAGATATTACCATTTTCTAAGGATAATTATCCTTTTTGTTAGGTAGGGTTTTGCATGAGAACTTTCTGTAATGTGTTTAAGCATGAAATCACTTTTATCGTGCTCTAGGATATATATTTTACGTAGGATATGATGATTGCACCTCCCCATAACTACTTTTTTAAGTGAAATTATCTTAGGATAATTTTGCTTAAGAAAACTTGCCATAGGAAGGCCTGTTTTCATATTTTACATAAAATATCATCTTCTTGGTTAGAATAGACCTTGTTATCATGCTTATTGATATTATTGGATGTTCTCATGATTATTGGTATGTTTCTGGTAGGTTTTTATGCATGTTAGTTAGGTCATTAATTGCATGTAGGATTGTGTTAAGGTTTTTAGTTATTCATTATTCTTGTTATTTGCTTGATTAACGGATGATTTTAGGCCTTAATATGATTCTGTCCTATCACACCCCATTTTTGTCACCCTAGTTAGAGGTTATCATTTCACGTAGGTTTTTATTTTATTTTTGAGTCTGTCACACCCCATTTTTGCACCACCTTACTAGTGCTCATCATTTCATGCATGTTTTTGTTTTGTTTTTGAGTCTAGTCACTTGCATTAGTTTTTTACAGTCACAAGGACAATAGATATGAATTTTGGTTTAATTCGGAGTTAATCTTGAGGGATAATAAAAGCTTTGTGACTTGAGGGGCATAATCGTCTTTTAAGTCACAAACTTTTCATTTGACCTTGAAATGATCTCCAAATTGTCAATTAGAGTTCATATGGATGCATATGAGGTATTTCTAGGTTCAATTTAATGAATCAATTGCTCAGGATTAAAATGACTCGGTGTAGTTCAAGTTAGTTAATTGACTCTTCAGTTGGGTTAGCTTAAATTGACTCACAAATACCAACCAAATCTTTTCAAATGAACTTTAATTATTCATCCTTTTATCCCTGAAAGTGTTTTAAAAAGTTTAACTTTTATATGAAAAGCATTTGGTTTGATCCTATGTGCATACCTATGCTTTGCAAAGGTAAAGTATAGCGGTTAACCACCTTTGTTAAACCTAACCATGGCTCCATGGTTAGTGGTTTTCACCCTAAAATGTTCAAAAATGTATTCCTCATCGAAACACCATCATTTTGGCTTTTGTTTCATCAAAATCAGGACTTAATTTGACCCTTAAAACACTCCTAAAAGGGAAAGGAGTCAAAATAGGGCAAAAATCCGAAGTGGGCTCGGGTGACCACCCAGCCCCGGGCTAGCCCTGGTGGTCACCCAAAAGCACTTTCCTATTTTTTTGCTAACACATTGCTGAAGCGGATTCTTGCCTATTTTGATGTACAAGGACTCTTTTGGACGTGTGTCCTTCAGTTTTTGGTAACATTTGAGTTACTTAAGCCCCAAAGGGGTCTCTAATAGCCCTTGGATTAATTTTTAGGATTTTAATCCTAACCATTGGTCAATCCTAATTGAACTCTATAAATACCCTCCTATGCTCTAGCACAAGGGGAGCCACTTTATGCATTAAAACCTGAGTGTTTGAGAGAGAATAAGAGGGAGAGACTTGAAGGAGAGCTAGAGGACCTGCTGTAGCCTTGAAGAACATTGATTCAAGTCATCCGCAAGAGCAAGAGAGAGTCTCTACAGTAGCAAGGAGGGCTTTCTCAAGGTATGTTCTAACTCTTAAGGATGAAATTGGGGTTTTCTCTTAGGTAGCTTTATTGCATGCAATTGTTATGATTTCTACCATAGATTGAGGTCTCTATTAATTAATATATGTGATAATAATGATATCCATGATGAGTTTTGCATGTTTTAGAGTTAGTTCATAGGTTTTAATGCATAGTTGTGTTTCTATTGTTCTTATTTTAGAATAGTGTCATTGCATATTAAAGTTAGGATTTTTATCATGTTCTATTGCTTTAGTTAGTTAATATGCATGATTTAAGTTCTGTTTAATATGAGTTTAGCATGTTTAGAGGTTTTTTTGTGTGTTTTCAAGCATGTTTGTGAGTTTAGGGTTTTTATTGTCCTTGTTTTAGGTTAGTTTCATACAGCATGTTAGCATAGGGTTTCTTATTTATTTTCTTCATAGTCGCTGTATATGTTTTACATATAGAATAACTATGATATTTCTTACATTCATATAGTTGATTCTAGGGTTTTTTTATGCATGATATGGTATTAGGATCGCATTAGGGCTCATGTTTGTTCGCTGTTTTTGCTGTTAGCATGATTAGTGGATGGATTTAGGCCATGATATTATTCTATCCAGATTTGCATATTGTTGTGTTTGCATGGTTTTGAGCACGTGTAAGGGTGCAAATAGGTGTGGTAATTGTCCTATTGCAAATAGCGCTGCTATTGCTTGAAATTGCTAATGTTTGGAGCTATTGCGCTCAGGTAAGTGGGTTTGAAGGTACCCCAATTCACCTCTCTTCCTTACTCTGTCTCTTCTCCCTCCTAGGGTTAATTTTTAATACGAATCTATGGTCTTAATCAAGGGTTTCCTTAACCAATAAAATTATATTTTTTATCAAAGTTTCCATCTTATGGAATTCTTTCTAAATTCAAACTTGGTTTATTCAATTCTCTTTCTAATAAGGAAACCTAGGGTTTTTACCATAAGTTTGTATTAGGATTTAACCCTATTCTATGCAAACTACGTGAACTTTGATCCATGTATTTCGTTGCATGGTACGTAGGCGCTCTTCGTGACGCTCAAGTCCCGCTCTAGGATCCAAGTATCCTAGGTTTTTATATTTTATTTTATTTTTTTTCTGTTTTATTTGCTTATTATGCATGGATGGATGAATGAAATATATGATATGCATGCTGTCTTGTGATGATATATGCTGATTTGTGTGTTGAAAGGATTTTAATTTAGCCCAAATAAACCGAGAGACCGAAAGGATGACATGGGTGCCTATAAGCTTTGCTTAGAACATTCCCATGTCATAACTTAGGCTCTGAATCCCCAGTTTTCTTTGGTTTCCAAAAGACTTTGTTCTTGCCTTTCCTTTTTAAATATGGAGTCATTCAAATTGTTTTCTTAAAACAAAACTATTTTTAGGGTTTTCCTTGTTTCCTTTAAAAAATAAGGTGGCGGCTCCTTTTTCTTTTTCAAACCTATTTGGTATTTTCTTTTTCAATTCTTGTGGGCCCAATTTCTGGGGTTCACAGAGTCTAGGCATTTGCATTAGGTTTTTAAGACATTAAGGATCATCCATATGAATTTTGGTTTGATTTAGAAAAGGTTTCGATAGTAAATTAGAAATTTTGTGACTTTAAGGGCGTTATTGTCTTTTAAGTTATATCTTTTCCATTTGACATTGAAATGATCTCCAAGTTGTCAATTAGAGTTCATATGGATATATAAAGTCTATATATAGGTTCAATTTGATGAATTAATGGTTTAAGATCAATTCGGCTCATAACGGTTCAAGTTGGCTAAAAGATCCTTTCTTGGTTCACTCAAATTGACTCACAAACCTACTCAATTTACTCTCTCTTAACTTCAGTCGGGCTTTATTTACATCCTAAACATGTTTTAAAGAGTTGAATTTTGAATTGGAAAGCATTTAGCTAAATCTTATGTGCAAACCCTAGCTTTGCGACGGGGGTGTACCATGGTTAGCCGCCTTTGTAAAACATAACCATGCACTCATGGTTAAGGATTTTTGTCTTAAAATGTCTAAAAATGTATTCCTCGTCAAACCACTGTCGTTTTGGCTTTTATTTCATCAAAATCGAACTTAATTTGACCCCGAAAAACTTCCGAAAGGCGAAGGAGTCTAACCGAGGTAAGCTGACGGGAGCCCCTCGGGTGACCGTCTAGGGCTGGACGGTCAACTGTCCAAGCCCTGACAGTTGACCATCCAGGGTTAGATGGCCATCCGAGAGGAACTCGTCATTGCTTAGGATTTTTCCGTTTTTTCCCTCTTTTGACGGATTCTTCCGCTCTTGTAAGTTGTTTCCTTCTAAAATTGAGTAACTTTGAGTTGTTTGAGCACCAAGAGAGTCTTTAATAGCCCTAGGATCATTATTTAATGAATTAATCTTAGCCATTGGTTTATTAGATAAGTCCCCTATATAAAGAACATGATATTCAGCACATATGGAGGACACAATTGCACTTTACACTTAAAGATTGAGGGTGCTACGAGTTTGGAGAGTTAAAGAACAAAAAAGGGAGGCTCTTTAACCCTAGGCAAGGAAGAGAATAAGGATTTTGAAGGCAAGAAAAGTTCTACAAGAGGTAAACAGACTTTCAATTGCTAAAATTAGACTTTTATCCTTCTTCTTCTCCTTCTTCTTCTCCTTCTTTCCTTGTGATAGTTCTAGTGCATGTAATAGCTCTACCTATTAATGGAATTCAATGCTTTTGTGATGTTATATGAATGATTTTAGGAGGATTCATGGTTTAATATGATTAAAAAACTCTAGTTTACTAAGGTTTTGAAAAGCATTATCTTTTCTATCCATCTAAATCCTGCATGTTTCATGTGGCATACTTGCTGTGATAATTGTCATGAATTGATGTTTCCGTTAGTTAATATACATGATATACATGATATTCATGATAGTTTGAGCATGTGTTAGGGTTGATTCATAAGTTGTTACGCATAGTTGTAAAATTAGGGTTTCTGTTCATGCAAGTTTCATACCGCATGTTTAGCTTAGTTTTTTGAGTCATTGCTCATCATAGTCATTCTATATATGCTGCATATAGTTGAATCATGCTAGGTTTGCATTCATTATTAGTGGATTGATAGGTTTTTATGCATATAGGATAGGTCATTGTATGTAGGGTTGTGTTAGGGTTTTTATTTATTCATTATTCTTGTTATTTGCATGAGTAATGAATGATTTTAGACCTTAATATGTTTCTATCCAGATTAGCATTTTGTTCTTTTTGCATGATTTTGAGCACGTGTAAGGGTGCAAACAGGTGCAATAATTGCCTTATTGCAAATAAGGCTATTATCGCTTAAGATTGTCATTGTTTAGAGAAAATTACATAAGGTAAATAGGGTATGAAAGTGCCCTAATTCACTTTTCCTAACCTTTCTTTCTCTTTTCCCTTTCTACGATTATTTCTTAATACAGATACATGGTTATTACTAGAGGTTTCCTTGTTAAATAAAATACCTATCTTATTAAAGTTTCCATCTTGTGGAAGTTGTTTCAAACTTGGTTTATTGATCAAATTCTCTTTTAAATAAGGAAACTTAGGGTTTTTACCATAAGTCTATATTAGGATCTAACCCTATTCTCTTCAAACTACATGGACTTTGATCCATGTATTTCTATGCATGGTACGTAGGCGCTCACTTTGATGTTCAAGTCCTCCCTAGGATACTAAGTATCCTAGGTTTTCTTTTTTTTCTTTTATTCATTTGTCCATTACATATAATTGCTAGAGGGGTAGGATGGATTTGTGATTGATATGCATGCTGTATTTTGTTGATTGATATTGATTTGCATGTAATTAAGTCATTAAATTAGCCCAATCAAATTAAGAGACCAATGTAGGTGCCTTTGGGCTTTGCCCAGAACCTTCTCACATTGTAACTTAGCCCCCGAATCCAATTTTATGATTTCAAAGACTTTGCCTGTCCTTTCAAAATGGAGTTATGGGGTTTTTGAAATAAAGCATTTTTATGGTTTTCCTCTTTTCCTTAAAAAATGAGGTGGTGGCTCCTTCATTTGTTGTCTTTCACATATGCCAAATCCCGTCAGGCTGTTTTCGTGGGTTCACATGTCCAGATTGGTATTTTATTCTTTTTTTTAATGGTTTTGAGCACGTGTAAGGGTGCAAACAGGTGCAATAATTGCCTTATTGCAAATAAGGTGGTTATCGCTTAAGTTTGCTATTTCTTAGAGAAAATTGCTCAAAGTAAGTGGGGTATGAAATGCCTTAATTCACTTTTCTTAACCTTTCTTTCTCTTCTCCCTTCCTAGGGTTATTTCTTAATACGGATACATGGTCATTACCAGAAGTTTCCTTATAAAATAACTTGTTTAGTTTTCTCAAAGTTTTTTCATCCTGTGGAAATTACTTGGTTCCAAACTTGGTTTACTTATCAAATATCTCTTTTAAATAAGGAAACTTAGGGTTTTTACCATGAATCCGTAATAGGGTTTAACCCTATTCTCATCGAACTACGTGGACTTTGATATATGTTTTTCTATGCATGGTACGTAGGTGCTCACTTTGATGTTCAAATCCGTCCTAAGATATTAAAGTATCCTAGATTTTCTTTTTCTTTTATTTTATCCATCACATATGATTGCTAGTGGAATAGGATGGATTCATGTTTGTGATTGCTAGTAGATTAGGATGAATTTGTCCATCACATATGATTGCTAGAGGAGTAGGATGGATTTGTGATTGATATGCATGTTGTATTTTATTGATTGATATTGATCTGCATGTGATTAAGTCATTAAGTTAGCCCAATCAAATTGAGAGACCAACTCAGGCGATGTGGGTGCCTATGGACTTAGCCCAGAACCTTTCCATGTCGTAACTTAGCCCCCGAATCCAATTTTCTGGTTTTTAAGACTTTATTTTTCCTTTTAGAATGGAGTCATAAGGTTTTTGCAAATAAAACATTTTTATGGTTTTCCTCTTTTTCTAAAAAATGAGGTGGCGACTTCTTTTCCTTTGTTGTCTTTTAAAATGCCAAATCTCCTGTGGGCCATTTTCTTGGGTTCACAACATCCTCCACGAACTTCTGAACTCGGTTTCTTAATGGAGACGCATCCACCAAGTTATTTTCAATAGCTACAAAGAATTCATCAACCTTCACGCTTAATAATGGAAGCTTCTCGAGGGGAGCCTTTAGCACCTTCTCTTTAATACCGTCTCCCAACATTAACGCCGCTCAGCGTTGTGCTTTGGAAATAAAGATGTTAACATCGAACATAAAAGCTATAGGAGGAGCGTTGCGACATGGTGCAAAGCAGTGTTATTCATAATTCTATATTCATTTAAGGGGGAGTTGTAGCCACATTTAGTGCCTTCAAAATTAGAGCCGTGGATGTTTTGAGATATCGGCGGTGATTGGTTTTGTTGACATTTCGCTCTACTAGCAATTAGCTCAAATGAAATCGGCTTTAAAAACAAATCTTCACTACAACTTGGCTTCTTGATAACTAGGGCACTGTTATCCTCCATCTACATCAAAGGGGTGTCAAGGTTATCATTCTCAACAAGATCATAGACAATAGATACAATTTTTGGGTCCATCATGAGACTACAAAGATCTTTGAGATATTCTAGATCATCATAATCAATAATTGATGTGAGGGAATGAATACTCATCATGTCATTTTGATTAATAGAATATGGAAGCATCGGGCTCTTCTCACAAATCCCTTCGAAAACCTCATTAGACATCCCTGAGCCTTGGTTCCCATAATCAGCCTCCTTTTTTTGCTTCTTGCGCCTCTAAAGTTGTTCTGAAGGCACCTTTGCTATTTTCCAAATCTTCAGAATCAGCCGTGTTGTTGCCTTTTTCAAGAATACTCGAGGGTAGTTGGCAAGGTCAATAATTTGGAGTCCATTGGCTATCAGTGCCTCCACTAACATAAGTCTCATATGGAATTATATTAAAGCCTGCCTGAATAATTGGTTTCGGGACACGGTCGGTCTTCCTCTTCAAGACTATAGTTAATTTACTTGGCTTTTTTAAGATGGGCTTTTCTGTGCTAGGGCTTGTTCCGACTAGATGATCAAATGATCTCATAAATATTTGAGCCCACCACTCAATGTATTCCTTCGTACTTAAAAGTGAATGCTCATTTGGTTAAGCTAGTGTTACAAGTTGGGATTTTGTGCAAAGTTTAATAGATTGTCGCCAAAATTGAATCACCTATTCCAAGGAACTTGTATGGTAGTCGTTTTTAGTCTCCCGAGGAATGTGTTGATGAAACCCGAATTACCTCCCAAATCTATGAAGGTTATATGACTAAACGAGCTGAAGACCACTGCGACGAGAAGCTAAATAACATGAGCACTGGCTTTCGAAATACTCACTTTAGGGAATTGGATAAGTTCTCTTCATCAACAAGAACCCCCTGCTGATCCTTGGTTAATGCAAGTCGATGCATCTCTAACTTAGTGGTGGAATGGAATAGCTTTCGAGCCTCCTTGTCCTTAAAGTCTTTGCTACTCTTTCCCCTAAAATTCTAACCATCCGAGGAGCTGATGGAGACCGCAGCCGAGTGAAATATGTATTAAAGTATTTTTCTAACCATCCGTATAAATAATGAGTAGGGAATACGGGATTACACTTGCTAAGGTTTGAAGAGGAGGCAATTTCCCTAAGACCCTGATAGATGCTTGCCAAGACCGGGATCGCGAGTCGTACCGAGTGCCGGGTGCCATTAAGCTCGCAACCTTGAAGACTCTAGGGCGGATAAGGTTGGGAACCTTGCCAAAGAAAACAAACTCACATAGCCAACATGAATGGAATGCCACTAAATATATCTCCTCTTTAACATCAGTCTCCACCTACAATATAACAAAATGAGACTTCCCTTTTTTCGAGCATTCCTATGGAAGAGGTTAATAAGTCCATATGGGTTATGAGAAGATCTAGCTCTTACAGTTCTTTTTTATATTCTCCTACTTGGAGGCTTCTGACACCTGGAGGGACCTTAAACCAAAAGTCCACCCATTTAGAAGAAGATATATTTGTGGGGGCCACCATGCTTAAGACAAAGTTGATGAAATGCTAAAAACAGGTGCTTGTAGCTTCGTGAGAGGAGAAGAACCTCTTGAGCACTAGGGACCACCTCATCATAAAAGGAGCCATACACAGGAAGACCGCTTATCAAGCGAAGATCCCACAGAGAAATTGAGAGTTCCCCAGCTGGGTTATGAAGAGTGTTGGTCGCCAGACACCAAAATTCACAGAAAGCTTGGATGACATTCACACTCCGATCATAGGTGAACAAGGAAGCAAAGACTACATCATAGATTTTAGCATCGATAAGCGTGCGGCGATTTTGGCTGAGCGAATCTTCTAACCATTCTCAGTAATTGGGAATGAAAGAAAATTCCCCAACATATTTAAGCAAAGATCCCTTTGAAGTGGACATCCAACTTGCTACACCAGCAATTATTCGGCGGTTTAAAAGATCAAACGAACTCGAACAAACATCCTTGGAGTTAAACATAGGCTGCAGTGTAAGCACTTGTGAAGAAGTTCCAAGTGGAGCACTATCGGAAAGGTAGAAGAGCTCTTGAGTTGACTTTGCCCATATGTGAGACAGGTGAGTTAGCTTAGGGACGGAAAGTGATTGTGAAGAAGACAAGCTATTAATGGAAGGGCGCATAGCTAAGGTCGTTCATTTGTCAAGGGTGTCTTTTTCATCATTCAAAAGCGTAACACTACATTAATCCTTGGAATTCCTGCTGGAGTCTTTGAAGGAGACCATAATACTGCACAAAGAAAGAAGCTAATTTCTTGGTTTATAATTTTTTTTAAAAAAGAGCTTGGAACTGGGGGCAAATTCTAATCAAACCCAATTAGAGTACATGTAAATGCCGTTAGATTGAAGAAGCATAGCAATTACACATTACACAGCTTTTGGATCCTCTGTCAACAATTGTCCAACTGCGCATCCATTCTTGTAACGAGAGAAGTCCCTTCTCAAAGGCAAGATTCAAGTTATTCGTCCCTTCTCAAAAGCAAGATTCAGGTTACTCACACCAATACACTATAGGGTATTGCTATCATAATGGCATAGAACAAGATAATACGTCTTGTGGCATAAGTGTTTATGGTCCTATGGGGGAAGATTCTTAACATGTTGCTTCCACAGAACCAACATATCTTTCTAAAAAAATAAAAAATAAAAAATAAAAAGGGAAAGGGGGAAGGTTGCATCTCAAAGATACATGAAGACTTACTGAGTCCCATATGGAGACAAGATTCCTATTGGAATAGGTGACTCAAGTTCAAGAGGGTGAAGCAAATTAAAAAATACCCCCATTGGAGGAATTCTTCTCAGCATAAGAAATTGTGGAAAGCATATTTTCCTGGGACATTTTTGGGCATAAAGCATGTTTAATAAATTTCAAAAAAAAGGGGGGGGGGGGGGTCCCGAATCTATGCATATATCATTACATGGGAATAATCAAGTTGCTAAACAAAAATATTAATAGGCCTATTTTCAAGAGCACGCCTTGTTAATGGTGAAATGATAATTAAAGGCCACCCCTTTTACATATTCTGGGCAAAAGTACATGTTAATAGTATATAGTCTATTAGCCTTAGTGTGCAAAATATCATAGTAGTGGTTGGCATTCATCATTTCAAGTAGTAAAACATTGTCAAACATTAAACTGGTTTATTCTTAAATTCTTGTTCCCAAATGAAAACACCTATTCAATATCACGTGAAGGCTTGGTTCTTACTACACGAAATGATTATTTCAATAATAGGAAATATTCCCTACCTACTTTAGTGAACAGTAAAGCTATGTATGGACATTACTAGGAGCATTCTCAAATGTGAAGCATACGTGGCAACTTTTGGTGCATGTAACAAATCTAGGTATCCTTCGATTATATGCGTGTGTGCATGTGTCATGTGTAAATCATACTTTTATACATGTGCAAAGATACATAATGTATAGTAATACTGTGCAAAGGGGACAACAAACCAAATACAAGCACTCATGTCAACGTATATGCTGTGATATATATATATATATATATATGCACGCTGGTACACAATGAGGCGGAAAAAGACACACCTTAACAAGGCTGAAGGGATGCAAGGCAAACTCCTTCTTGGAAATTGATGATGCCCAACTTAAGCCTACACTCTGAAATCCTGCAGCAGCAAGAAGAATGGAGTGTACAAACAGATGGTTTTCTTCTCAAATCTAAAGACTACGGCCCTTAGAAGCAAGGGAAAATAAAGTGTAGGGAGGCTATAACACCGTTGATAAGAGGGGTTCTTCATGAAAGGAGGGGTCACGCTTATAAAGAAGATGGGAATTCCCTTTGGTCCAAGTAAGAATCTTGCAAAGTCCAAGATCAAGTGCCAAAATCACAGCAATTCATCTTCTAGTCAAAGATTGTTAGGTACACATTAAGGATTTCATATATTGGGCTCAATTTTCTAGTATGGGATGAAATAATGAGCAAATTCTCCATGCATCTATCTTTTCTCCAAACTTCTAAGCGTTAAGCAAATTCTAGCATAGGATAAAAGCTGCAAATTTCCTTTGTAAAGATTCTTCCATAATAGGTTATCTGTGTTTGGAAAATTGTGGGTGGACAAACTTGGGAAATTAACAACTTGGTCCCATGCATTCTGTCTTTTCTCCAAAATAAGGAAAAAAAAAGAAGTGCAAACCCCATTAATATAGGAAAGAAATTAGATTACAAGTCGGTGAGGTACTGCTATACTTAGAATGATTTGTGAGTTAGGAAAGTTTTACAGTTTTTCTTTTACTAGCTACCAATTACATTCCAACTTTCCAAAAAAAAAAGAGGGGGGGGGGGGTTGGGAAAGAAAGTGCAAAAGGAAAAGTTGACCACAAGAACTGACACCTAGTAATTTCCTCACATACTCCTTGAGTCTGGGGATTTCACTACTGTTTATCATCAAAGATCCCATCATTCAATAGGTGGAATCCTGAAAGTCTAGCTAATGTGATTTGCCTCTATTTTTTTTATTTTTGTTCTTTTGGTGTACCTATCCAATGATGCAGCCAAGAGTTAGAGAAAGTGGGCCTACCATCTAATAGTGCAAGCAAGAGTTAGACAAAGTAGGCCTATTTTATTAACACTATCCATTAACTTGAAATAAACACTTTTGCTTCTTAAGCTATACATGGATTTCAAGAATGCTACGAGATGCAAAAGGGCTTCATCTTGGCATGGGTCCCAATGTTAAAAAGAAAAAAATAATAGAAAAATGGCACTTGGGAGGTACGTGAAGTGGTAGGACCAACTCAAGATCAAAAGCCTTCACAATAATCATTTGTAATGGTTCCCCCCCCCCCCCCAAAAAAAAGGGCAGGGGGCGGCAACTGATGGTTACACGGGATAATGCCACAATTGCTTAAGCATACCAATTTACATCAAAATCTAGTGGGTGATGTTACACAGCAAGTCAAAAACCTAAGCCATTAAAGAACTTCAAGCCTCGCCTCTTGACGCAACAAGTGCGTGTACAAGCCAAGCCTTGAAGTGGGGGCATTTATAGACATTGAAATTTTGTAAAGCTCAAATCACCGTTGGATGAGTCAAATAGTCAAAGTTTAAAGTATTTGACTAGTCAAAGACAAATGGGACTCATTCAAACTATCAGTGGACACAACCCACTTAATGAAAACGGGCCTGATGGTCTAACCTATGCATTAGCCTAACTCACCAAGTCAAATCCAAGTCATATGCCAAAATAGCCCATTACATCTGCGTGGACCCCACATATGGCACATGTCATCATTATGAGGTCCAAATCACCCTCATAAGAAAGTCTACTCATGAAATATTGCCTCCTATAATTTGGGGAAATTTGTCTCCCCAAATTTTGAAACCTTTTAATAAGAATTTTCATAAACTTCAAATGAATGAGAAAATCCCTCTTTAATTAATAATATTCCCTAAAACTTTAGGATGACAATCAATTCAAATTTAAAATTAAGGGGACAAATCTCTTTTTAAATCAATATTATTCCCTAAATCAAGGAAAGTCAAATCTGGGGTTTCCAAGAGAAGACCTCCACCCTTGCCTATAAATACAAGATTCTAATACATGAAGAAGGACACATAAACAAAGAGCTCCTACCAACACTCTGCCGAGAAGAAGTGACAAGAGCATCTTAACTACCAAGTTTAAGTATGAGATCAAGCCACACGGCCCTCGAGTCTAACCAAAACACTTTAATCCACGTGTCTCTCTTAAACAATTCAAGATCAAGTGCTCACCACCCTTGGATCATAAAGCTCACGGAGATTTAATTAAAGGAATACTTTCTTTTGTAAAAGATATTCATAGAGAATTGTACCCATTCATTTCATTTAATATAAATTGTTATTTGTCCACATTTCTTGTCTCTTTATTTCAAGATACAAAATTTGTGTGTACAGTGTGCTAAAAGGTATGATATTGCCATATTTTAGCAATAGTACATGTTCCTTATTGCCAGCTAAAAAATAGCAATGATACACCCTTATCCCATATATGGCACACACCCTTGAACTATATTTCTATATGTTGACATAAAAGTGGTCAAGAAAAAGGGAAAGATGGTGGTTGCACCACCAGAGAGTACATTGTGTCAAATTATACTCCCTCTTCCCATAAAGATGGGCCATTTTTGCTACTTTTTGTGTCCCAAAATATTTGTCTATTTTGAAAAATCAAGTCATAATTTTTTTTTGAAATTTTCTATATTACCCTTTAGTGTTTCAATAATTACTCTCAACACAAAACTCGATACCAAGTAAGAGAGGGTATTTTTGAAAAGATGGAGTTTAATAAATGACAAGTCAAGGTGATGACGGCTTTTCTTAAATTGCGTGTTTTGTCCAACTTATCCTATCTTTATGGGACGGAAGGAGTAGCATTTAGTACTGTAGAAAATGCTAAAATATAAATAACACTTGCAAAATAGTACAAACCACTGGAGATGCTAAGTCTTTAGTCATGAAGTATATAAATTTAAATTACTTAAGTTAAACTATGTTAAATTTAATAGTGTTTAATGTTAAATAATGTTAATTAAATATACTTTTTATTGAAATATACTAAAGGTATTAATTTTGGTAAATTCAAATTGACATAGGGATGATATTGCTAATTTTCTCTGTATAGCCACTTATTTTAAACTTTTTTAAGGTTTTATGAAAGGTTTTTATGAAAAAGGTCACGAAATCTACTAGATAACATCATTTTGAACAACTTTGTAAAAGAAAGTTTTTCAAAAATTTGTCAGTTAAGGAAAGATTTTCTAGATAGAAAATACCAAGCCGAGACCCAGCCCATGAGCCTGGCTTAATTGGACCTTTTTTCAAGCTTCAAACTTGGGCAGGCCTAGGCTTTTCAGGCTTTGTCTTTTATGGATAATAATTTATATGCAAAATTAAGGACAAAATTAAATAATTATAAGTTAATAGTCATATGTATAACTGTATAAGTATATATAACTTAAATTTTTTTTGTTTCACTTTTAGACATATATCAATAATTATTAATATAAAATTATACACTTATAAGTAACACTTACAAGGTACTATAGAGAGTAATATGTTATTTGTTCTAATCCTATGATGACAAGTTGATGTAACTACATTATACCCTATGCAATGGTGGATTATGGATAACCCTACAATGCACGTGTTGATGTAAGCCACATCAACATGTTTTGTAGGACTGAATCCCGATATGTTATTATACACATAACTTATATAGCTATACACTTATAAGGTGTTATAACTTATAAATTATTTTGAAAAAAAAAAAAACAACTTACAATTATAACTTATAAGGTTTTTTTTTTCCTTTTTGTTAAGTTAGATTATAATTATACATTAAAGTTATAACTAAAATATTTATATTAATATTATGTGTTAGAATTTTATTTGATTATACATTCGTTGGGGTGAAAACGGCAATTATGGTGGCGAAAGAATTTGAGCCGGGCTCGAGTTTCCAACCTAAAGGCCTAAGCCCAGCGCAAGGGTAATAGGCCCGAGCTTTGGCCGTCGGACTTCGGGCAGGCTTGGATTGCCCATGGGGAACGGCTATTGCAACCCCCCAATCCTATAAGTTGACCCCCCACATTTTTTAATAAAAAAATTTATTATGTAAAATTACCAAAAAAGGGCTTATCCCGGCACTCACCCCACCGGCGACTCTCTCCAGTACCCACCCCACCGGTGACCCTCTCCCACACCCTTCTTCTTCCTTCCTCCTCTTCCCTCTTCTTCTCTTCTTTTTTTTTTTCTTTCCTTCCCAGAACCCCTCTCCCGCACCCCTTTCTCGTCGGCAACCCTCCCTCCCTCCCCTCCCTCCCGTCGGCCTTCCTCCTCTTCCCTCTTCTTCTCTTCTTCTTCTTCTTTTTTTTTTTTTCCTTTTCTTTTCTTCTCGTCTTCCCTCCCGTTGGAAGCAAATCTGACCAGATCTGACCAGCAGAGCCAAAAAAAAAAAAAAAAGAAAGGCCGTCACCGTCGCCGGAAAAAATAGAGGTTTTGAAAAAAAACCTCCCTTGCCTTTCACACACAGATCTGACCAGAGCAAAAAGACAAAAAAAAGTCACCTGCTGTGGCCGTCATCGTCGGCGACCCCTTCTTCCGCACCCCTTCTCCCACAGATCTGACCTCCCTCACCGGAAAAAATGGAGGTTTTGAAAAAAACACCTCGCCCGCCGAAAAACCATAGATCTGACCAGTAGAGGGGGAAAAAAAATAAAATGAAGAAAAAAGAATAGGAGAGGAAGAGAGAAGACATCGCCGGCGTCGGCGTCGCCGGTCTTCGCCTTCCTGGGCGTCGCTGGTCTTCAACCTTCCGAGCCGTCGCCGGTCTTGGCCTTCCATCGGGGCTGTGGGGGGAGTGGGGTGGGTGAGAAGGGTTAGGGTTAGAAGGAAGGGTATTTTAGTCCGTGAGGGGGGTGGGCATATAAATTGAGGGGGTGGAAAAATCAGGAGGGGGCGGCTTATCTCTTTGAGGGGTTGCAATAGCCGCTCCCTTGCCCATAGGCTACGGACTTCTTTATGAGGCTTAGTTCAATTCAAAGGGACAAAACTGTAATTTGGCCTTAGAGAAGAAACGGAGGACAGCGCATGTTAGTGTTATTCATCCAGCAGAACACGTTAGCCTAGTTGAAATTCATCTTCGTCGTTTAACGTTCGTCCTTCACTCCCGCCACGTATAATCATCGTCATCCCTTCAACACCCAAAACACTTTCTAGATTTGTGCTCTAAAATTTCTCGACAACACTTTCTAGGGTTTCAAGCAATAATTGTACTCCTAATTCATGAATCTTCTCTCCACACATCAAAATCTTAGGGTTTTATTCTCTTCGAAACCCTAAATTCAACGACGAACCTCATCACAAACCAATGGCTAACGTCTCAGTTGCCGCGGAGTGGCAGCTCCTCTACAACCGCTACTATCGTAAGCCCGAGCTCTACCAAATGCAATGGAAACACATCGACCTCAGCCGCAACAAGGTCGCCTGCGCCACCTTCGGTGGTCCAATCGCCGTGATCCGTGACGATTCCAAGATTGTCCAGCTCTACGCCGAATCCGCCCTCCGCAAACTCCGCATCTTCAACTCCGCCGGCGTCCAGGTCGCTGAGACCGTCTGGAAACACCCCGGCGGACGCCTCGTCGGCATGGCGTGGATGGACGATCAAACCCTTGTCTGCGTCGTCCAAGACGGCACGATCTATAGGTACAACGTTCACGCTGAGCTCCAAGAACCGAACGTTTCAATGGGTTCGGAGTGTTTCGAGCAGAATGTGGTCGATTGCATCTTTTGGGGGAATGGGGTGGTGTGCATAACGGAGGCGAATCAGGTATTTGCCGTACCGGATTTTAAGAATCCAAAGCCGTGTAAGCTTGCCGACCCATGTTTGGATGAGTATCCGCTTTGTGCGGCGGTGATTGAGCCGCAGTACACGATGTCGGGCAATGTGGAGGTGCTTCTTGGGGTGGGGGATCATGTTTTGCTGGTTGAGGAAGATGGAGTTCAGCAGTTGGGAGTTGGGGTGGGTCCATTGCAGAAGATGGTGGTGTCACGGACGGGGAAGTTGTTGGCGTCGTTTACACACGATGGGCGGCTTCTGGTTATATCTACTGACTTTTCAAAGATCATTTTTGAGTATAATTGTGAGGTTTGTTCGTTATCCTTTTATTGGGAAATGTTTGAGTGCAATTTGATTTCTTTTTGCAGCATTCTATGATTGAAGTGCTGAATTCATAGTTTCCCGAATAGTTATTCTTGTTTTTGCTAGGCCTTTCATTACCAGAAAAGTTTAAACTGGGACAGTTGCAAATCTCTCTATTTGATTTCATGAAGTTATTGTTTGCTTAGAATAAAGAACACAGTGATTCTCATCCTGTTTTGTGGCCAATTATGGATTCATATCGGTTCACTTCTCATGTTGTGCACAAGCTGTCATTTTGTGTTTATTTTATTTATATTTTTTTATGAAGTAAATATTGTATTAGAAGAAAGGGGCAAAACCCAAGTGCATAAGACATAAATAAGTGTTAGCCAAAAGAAGAGCTATGGGAAAAGAAAATCAACAAAAGAAACTAAAGACATGCTATGATCATTTGTATGACTAGAGTACCACCAAAAAAGAGTCTTGGAAAAAAAAATACTTGAGCTCTAAAATGGTGATTCCTTATCTTCGAAAGTTCTAAGATTCCTTTCTCTCCAAATGCACCAAAAAAGAGCATACAGAACCATCTCCCAAACCTTCCATTTTTTCTTACTCCCCGCTTTAGTCTGTCACTCCACAAGAAGGTTGTGAGTGTTAGAAGGCAAGACCCAATGAATCCCAAAAAGATTGAAGGTAGGCATCCAAATACTTCTCGCCACATGACAATGAATAGAAAGGTGGTCAATTGATTATGCCGCTTCTTTGCAAAGAATGCATCTATTAGCCAATACCCACTTCTTTCTCGTCAAGTGATCCAAAGTTGAGCATTTTTCTTTACTTACCAACCAAGTGAAGAAAGCAACTTTCGAAGGAACTAAGGTAATCCAAATTGTCTTTTCCGGGAGAAAAGTAGAGCCACTAGAAATCAAAGTATTGTAGTAAGATTTCACCAAGAATAACCCTTTAGTATCCTTACACCACACTAAGGAATCATTCCCTCCCAAAGAAATCTTTCTATTGTAAAGATTTTGAAAAAAATTCAATACACCCTCCAACTCCCAATCGTTGAAATGCCTAATGAAAGTGATGTTCCAGGTAACAAGGCCATGCTTCCCAACAAGATAGTCCTTCACCTTGGCATCTTTATTAGCCGCAATATTTGAATAGCAAGAGGAAGTCAACCATAAGAGGAGTATCATCGCACCAAGTATCCTACCAAAACCGCACTTTCCCCTCATCTCCTATTTTAAGACTAATTTCCTTCACAAAATCATCAAAGCCTTGCATGATTTCTTTCCATAGACCCAAGCCATGAGTTTCCCTAACCTCTTTAGGCCATCAACCTTCACTAGTACTACGATATTTCCATACCACCACTTCCCTCCAAAGACTTTGTTCTTCCTTGCCAAATCTCCAAAGCCATTTGCCGAGAAGAGCTTGGTTCATAAGCTTAAGAGATCTAATACCAAAACCACCCTCTCTTTTTGGTAGAGAAACCGTTGGCTAATCCACTTGATGATATTTGTTTTTATGATCCATGTTTAAGAAATGGAGATGAGTACACATAAACCTAGTGCGACTGAGAGACTCTCAGTCCCTATGTATGCTTTTGATATCCTTTTGTATTTTCTCACATAATAATGATTTCTTTCTAAATATTTTTGAACATTCAATTACTCATAAGATGAGATATGTATATTCCTATATGATTTATTTGTCAAGGGCATTTTCCCTTGATTATTTTTCTTCTTGGCTTGGACATCTATAATTGATTGGCAATTAACATTGATGACTATGATGGCTGTTGAAAGGGTGGTTTTTTCCTTAATGTCTTTTTTTTTTTGGATAAGGTAAATGATTGTATTATAAGAGAAAAAAAGGGATTAGACCCTCATACATAAGACATATAATGTTTATATTGGTACAAACTCACACCTCCCCCTCACCCTAACTAAGAATAAAACAAAAAGAAAAATAAAGATCATGAAGGGTACTTTATAATGAATATTGATTGGCTTACTATGATTGGTGAAAGCAAAGGTTGTGGAAATAAGTGTTTGTATGGGTTTAGGAGTAGTGACCCTGGACACTACATGATTTCTGGTTAATATAGGCAATATTCAGCCATTTAAAATGGTTTTTCGGGAGCGAAAGTGTTATAATTTAATTCTAATTTATGAGCTTGTGCGGAATTTTTATTATTGGGATTGGGGAGATAGGCAACAGATTTTGAAGAACTAGGAAGTGAAACAGCTAAGTAACAGGAAGAATGCTCCATTTCTTTTGATGGAAGATAATTAATGAAATTTTCTGAAGGATAAAAATCTTTAGGGTCACACAGCATCTTTAAACAAATCCAGAAATTTTTCTTTACCTACAAAATCTTTACATGTACCATTGACACTAATGGAGTGCCAGGTTCTTTTTTCCTTGAGAAGTTTCTTTGGTACTACTTTTTGTTGAAATGACTGAGCAGGAAAGGAATTCCTTACTACACATCAGGATGCAACACACACCCCCCAATGAAATTGCGGTTTCACTTGTTTCTTCACCTGTTAAATGATTTTGATCATTTCAGGTGGAACATGGTCATATTGAGAACCGCTTCCCTGCCCATGTCTGCTGACAGCATAGAACAACATCTCTATTGTGATTTTTTATGTCTATTAAAAACAGCTTGCCATGAGTTCGCTTTCACGAAAGAAAATGGAAAAAAGTTAAATATATGCAAGAAAAGGTAAATATGAAGATGAGGATTCTAATATGTTTTGAGCATGACTTTAACCTTTTAATTGAAGAATTTGAACTTGGAGTTTGCTTTGCAATGGTTCTTTGGGCACTGATTAATAGGTGGACTTTTTTATCATTGATGTGCAAGGGATAATCAAATGCAGGGTGGGAGGGTATCTAGGGATTTGTGTCTAGAAAACTAATTGCCATGAGAAATTTTGTAGTCACTTCGTTGTCCTATGGAGCCCTCTGATAAAAGGAGGATGAGAGTTTTGTAACTGCAGCGATAAAGCTGAGGACAGATAAATCAGTATATTGTCATTACTTGTGAGAGTTTTGGAGAAAGTGGATTCTGGCTGTAGCTTGAGAGAGAGAGAGAGAGAGAGAGAGAGAGAGAGATGGCTATGGAGATAGTAGCATGCTCTAAGGAATTTAACCTTTTTTTTTTTTTTTTTCGGGTGAAATCACTGCTGATATCTGGTTCAAAGTCACTTCACCTTTTAAATGATTTTTCTGTTCTTGTTTGAGTGGAGGAGACTAATTATGTTAAGGATAAATTTTGGAAACAGAAATAGATTATACATTTATACCAAACTGAGCCTTTGATGAATATTGTATAGATATATATTGAGGGTGTGTTTGGAAATCTTTTGAAAATTGAATTGGTTCATTATATTTTCTGTTGTGTTAGGAAAAAACCGATAGCATAAATGGTTCCATTACACAAGATGGATCCCCTACACATTTTGAAAGGAAAAAGTTCAGAAAAGTCACTTCCTAAAATGTCCATGTTAAGCAGTTGTTAAAAAAAATAGATAAATAAGAATCATTTTCAATGCAACCAAGAGCACATTGGACCCACCTATTTTCAAATCCCATCTGCAATGAAACAGACAGGTTCCATTTTTGTTTGACTGTCTATACACCCTGTTACTTTTCTTGTGCGCCTTTTTTTTTTTTTTTGAGGTTAAAAATAGCCTAAAATATTATTTTTCATTTTATTTTTTTTTTATTTTAATGTGTACAGGCAGCCCTTCCTCCAGAGCAGCTAGCTTGGTGTGGAATGGACAGTGTGCTACTTTATTGGGATGATATGCTTTTGATGGTGGGTCCTTATGGAGATCCTGTGCGGTACCTTTATGATGAACCAATAATTCTTATCCCAGAGTGTGATGGTGTAAGAATACTTTCAAACACAAGCATGGAATTCCTGCAACGAGTGCCTGATTCCACTGTATCTATATTTAAGATTGGAAGCACACTCCCTGCAGCTTTACTGTATGATGCCTTGGATCATTTTGACAGGCGAAGTGCCAAGGTAGTCTATTATTTTTATGTAAACTGAGGAAGTTCTCTATTTTGGAAATTACTAATTTGTGTACATCCTCGTAGTTTGATAGATGAACTTCACTTATTTTTTTGACGCATAATGTCTTTATAATCTAAGTTTTTTAGGATTTATAATTTATGTAAACTACCTGTAGTTAATTGCTCTTAAATTTTGGGAGGCGTTATTGCCCGAGACAATAACGCTCCTTCCACGGCATTTATTATGATTTGGCGAAATTGCCCCTGTGTGATAGAGATGAGAGAGAACATCACAAAAAGGGCAGGAAGTGTTAGGAAAGAAAAGGGGGCTTACTCCTACGGCCATGACGGTTGCTAGTAGCTCGCCGGATGACAACGAAAAGAGTGGAGAGAAGAGAGGAGAGAGAAGAGGAAGGAAGAGGGAAGGGAGAAACTGATCTATTCAGAAACAAATTTTCTATTGTTGGCTTGATGACGTCGGTGATGCTCGTCGCTGGCGATGGAATAGCAACCAGCCTCTATTTTCCTGTTCTTCACACATTTTCTCTTTCTTTTATCGTATATTCCCTTTATTTTCCTGTCTTTTTTGTTTTGTTTTAGAAAATGGGTTGAATTGGGTTGTAGCAGATTTGGATAAAAGGGGCAATGTTTGGTTGTAATGGAGGCTAGAAGTGGAACAAGTGGGTTGCAGCTGCAGTAGAGAAAATGGCGGCACTGTTCAAGTGGTTTATTGTAGCAAGGAGGTCGTGTTGCCGTGTTGGCAGCCACGGCAGACTGTTCTTCACTGATTTTTCTCTCTCTTTCAGCTTTTTCCTCTCTCCTCCTTTCCATTGTTCTGTCCTTTTGTGCTGTTTTCTCTTTCCTGTCTCTTATCACTCTTTTTAAGATAATGGGCAATGTCGTCAATTCATTAAAAATGCCATGGAAACAACGTTATTGTCTCTGGCAATAACACCTCCCTTTTTTTTATATTTAACAATTTCTTCACCGAATAGTTTATTTTTTTCGATCTTGTCGAGTTCTTATGATCTCCATGACTATCAAGTTAGCCATGTTTAAACTTGCTTGTTGAATGCATGTCAAAACATGGTTCTTCTCTGGTAGCAGCATTATAGTAAATTTTTGTTGGATGATTTCTATTTAGAAAGAAAAATTCTTATTATTATTATTATTAAATTTTTCACAAAGCAAAAGGGTTATATGTCACATAATGTGTTTTCTTCATGTTCTTGCCTGCTGAGGTTTCCTTGTGTTGGTTCCACTCATAGGTGTATTGTTTGTCTTCAAACCTTTGTTTAAAGTGCTATTATATTAAATTAATATGGATGTAAATTCCATTTAAATCCAACATTTCCCATTTATTTATTATTTTTGGATAGAAAAATGCTATAGAAAAGAAAGCACCCTAAAAAAAGCAGTGTATCGTAAACTATGAAAATTTTGTTCTCTTATGAGAAAATTAAAAAAATATATTGTTCATCAGGCAGATGAAAATTTGAGATTGATACGATCATCCTTGCCTGAGGCTGTTGAAGCATGTATCGATGCTGCAGGCCATGAATTTGATGTTTTGCGACAAAGGACACTTCTAAGAGCTGCAAGCTATGGCGAAGCCTTTAGCAGGTTAGTTTGGCAGTGTAGTTGCAGTTGTATTCAACTTCTTTTGAAGTAATTAGTTTTGCCCTGAAAAAAGAATGTTTATGATATATTAGAACAAAATTCTATATATACGTTTTCCTTTTTCCATTGCCAGAATGTTCGGCATAAAGTTAAGAGTGTTGCAGTTTAACCTAACAAACGACTGAGCTCACCATAGAACCTATTACGAAGTGTATTTAAATGGTGTTATAATGTTCTAGATTGAATTAACCTAACAAATGACTGAGCCTACCATAGAATCTATTTATAAGTGTATTTAAATGGAGTTATAATATTCTAGATTGAAATTTAGAGCTTTGGAATGATATATCTGCTTTTTGTTTGTTGGGCCTTATGGAGAAGGGAGACCTTGTAATTTTATTATTGCGAAGTGAAATAAATATCTTGCATCCATTCCTTGTAATAGATTCGGATTTGCTGCAAAATAGAAGCATAAAAAGAAATATATATATATATATATATATATAGGGAAAAGTAGGATATGAGAGATAGTTCAAAGTCTTAGACGAAACCAAGTTGACTTGGTCTCAGTTGAGTCGTTGGGACCAAGTCAAGATTTGTTGGTAAGCCAATAAATACATAAGAAGAGCTTGACATGGCTAAGGCTGAGCCAACTCACTGATCAGTCTCGACTTAGATTTTGGGCATCTTTCTTGATGCTGTACTATGTAAAAGAAAGAGAGGACTAGAGGAGGAGGAGCTTGTGCTATCTACTGCTGTAGCTTCTTCTTCTTCTTCTTCTTCTTCTTCTTCTTCTCTCTATCTCTCTTTCTCTCTTGTGATGGCTGAAGATTGAGAAGAGAAATTACTTAATAAGTAACATGATATTTACTTAAGTAAATTATTTTTATGGAGCAACCCTCTTATGATATTTATTTACTTTATTTGTAAAAACTGCCCAAGTCTTCTAATATATGTACTAAAAACTATTTTGTATCTTTTACTTCCAATTATGCCCTTTTCAAAAAGTTATAATTTATGTCCCACTTTTTATTTATATTGTATAAATTATCTTAATTTTTTATTACATACATTCCAAATCTCCAATATAATAATTTGTAATAGTCATACCCTTTTAACCATTCTTTGATGCCTATATTTGTGTCTCGCCCAATACCAAGTCGTATTATTGCGACTGAGTTGAACGAAACCAAGACACAACGACATCTATGGAGACTTTGAGCCAAGGGAGGAGAAGGGGGATCCAAAATGACAGAAAGCTAAAAGCCTAGTCGTAAAAAACTATGATGTGTATTGAAGTTTGCATTAGGTGGTTTATAAATATTACCCATATACATACATATATGCATGTACATATGTACTTTTGAAATGTATGTAACTATATGCATAATTAGTTTGTAACTTTTTCAAGCCTTCAGACTCCTCAATTCACAAGAAACAGATAACAACATCAAAAAGTTACTGGACTAAATCAAAATTAGTTCACATTCACTTGTCCAAAATTTTTTTTATGATTTTTTTTTTTTTCCCCCAAATAATGCTTGCGGTTTTGTTTCTTCATCTAATTCGTCATTTATAAGGGAGAACGCTGTTTGCGTAGTATGATGTATTACCCACAATGTATAACCAAATTTTGGAAAATTTTCATAGCAAACAATAACATCCATTCCTCATTTCCTTTTCTTTTTCATGTTAAGTGGTTTGCATTTAAGGCTTTGTTAAGTTTGTGTCTCCCTACATTGTGGCAACATACTGTATGTGTGTGAGATGTCCAAGAGAAAATTTAAATCTTTTAATAAACTTATGGTATAATATATATGTAAGGTAAACACAAAATATTTGTTGGGAGTGTTTGGGATAAATAAATATTGCAATTTCAACACTACCTGACTAAATTTGAGAACTACCGAAAACAATTATAATCCACCTATTTTATATCATGAAAAAATGCATAATTTTTAGTGAAAAGGACTTCCGAAGTTTTCAAATTTTTCATGAAAATTTCAAATCTCTCTTTATTTCTTTAAACGTTAGAGAACTCTTTTGGAACCCTTCCTTATCTATATTTTCTGTTGTGAGTCGCTATAGTATTGCCAATGCTAAGTGATAACTAAGAATGTCTCAAATTGATGGTTCTAAACTAGATGGGCCCCAAAGTTATTATCTTTGTGTTCTCAAACTTGTCTATTCCAGCATTCTGAATCCATTTGTCATTTGTTGGCTAAATTAGACCTAAGAGTTAGGGACACCTAGTTTTTTCCTATAAACTTCCATGGGTATAGACCATCTGCATTCTTACAATCCTGGTATTCAGTTTTTCTTTATTGTTTATACTTAATGGTGCTCAATGTTATTTCATTTTACTTTAATGGAAGTCCCATTTACTACAGATTTGGTTCATCTTGTGAACATTACTTAAACTTCACTTCTTTCTGTAAATCTATTGTCATATTAATTTTTTTATTTTATGAATTGATATCCATGCCTAAAATCCTTGTGTCATCTTTGAACTTCATAGTTTGGTGTACCCAAGGTGTTAAAAAAGCAAACATCTTTTCTGATTTTTGTTCTCGGTAATGATATCCAGTTGGCTTTGGCAGCCATTTTCAGCGTGATCGATTTCAAGAGATGTGTAAAACTTTACGGGTCTTAAATGCTGTGCGAAACCCTGAGATTGGAATTCCTCTTAGTATTCAGCAATACAAGGTCTTCAATGCTTACTGAATTTGAGTTTCCAGTTTCATTACTGAAGTTGCATGCTTTTACCTGTAATCATACTGAATATGCCTGTCCTCTCAGCTGCTTACAGCATCGGTGCTGATTGGTCGTTTAATTAATGCCCACCAACACCTTCTTGCACTGCGAATATCTGAGTACCTTGGTATGAACCAAGTAAGTTTATTTGTTTGAGATTATGAGTTTTTATTTCACCTGTATCATGCATTGTAACTTCAATTTAAGTCATTTATTTATTTACTTTTATTTTATTTTGTTCTCAACTATGCTCCTTCCAGACTGATATTGATTATTGTTCCAGATTTTATTTATTAACTAATTTTTGTCCAGTCTTTTTATTTATATATTCTATTAATCATTGCTCAGGTGTCTTGGAAGCATAAGCTTGTCTATTTCTGGTATAAATGTGATGCTAATTGAATTTCAAGACTTTACTATATGAAGAGATGAGTCATTCATGAGCAGTTGTTAAATTGGGGAACTTTGAACTAAATGATGGAACTCAAAACTTTTATATAGTCAATCGTAGACAAAAGTAGAACCTATGGGGCAAAATTGCCTGCAGCGGGTGACTTCCCTGCCAAGAGAAGGGGAGCTACTATTTCAGAATCTTTATGGCTTTTACCCACTTTGAGAGTTTCTTTGGTTTTTGTTAGGTTTCTCTAGGCTGTTTGACTTTTAGATTCTTCCTTTTGGTTTTAGGCTTTTCAGATTTTTTCTTTGTTGAAATTTGAAAGACTTCTGGTCTTTTTATACTACATTTTAAAATTTTTTTTGGTTTGGTTAATGATGTTATTTTTTAAAAAATAATTGCTTGTAGTGAGTGGATTTGCTTTTTGAGAGATACAGGTGTCAGATAGGTTGCACATTAGCGCACTATAAAGGATGATGTTAACCATATAAAATGAATACTGTTTATGTGGGAAAAAAAATCTTCAACAAAGAGTCGTCACGTGGCATATAGTTAATGAAAGTTGAGTGGGTTTCTTATCAAAAAGAAAAAAAAAAGTTAAGTGGTTATTTAGGCAACAAGGTCTAAGGTGATTTGACATCCCAGCAACTTGTCCTTTACCTTTTATCTGTGCGCCCTGATCCTCATTAGCCTACTTGGGCCAGTGGCAGGGCCTAGGGGGCTAATTAGGGCTCAGTGTGGGCTGGGGCGCTAAAACATGTTATCTTAGCCTATTCTATTGGGATTGGTGTCTAGATTAAGGGCTAGCCAAGCTAGTTGGGTGGCTCGCCCATTATCGGCATGGCATGCATCCTGCCTTAGTCACCCTCAGTCACCATGGGGGGAGCGAGGTCCATATGTCTATTGCACACATGCCATGCACAATGCGGGCTCATTAAATAGGATCATGAGCATTGGTTATGAAAGCCTAGTAGGCACCATAAGTGAGGAAGGTCTTCCATTGGTTAGAGAATTCAACCAATAGAATTCAGCCACATGGGAAGCCTAAAGTCTTATATAAAGGCCACTCATGGCTCATTTTCAGGGATCCACAATTTTGGAATTACAAGGATCATGAGTATTCCCACTCTCTAGATCTTCTCATCTTGTCACACCTCAAGGTTCCCCCTTAGTTGCCCTGCTCTCTCCTCTGCAATGGTTCTCTTAGCATGATGAAGTATGTTTACCTCAAGCATCCATCTTGTTATCCAATATCACCCTAGAAAGCATCTCTCATGTATGGATCTCATTGATTAAGCTTTGGTACCTATCCAATTTAATTCCCTAATATGCTACATCAATCTTTGATTCCCACTCAATTAAGTTGTTGAAATCAAATAGAAATCGGGTAAAATCGTTCTTGGGCCCGTTTCATTAGTAAAGCCCCCGTTTCATTAGTAAAGCACATCATGTTATTAATTTTTTGGTCCACATGACAAGTCGTTCTTGTCTTGTTAGGCTTGCACGCAAGGGGGAGTGTTGAGAAGTCTCACATTCCACATCGTCTAGATATTGAGTTCAATAAGGCTTCATGTACCATTTGGGCCCTCCACCTCACAACTTAGTCTTTTAGGTTGAAAACCTAACATTACTGTTATATGTAAGGTTGCCCTAAGATGTGAAGGAGGTGCTGGTTCCTTGAGAGTGGCACCATGGCCAGCTGGCAATAAGTGAGAAATCGGTAATTCAAAATTCCTATGTTCTGCCTCTTTCACCTCAATTATATCAGTTTTGTTTAAAATGTTTATAAAATCAAAGATGGGGATAACTATCAAATGTTAAGCAGACTACTTGGATGTTTTCTGATTGATATGCTTGGAAATGACTAGTTATTTCTTGCAATTTTTGTGAAGAGCTTTTATTTGTCCATGTTCTATAGAGCGTACAACTGTTAAAATCCTTTTACCTGACAGGGTTGAGCATTGAGATACAATCACATGCCCAGATCTCTCGTTCTGTTATTGAAAACCAATTATTTTGTCACTTGAACTAATTGTTATCTTCTATCTTGGAACTCGAAAGGTTGACATCATTCTTATGTGCATTCACTTTTTCCTATGATTTTGTTTAGGAAGTGGTAATAATGCATTGGGCATGTTCGAAGATAACATCTTCATTAGCAATTCCTGATGCCACTCTCCTTGAAATCTTACTTGATAAGGTTTGTGCATCTTTTCATAGTTGTTTAGGTTGGCCGAACAACCTTTGATATTTGTTTTATCAAGTTCCTGCATACACAATCTGAAATGATGCTCTTTTGAGTTTCAGCTGAAATTTTGCAAAGGCATATCTTATGCAGCAGTTGCTGCTCATGCAGATAAGAATGGCCGCCGGAAGTTAGCTGCTATGCTTGTTGAACACGAACCACGTTCCTCCAAACAGGTTTGGCTGCCCCCCTCCTTCCCCCTTTTTCTCTTTTTGGAAAAAGTCCTTTTTCTGGTCTCTATACTCATCATTTATTTGTTAAATTTTTCTCTCTTTCTAATTTAAAATTGCCCCTACAATAATGTTCCAGGGAAGCTTATATAATTATTGTGATTCATTTTTGACAGGTTCCTCTCTTGCTAAGCATTGGAGAGGAAGATACAGCTTTGACCAAGGCAACTGAAAGTGGTGATACTGACCTTGTTTATCTTGTTCTATTTCATATCTGGCAGAAGGTAAAACTCAAAAGATTAATTTGTATATTTTGTTATATTACTACATTTTGAATCAAGCTAATATTTATACAATGTGTACAGATAGTCATTGAATTAAATTTATTTACCTGTCCACATACATTTTACAATGATGTAGAGGCCACCCTTGGAGTTCTTTGGAACAATACAAGCCAGACCCCTTGCACGTGATTTATTTATAACTTATGCACGGTAGGTGTACTCAATTGTGTGGTTTAGTTATATTTTGAATATTTTTCTTCTCCTGCGATCAGCCATCTTGTTTTGCCTGAAAACTCATTAATGTTTTCTGTTTCATCAGGTGTTATAAGCATGAATTTCTGAAGGACTTCTTTCTATCGACTGGACAACTTCAAGTATGTTTTATTTGTTCGACATGGATTATAATTTTTTTTCCTTTTTTTTTGGGGGGATGGGGGGAGGAGAGGGGGGGGGGGGGTGGTGTTGGTTAGTTTCGATATAGTTTTCTGGAGAAGTATGGAACCATTGATTGTTTGCTGACTTGCTGTGTTATCTGGCTATGGAATTGCATCATGATGCACAATCATCGTATACTTGGACATAGGGCTGCATTACAGATTTTTTTTTTATTTTTTATTTTTAGCATATATAATTCTTTTTCTTATGGCCTTTAAAGTTCCTTCGTGTTTCCACAAATTATTGTGGTTTATTAATCGGACATGAATCAACCATATCTTATACAAGATGCTATTTCAAGTAATTTGACACAGGTCACTGATATATTCAGGTACTTTAAGGTCCAGGAACTATAGGTGATATGCCACAAACATATATAGTTGCAAACAATATTTTCCCATACAATTGGAACTTTAGTTTTGTTATGTTCCAGAAAATAATGTGTGCATCAGTGGACAATTACCCTCTAGAACTTACATGGGAGAGAGTGGATTGGGACATTGGGTGTACATTCAAATCTACTGGACTTTATGGAATGTTGAAAAAGTAGTTTGGATTTTTACCTATGTATATATTGCTTAATTATATATTGGTATCTTCCTTCTTTTTTCTTTTTCTTTTTTTTAATTTTAAAAAAAAAAAAAAACCACAGATAACACACACACACACAAACACAAACACAAATATAGATTATATATTGGTATCTAACACATAGACTATATATATATATATATATATATATATATATATAGTCGTAACTGTAATTATATTTGCGAATCAGAAAAGACTATGAGAGGGGTCATTTAGGCTGTGAAACCACAAAAAGATATATGGGTCCTAAACAAATTAATATATTGCTCAAATCATATGAATTTTCTGTTAATTGCTCTGTTTTCTTGTCACATTTTTTTTTCAACTGAAGGGTTTTTTTTTGGGTTGGTTTTGTAGGATGTGGCTTTCCTTTTATGGAAAGAGTCATGGGAGCTAGGAAAAAATCCAATGGCAAGCAAAGGTTCTCCACTTCATGGTCCACGGATTAAACTCATTGAGAAGGCCCATAGTCTTTTCTCGGAGACCAAGGAACACACCTTTGAGTCAAAAGCTGCTGAAGAGCATGCAAAATTGTTAAGGTGAGACATGTTGATTGTGCTGGTTCTTCACAGCACTACACAAATAATCTATGACATTAGCAATTGTGATGTTTGATGTATCAGGCTTTAGTCACTGCATGATATATCAGTTTTACCCCATATATAGAAGCAATTTAGTCTAGGACTTAGAGTTCTTCCACCACCCCCCCCCCCCTCTTCTCTAGAGGGGAGCCGCAGAAGCCCCCCTCTCAATGTGTGGGCATGGTTCAAAGTCTCGGTCTTGGTCCCCATCTCGTTTCGGTCTCGTTCATCTCAGGCGAGATATAACTTTACACATGAAAAAGTGTTTGAAAAAATCCAAAAAAATCATAAAAAATTTGTAAAAAATATGATGATTACATTGGAACCATCAAATAAGCAAAATAATGAACTCAAAGCATATAATATGGTCAAAAACATAAAAATAGGCGTTAGCGCACTAATATATCATGAAAGAATACTATCTTTATGTTTTAGATATCTAACAATCTCAAAGAACATAAATAAATATCATATAATTCCAAAGAACACTATCCTTCGTAATTTTTTATCATTTTTAAAAAAGATTTAACATTTGTAAAAAACTGTAGGTTCATGATAGTGGGAAAAAAATTAATAAAAATTTTACAATTTATAAATTTTTTTATCATTTATAAATAGGCTATAGGTTCATTTTCAATAACAATACATTTTTTAAATATATATATATATATATATATATATATATTTTAAACAATTAACATTTGGTGGGTTCGATCCAAAAAAAAACAAATTTTAAAAAAGTTCAAAAAAGAAAGCAAAAAAAAAAAAAAAGAAAAAAAAAGAAAGAAGGTGACTTACCTTTTTAAGTCGGTGGGTTCAATCCGCATAGTCGACCCACCCAACGACTCGAAGAGAAGGGAGTGACTGAGTAAGAAGGCGAGAGGCGATGGAGGGGTTCGAACCAACGGCTCGACCACCGGCCACCTCAGCTGCCGACATCAGTCGCCGCTGTCTCTACTGCTACCGTTGACCTCAGCCGTCGCCACTACAGCCCACCTGAGAAGACGCTGCCGCCTACCGGAGACAACCATAGCAACACCACCACCACCAGATCTAGATTCGAGCGACGAGAGAGAAAAAGGAAGCTTTTGAACAAAAGAGAGAACCCATCGAAGGCAAATTGAACAAGAGAGAGAAAGTTGAGGTAGGCCGTATGGTCTCGGACGATTTAGGCGATATTTCATTTGAATCACACTGAGATGTCGCATTCTCGTCGATCTCGTCTCGTCTCAGTCTCGTTCGAGATCACGGCATTCTCGGCCGAGAATGGTAATCTCCTTATATTCTTGTACCGGAGGAAAATCTCGGATCGAAGGGGGGCGAGACCGTGCTGTCTCGGCAGAATCTCGTCTGAGACAGCCGAGACTTTGAACCATGGTGTGGTGTTAAACCATGAGTATATTAGAAGGAAGAAGGAAAAGAGCTTTCAAGGGGACCAGCAGTCCTCATCAAAAAGAATAAAAAGAAAACAACCTAAGGAGAAAAAAACCTTAGAATAGACGAAATTAAGGAGGATAGAAGTTCCCCATAGAACAGTTCTAATATGAATGATTCCTTTTTTGGGAGGGAAGCTCGCCTTCTAAAGTAGCCGAACAGTTCCCCAAGCAAGTCTCATCCCAACACAACAAATCTAGAATTTCTTATGCATGTGCCAAAGCTTCCTAGTACCTTCCTCTCTTTTCTTACCCAAGAGATGGTTGTAGAAGAGTCTCCATCATCCAATGACTCTAAAACCTTGGTCCTTAGCATATCTAACACCAGTTGAAAGAGCCCCAATTTTTGCTTCAAACGCCAAGCCGACCCAGTAAGCAAGGGGAAGTGGTGGACAAGTGACTGCATAATCTATCAAGATACCCCCTAACACCCATCAGGTTACCTAAAAACCACCAATTAAACTTGAACTTGAATTTAATCTATCAAGATGCCCCCCAACAAGTGACTGCATACTCTATCAAGATACCCCCCAACACCCATCGGGGTTACCTAAAGACCACCAATTAAACTTGAATTTGATCTTCCAATGAGGATGGCGAATCTAAGCAAAAAGTCTAGAGATTTTGAGGGGTGTAGAGGAAGAACACACCACCTTCCACCCCTTAAGATGAAAGAGATAGGAACCTATTTGAACTCTTTAGAGATAGAAGCCTAAAAAGAAGACATAACACAAATATTATCCCATAACCCAACAATAGAACCTCTCTTGCCATCAAAGATTCTAGCTTTTCTCTCCATCCAAATGCTTCAAATGATAGTTAAGATTCCATACTTCTATAACTCCAAAGCCCTTAAACCTCCAACACCTGGAGAAAAGGCTTCGCCAGAGATATGTGTCTAGGATGGTTCCACTTGATACTGGCCATCAAACAAAACTTGTTCCAAATAATCGAGGACATGCAACAATGAAGAAATGAGTGGTCCACTGTCTCACTAGCTGCATAACATAAACCCCACACGTTTGGGGTAAAAGCCTTGCCACCTTTTGAGGTCTTCTCTTTTGAAGCATGTCAAACATTAATACCTTACCTGGCCGACTGTCAAAGATATAACCTTTAACTTTAGGGAGTGCTTTGGAATCCCCAATCAACTCAGGAGAGGAAAGAAGAAGAAGAAGAGGGATTCACTAATTAGAGAAGAGGTCAAAGAGCCAAAGAAGGATTTTACAATAAATTTAATATTAAAAAATTAAAAAAGACCATTAGTATGCATAGTTGTTAAAAGCACGCTTGAGGCACGCCTAGGCGCAAGGCTCAAGTAGGTGCAGCTGTTGGGCTTCACTTTGTGCTAGGTGAGGCAAGATCCAAAAGGCGCACTTCAAGCGCACTTTTTGAAGCACGCTTTTTTTGGCATTTTTCCAAGGCGCAAGGTTCATTCAAGGCTGTAGGGTCCTCTTCAATTTTATTTATTAGAGAGATTTTTTTTTTTCTTCTTTTTCTTTTTTTCCCCTTGAACACGTACTGTACTGTCTTTTTTACCTCGTTTTTTTCCTCTCTCCTTTTTCCCCTTTCAAACCATTTTGTTTCCTTTTTCTGTTGCTTCAAATTTATTTCCTTCTACTTCGTCTATTTTATTTAATGATTTCATCTTTTTTTTTTCCTTCGAAAAAAGGTTGTCTTTTTTCTACTTCTTCTTCAAATTTATTTTCTGATTTTCATTATTTATTCTTTTTTTTTTTTTAATATTTATTTCTTCGAACAGCTTTTATGTATTTTCTTCAATTTTATTTTCTAATTGTCATTTTTATCTATCTATCTTGATGAGACCAATCACTCAATTACTTCCATTTGCTGCTTCTGCTTTTTATAAACCACTTAGTTAATTACTTCCATTTGCTTTTTCTCAAGCGGAGTTAAGTTGTTAAATAAACTTTAGTGAACTAGATTACTAGAAATAATTTTATTTAGTGTACTACATTACTAGAAATTTTTTTAATTAGTGAACTAGATTACTAGAAATCTTTTTAATTAGTGTAGTGCAACAATGTTTGCTGTTTATGGTTTGTTAATTTGTTGATGGGCAACAATGTCAGTTGTGGTTGTAAATTGTGCTTTGTGGGTCTAGGTTACTTAGGCTAGTTATTACTTACTACTTATTACATATGGATTCTGGAGATTCACAACAAAGGATCCTGAATTCGAACCTACAACCTCTGTGCTATTGCACAACGCTCTAACCAATTGAGCTTATAGGCCAAAAGATAAGAGTGTTCAATTTTATATGTTTAAATTGATTATTTTTGTTAGTTGCATTTGATAAAATAATTTTATTTATTTTCTTTAAAATATGCGCTTCACTTCCCTAAAATCCGCACTTTTTCTTACACCTTGCACCTAGGCCCCGAGTCCTTTGCGCCTTAGGTGCGCCTTGCGCCTTTAATAACTATGTTAATATGGGGAAATTTGCATCTTGAAGTAGGCATAAAGAAGAAGAGAGGAGAGTTTTTCTACCTCACGATCATTGAAATCATAGATGAAATTAAATTCCATGATTATCCAACTCTTGAAGGATTCCAAACAATGCTAACAAGAGAGGGGGGAAGGAGTTTTAAGAGGAGACTTTCGAATCCAAGTATTCTAGTCCCCACCATAAATTTAATATTCTTGATTAAAAGATGGTAGCACTGAGGTAATAAACTTCCACAGAGACCAATTAGTCTTCCTAGACGCATTGTTAAGTGTCCCACCTATTGTGATGCATGCCATTCTACTCAAGATAACTGAGTGCCAGAGAGTCTCTTGTTCCCTTTAAAATCCCCACAACCATCTATACTACCTATAAAAAGATGAATGTGAGAAAAAAATTTGATTGACTAATAGACCCTTATTTCAATTTTTAAATACACAACTACCCTTCTGCATATATAGGAAATATAGCAATATGAAACACATACCTTAATAAGAATTCTAAGGAAACTATACAACTACCTTTCTGCATATATAGGAAATATAGCAATATAAAACACATACCTTAATAAGAATCCTAAGGAAACTATAATTCTAGGCTTTTTTACCCTTCTCCACAAAACTATATAATAGATGGCTATTAAACCCTAGCTATAGTGGTTACGCTAACCAATATAATAGAAGCTTGTCGAACCCTAGCTAGCAACAGTAGTTACGCCAAAGAGGGGTACTACTGTAGTAGTAGTGGTGCAACAAGTGCATCGGGGATTGATGAGGGTAGCAACAGCAATGATTCGCAGCTTTCGTGGGTTACTAACTAAGAAATAGCACGTTGATGAGGTGAGTGAGCTATGATGTGGAATATCATTATAGGTTGAATAAGTGTGGTTTGTCTAGCAGCAGCAGCAGGGGACTTGGCGTGATCAATCCGTGATGGCATCATTTTGATCATTTATTTATTTGTTTTCGGGGATTAGATGCACTTTGTAAGTATCTCCAATTCTATCATAAACTCCCATATATATTCTCCTTGCCTCTGAATCTACATAGTGTTAGATTTGATAAGTAAGGATTACACCAATTTTAGCAAAGTATAATGTGCAAGGATTAAAATGAAAGATTATATGTTTTTTTTTCATGTTCTTACAGGATAGATTAAGCCCTATATAAAAGCATTTCTTAAAGCATTAAGTTAGTTTTTGACAGTATAATATATATAATATTTCCATTTGAATTTTATACCCTAAAACAACTTAATGTAAAAATAGAAAAGTATAGAAATCTTCTCCATTGCTACCACTGAATAAACATATGATTCAAAAAAACAAAACAAAACAAAGAGAATATATTAGTTGAAATTATTAGAAAAATTTAGGAAAAAAATACACATGCAAAAAAAAAAAAAAAAAAAAAAAAAAAAAAAAAAATGAGGTGGGTGTAATCCAAAGATCATTAACAAATCTTGATTTGGCACAGTTTAGTAGGGAGGTTGATGGTTTGTATGTTTCATTCGAAGATGTCTCAATTTGTGTAAGGGACCAATTCCTTGCAGACTTAAATTATGTTTCTACTTAATAAATTTAATTTGATCTTTTTTTTTTTTATTGTTATTATTATTATTATTATTATTATTATATTTGGTTGTTTTCCTATCAAGAAAAAAAACAGAGACATTCGTGCTTTGTTGTTCGACGCATTTCTTGAAGAGCAATCTCTCAAACAAAGTTTAGAAAAATCGGCAAATAAATAAATAAATATAGAGTTTGAAATCAATTTGAACTATACACACCAAATAAAAACCCTTCCTTACTTCTTGTTCCTTTCCAAGTATATGGAGTTGATCTTGTATGATTTTTTTATTCTTTCATGCACTGTACTCACATATATATACATTTTTTGTGCATAGTTTTGATGGATGATCATCATAGATTTTTGTTGATTCTTCATTTGTTAGTGCTAATGATTCAGAGACCAAACTATAACAAAATTTTCTATACTATAATACTAATGATTTTTTTATAAATAAATTATTTTGATTTTGATTTTTTTTTTCCATATATATACACTTTTTGTGCTTAGTTTTGATGGATGATCATCATACATTTTTATTGATTCTTCATATGTTAATGTTAATGATTCAAAGACCAAACTATAACAAAATATAATATAATATAATATAATACTAATGATTTTTTATAAATAAATTATTTTTATTTTCATTTCAAAGAAAAAAAAACAATTCTCACAAAAAAAATTCACATGCAACGCACGTGTGCTATCAAAGCTAAATCTTAGAAAAACTTTTGAATGACCAATATACACTTATTTTTTTTTAGAAAAATACATATCTACCCTTCCTTTAATTGAAACACATAGTAAACATTCTTATCATTTGGTAATAAATGAACGTTAGATTTTAACTCAAACTCTTAACAAATTAAAGTTAGATTCTTACCCAAATTCTTTTTCCTAGAGCAACTATCAAGTTGCATGATAATTATATGAATATAAACACTTTAAATATTCCGTTTTTTGAAGAAAAAAATTATGAATGTATATCTTAAGAGTTTTTAATCTTTCGTTGACAATTTTGATTATTAAAAAAAAAAAAAAATGTACTTTTGAATTTTAAACTTTATCTTTTATGAAAAAATATAAAATCTTTATGTATTTATTATTTTGTATAAATAATATTATTTAAAAATATTCACGTGCAACGCATGTGTGCTATATCTAGTTTACCCAAAAGAGCAGTGTTTCTAACAGTCATGTTACCTGAACATTTCTCTCAGATAGCCATGAAAATTTTCTTCAAATTCTTCATTTATCTTGCAGCATTTGGTACCAAATGCTTATATTGGGATGAATTGGGATTGTTTTAATCAATTAAGGAAGAGTTAGGGTTGAGAAAGGGGTGGTGGAGAATTAGGATTTGATGGACTGACTAAGAAGAAGAAGAAGAAGAAGAAGAAGAAGAAAGAAAAGAATGAGGATAATACAGAATTTTCAAAATATGGGAAAAAGAGAGCGGTTGGGGGGAAGAGAGAGAGAGAGAGAGAGAGAGAGAGTTGGATTGGAGTATGGGCAGGAAGACGAAGAAGAAGAAGGAGATACCATCTCTAGGTTTTAGTTTGCAACCAAATGTAGAAGGAAGCCTAAATCTTATCCTTAAAATTTGTGTCATTCAACTCATTCCCATTGTGCTGATAGCTTGTCCTTTTTGTAGGCTTATGAATCAATGCTAAAATTTTTAAATTAATCTGCTACTTATTTATCTATGGGTAAAAATCATTTTAGTACCTTGAACTTTCGGAAAATCTCAATGTTCCTCAGTTTAATACCTAAATTTCACTGCTGTGAAGCAATGTGGTCTCTATCCCAAACTCTGTCTAAGAAGTTGATGGAACAGTCGCATGGCATCCTACTTGGAGCCTACGTGTCAAGCCAATTTCCAGGCTCCATTTATGATATGACCACTTATGATTCAATTTGACGATAAATTAAAACTTTGAACACAAAATCTGCTAAATACCCTTGTTCATCCAAAAGAGTAAATTCTTTATTTCTTGGGGGAATTACAGATTACAGATTGATTGGGCTACGGGTAAATAATTACAAGTTAGTAGTCATTCTTAGTTAAGTACTTAAGTTATTAATCATTTACTAGGAAATAAATAGTAATTTGTATTGAACTATAATTATTTTCCTGTTACCTGACCAATTTAAAATTCCCCCTTATTTCTTCAAACAATATTTGGCTAGCAAATTGATCTAGTCCTGCCACCTATTTTGTCCAATATGGGATGGTTTTGTTTGTTGGATCTGATCACTGGCCCCATCAATGATTTTTTTTTTCTCCCCTCTATCTTCGGCATCCAAAGTGGAATTTGCCCCTCTTGGTAGGCCAATATATATATATATATATATATATATATATATAGGATGATGATCAAGTAAGCACGTGTGCTGATATAACTTATATCAACACCCGCATTGGGAGTTGTACCTTGTGCATTAGTGGGATTTGAGGTACATTGAACTAATACAAGGGGTACAACCCACAATGCATGGTGCTAATATAACTTATATCAACATGTGCTAATGGGAACATAACCGATATATATTTATCAGCAACAAAAAGGAAATAATATTAAAGAGAGAGAAAAGTACAAAGGAGGACAAGAAGTCCACCTAGAAAACAAGAATCAAAGAAAGTAAAGGCTAACAACATATAGCCATCCAATCCGATTTCAAAACAAAGGAATATCCCTAAACTCCTTAGAAGAATTAGCCCAGAAAGAACCCAAAAAATACACTTTGTAGCCATATTGGCCTATCTTGGTAGGCCAATATAGCTACATCAATTTCTTTCCCTATAAAAACTGACCATATCTGGATTGGGATTTGTCCAAGAATTTCTTTTTTTGTTGGTGGTGAGCATGGGAGGAGCGCAATACTACAGCCTATAACACTTGTGGGTGGTTCTTGACGGCATGTATCTCCAAGCATTCAAACAACTCAATCTTACCCAACTAAGAATCCCCTCAATCTTGAATTGAGAAAGATCTCAATTTCCAGCAGAGGGTGATTCTTCGAATGTTATAGTCGTTCTGCAATCTAATTCAATAGGAGCCTGGAAGTTGGCTTTTTTCATCAGAGAAATACTTGACTTGGCAAAGAGATTAGAGCATCATGGACAGCTAAAGCGATGGCTGGTGATTTGGCAATAAGAGGAGCAATTACATTCCAGTCTTTTGTTATAGGAAATTTTCTTTCTCCCTAAAGCAACATGTGGTACAGTTTACTGGTTGGTATAGCTTTTGACTACTCACAGGAATACAATGTTGTATAGAAAGATCATAGTGGGGTTGTTTTTAAAGTTTCAAGCTTCACCATTTGGGTACTTATTTTCAATGCATATTTTGTTCAGATATTCAGTTGTTTTCAAGCAATATCTATTCTTGGAGTTTTTCAATGAAGATATTATGATTTAAGACTTTTGTTCCTCATAGTTATGCTGGTAATAAAATAAGTGATATTCATATTCATATTGTTTATGAACAATAAAACTATTGGTCCCAAATTTAGACTAATGCTTTGACTTGTTAATGCAAGTAATAAAACTATTGCTCATTTAATGAAAAAATTTTGTTGTTGATGAAAAAAAATAATAATAAACTGACTCATACATTCAAATATATTACCTTCCTATGCTTGCCTCAGTTAATTTGCACTTCTGATAACTTTGCAATTACGACAGAATGCAACACGAGTTAGAAGTGACTACAAAGCAGGCCATTTTTGTAGATTCAAGTATCAGTGATACGATTCGCACATGTATTGTACTGGGAAATCATCGAGCTGCACTGAAAGTGAGAACAGAATTCAAGGTCTGTATAGTTGCTCTTTATCCTAGAAAAATACTACCAAGACCGCCACTTTTAGTGCCTCTCTCACAAGGGGTGAGACCTAGTTGGGTTCTGAATGAATGGGAGTTTCACTCATTGTGAGGAAGGTGGTCAAAGTGGCAGTCTTTGAGGCACTGCTCCTTTTGCCACAACCCAATAAAAATGATAATAGTAAAAGAGTTCTCATATGCAAATTTCATTGAAGAAGCAAATCCACAGATGGTATGAGAAAGAACATTCTTCAGCATCTCTGATTGCTTAGGGGCTTCTATTACTATGAAACTACAATTTTGTGTCAAGATTATTCTACGTTTTTGTTAACTTGTCTCAGGTTTCTGAGAAGAGATGGTATTGGCTTAAAGTTTTTGCTTTGGCCACAATCAGAGATTGGGATGCCCTAGAAAAGTTTTCCAAGGAGAAGAGACCACCAATTGGTAAGGCTTCTGACCTCTTGTTTAGCTTCAGACAGATAGTTAAAGAAACGAACACATTGACATTCCCAGTTTGTTAGAGACTAACCTTTTACACCTTTCCCTATATTGAATGCTTGGGTTCCAAAATAGTTTGTCTTGAATGTGGGGTGGGAGTGTTTTAATTAGATCTTGACCATTCTTAAGTATTACCAACTGTAATGTGTTATCCACGTTCGTTAATGCTGGCTTGTAAATAGATTGAATATTAGACCAGATTATGGCATATCCGGATCTGATCCAATATGAAATTATGTTATTGGATATCCAATCATATGGTCCTGTGCGATTTAATTGTATAAATTGCTTTAAAGGCAGAAACAAAGAGAGCCTCTTTTTTCCATTTTTAATTCCTCTTCCAAGTGTCTAATGGAATTCTGGTTTTGGGTTTTTGCATAAAGGTATGTAAATTCGGAAATGAACTCACTTAAATTCATCTATCCTATAATATATAGGTAAAATGTATCATTATGTAATTCCTTGTTGGATCAGACTCAAACCTAACTGAATTTGTTTTGTTAATTTTTTAGTTACATAGATCCTAAAGAGGACTAGATCCGATACATCCGAATTTGTTTTGTAATTTATTAATTTGGTTGATTTAGATCATTATTGAAGTGTCAGATCTAAAACTCGCTGTTTTCTCAGTGTTGTTTTACAGTCTTGATATGTAGTACCTATTTTATATAAATCTTGTTCAAAAACCAATTTGAATGTGATCATTGATAGGCCTACTTTATGGAGTGCTTAGATATGCATTCTGTTTGGTGGCACATTATCATTAGAAAGTGTTAAAGTATATAGTGTAAAATGTATTTTCTTCTTCACTGTTGGTTGTAGATATTCATTATTTTGTAGCTTATAACTCAGCCTGGAGTTTAAGAAAATATTCTCATCTGACTTTTAATTGTTAAAAATTTTATATATATATATATATATATATATATATATATATATAGATAGAATTTAAATATTTAAAAAAAAAAAACCCAATATACCCACCCTTGGGTAGGCCAGGTTGGTAAGGGTGAACTTGTGATTGTGTGGTTAGGTGCATGGTTATAGGTTCGATTCCCCACTAGGACAACCTAAGATTTAAGTGGGGGGCCGTGGCGGTGGGTTGCTGTGCTAGTCTTCCTGGGGGGTTAGGTTCCATGGGTGGGTCCAAAGGGTCCTGCTGTGAGATGGTTCCCCTGTTATCAAAAAAAAAAAAAAAAAAATCCCAATATATATATATATATTGCATTTCTCTTTCCCTTTGGATTTTTATTAAAAACTGCATTTTAATGTCTTTGATGCAATGATATGTGAAATGGAGATACCAAATAGCATGCAAGTCTTACCTCATATTTCAATGATCACAAAAGGGCATGTTTTGACTCACTATTGAAACACACCTAAATATACTTCTTTACAATGGGCATTTTGTTCTCTTACCTTATGTGACTGAACTGATAAGTTGGATGTGTACATGTTTTTGGCTTGTAATAGGTTATAGGCCATTTGTGGAGGCGTGCATTGATGCGGATGAAAAAGGTGAAGCTCTAAAATATATCCCAAAACTTGCAGATCCCCGAGAAAGAGCCGAGGTAATCCAAACCCATCTAACACCTTTTGGATATGTTACATGCACTTCAGAATCTGCAGGTTGCATAAAATCTGTTACTACATCCACTGTTTGATTGCCGAGAAGACGGGAAATGAAAACTTCAGAATCTTGCTATTATTGACAGAGGAATAGTAGTTTTAAAATTTTAAGTTTTCTTTCCTTGTTTCTCTGCCAGCCAACTGTAGCATTGTGTAGTTTTATTTGCTTTTTTCTTTGATTTTTTTAATCAGCATCAACAGTTTCAATGTTTGGTAATTAGGTCTTATCAAAGTGCTTACTGCTCTCTCTCTCTCTCTCTCTCTCTCTCTCTCTCTCTCTCTCTCTTATTATTATCTGTAAAAGTGCTTAAGCCTATTTGTGTCCTTGTGATCCTGAACAGTCCTATGCTCGGATTGGCATGGCCAAGGAAGCTGCAGATGCAGCATCTCAGGCGAAAGATGGTGAATTGCTTGGTCGATTGAAGTTAACTTTTGCACAGAATGCAGCAGCTTCATCAATTTTCGATACTCTTAGAGATCGATTGTCCTTTCAAGGCGTCTCTTAGCCTCGTCTCCTTTTTTTTTATACTCATTTTGCTCTTCTTTCTGTTTGTGTTGTGTGAATATATTGCATCTTGAATTAAATTGCGTGACATAAATGTAGAGGCAGACAAGTTTCCTTTCTGGAAATCTTGTTGATGAAGTTGAAACTGCTGAAGCTACAATAGGTTATGCATCCTGGGAGTTGTTTTCTTGTAACCTTGACTAAGTTGCTACTGAGGAACCTGCCAGTGGCATGGTAAATTTCCTCTACTATTTTTTTTGTAAATTAAAATCCTTGTATTAATATTAGCATTCTTTTGTATTATTAAAGAGGTCTCCTGCTTCTTATTCTGTTTATGTTGTCATTTGTAGTTAGTGCACGGATAGTGAGCAAAGAGAGGTATTAAAGGAAAGCATTCCTAATTGATGGTTTGTGTGAATTAAAGTAATCTTCCAACAGCCATGTTTGGTGCCATGTAAATCATTTTGTTGCCAAAAGCGTTTTTCAAGAATCTCTATATTTGTGAATCTGAAACTATATAAAACAGTAGACTGCAGTGTCATAATCAGAACAGAGTCGTAATCAACCTCATTAGGTCTTCTTGGTTGCTAAATAACCAAGTTTTAACTGCTTTCCTTCATTTTCTCAGCAACCAAGCAAAGCTAAAGCAGGACATGATAGGACACAACACACATGTGCGCACACACGAAAAGGAGGATACGGCAAGGTTAGGGTAAAACTTCTGGAACAATCTTTAACTGCCCTCTCGCGGACAAAATCAGCTTGGATGGAACAAATCTTAAAAATTATTACTGGTTTGGAGAGTTAACCGTCAATTGGGAGGCAGTGGTGAGTCAATATATGATTACTTTGATGGATTTCACAATTGCCTACCATTTCTTTGTGGTCAAATTTGTAGTGTAAAATCTAAATCCTTTGATTCTTTACAGATGGTTCAGGTTGGATTGTCTGATCAATACTGTGGAATCAGACTTTCCATTCGTTTGGTTAACGTTGTAGAATCAGATAATTGCATCAGGTTGGATTGTCTGATCAAAGTCGTGGAATCAGACTCTTCGTTCGTTTGGTTAATCCACCTCTTGTTTGAGGGTGACGCTCCTTGGTGAATTCTGCTTCACGTTAAGAAGTCGAAGCAGTTTCCCCCATTATGCTCATATATTTGTTGTTATCCATTTCACATTTTTTTCTCGCCACCACCTCTAAGATAGTAACTTTTTTCAATTAACAACTCAATAAACAACCAGTTTTCAAGCCAAGCTACCTCCCCTAGGCACAAAGTTTAGTACCATGATATGGTCTCTACGGGTTCATGATTCATCGCTTTTTGGCTTGATTTTTTGGTTAGGAAAATCGGTTTGTTCTTTAAATAATTGTGATGCTTGTGACTATAAAATAAAAATTTATTAATAGAGGGAAACTTCAAGCAGAGGAATACAGAAAAACCAGGCTGGAGAAATATATGTAAACATTAAACTAACATTATGGAAATTCCAAGAAACCACCAACTAAACTTATCCAAAAAATTGGAAAAAAAAAAAAAAAAAGGAATCGCCAACTGCTGATCGGAAAGTCATTTTGGTCCATCAGTAACCTTCAAAGTCGCATAGGCTGAATTCTCATGTTTTCCGTCCCACCTATGAATTAATTTGGATTAAAAATAAATAAATGAATTAGTTTGGATATTTTTTTATTAAAAAAAACGAATTAATAAATTTTGAAACTAATTACTGTTAACAAATCAAGTAAAGAAAAAATAATCATGTTAATATAGAATTAGAACTAGAACTCACCGGCATTCTTTTTCTGGGATGTGGAGCTCCAAATCCTCTTTAAATGGCTCAAACACCAAGTCCACTTTCTCATTGTTCACTTTGTCGAGAGTTGGTGGGTCCCACTGCAATAAGTTGTTCACTTAGAGAGAGAGAGAGAGAGAGAGAGAGAGCATTGACTTATAGATAGCAAATTTATTCTTGCTCGTCAAATTCTCAGCAAAAAGTAGATCTTTAAAATATGACAAATTTTTTTCTCTGATATTCACCTTCATTTCAGTTTCGGCATTCATACCAAAAAATAAAAAATAAAAATTAGTGTTGACTTTATACAAAAAGTCAACAGAACTATTAACACATGCACACTCAGAGAGAGAGAGAGAGAGTGAGCATACCTTTGGAGCATTATCCTTGTCAATGGTAAGAGCTCTAATACCCTTTTACTCAACAAAAAAAAAAAAAAAAAAGTTTCATCTCAGAGGTGGGAAAACAACTCTTCCCGAAAATGAAAAATCTATCATTGAAAGTATTTGCCAGTGAAGATTGATAAGTTGAAAATTACCTCATAGACATCACCAGATATTGTAGTTCGTAGTATGTTCATTGTTAGTCTGAATTCCTTCTTCAGACATTCAGGCAGTGTTTGATTTCTCCCTTCACGAATCTGGACATATTTAGAAAGCAGAGGTGAGGCAAAGAATGCATGAAACACAAAAAATAATGCTAAAAAGAGTAGGTTTAGATGTTTTCTTATATTATCAATACTATACAATAGTTGTGAAAGGCAGGAAGCAGATATGGAGCTTTTTGTCCATCCAGAAGGCAAGGCATAACAGTACATTTACTTATTGAAAATAATAATAATAATAAAAACAATAATAAATGTAACAACGATTACAGAAAACAGAACAAAGTTCAGAAAAATAATTAAGTTACTCGATATCTCATATCATATGTAGTCCAAAACAGAAGTTGGGGGGTGGGGATGAAGTTTACTATAGTGCAAATTGTTGCTTTAATTTTTCTTGGACACATTTCATTTTGATAAAATGATTTATTACTGCAAATTTTCAGGAGTTCTGGGGTTACAGACAGCAAGGAAACTATGATCCAATTATCATATTATTTCACACTCAAGACTCTAACGGTTGCACAAATTGAATATAGGACCGGGGCAACAACAACCACAACCATGGAAAAGAAAAAAACTACATTGTAAGCAAGTGGCTACACATCCATTATTCCTTGGGACAATTTCTACTGTGAAACGAAGCCTTTTTTTTTTTTTATCAGCCTGTGAAACAAAGCCTTTAACTTTATTGTTTCCAACTCTAGATCCATGACATATAATGCATCAAAAAAAAAAAAAAACCCTATATTGTAAGTAAGTGGCTACACATCCATCAAATATTCATTAGGAAAATTTCTACTGTGAAACAAAGCGTTTTACTTTATTGTTTCCAACCCTAGATCCATGATATATAATGCATTTTAGCAGTAGTTTAAGGTTAAAACAATTTAAAACCTTGACAAAAAAATTGAAAAGTATGAAAACCAAAGAGGACTGTTAAGGTCTCAACTTCAACCAAGCACTGTCTGTTATTGGTTAACTATGAGATGCACAAGTCAAAAATAAAATGAGCCTAACAGCATAAAATGTATCGTCATGAGTGCCTAACATTAAAAGCATGAGCCTCGGCGGAAAGGAGTCTTAAAATTGCACTTCAAGGTGAGTCATGGTGCATAAGCCTCACGCACCAAATGGAACTTGTGGTCATACATACTTAAAGTACTTAATGTATACCTGAAATCTTGTATAACATCTAATATGAATGATACTGGAAGAACACATTACCGATCTCAGAGTTATCTTCAATCCTGTCGGGGATGATCTTTTTAAGCCCTTGAGCACTGAACCTATCCACCCATTTCCTTCTTTGCTTGCCTCAGCTTCCTGTTAATAAAGGTCCATATTTATTCTCGTTGTTATGTGTCTCAGTAAAGATATAGGCATTTAATGATGAATTTCTCTAATGGAAAGTATGAATTAAAACAAAAACAAAAAAAGGAGTAGAAAAAGGGAATGAAAGAAAGAAAGAAGAAAAAGCCTACAAATGATTTTATGATCTCCTCCACAGAATCCTTGGAAAAGCACTCATCAATTGTTGACTGCCTGAAAGAGCAAAAGCATAATTGGTGTTAATTAAGGATTTTTTGAGAGAAGTAAAAAGATGCTTCATTAGTTCAGATTCATTACTTGTTTAAGACACTTTCTCCATCAATTTGAATATCCATAGAGAATTCCTCGATTGCAGATTTGACTGAATTTTCATCACCAGAGTTTAAGCTTATCAAATGCTTCTCGAGCTCAGGCATTTTCTGACATACAAAGAATGGTCTAATATGTAATAAAATGCAAACATTTATTTATTTATTTATTTTTAAAAAAACACAAAAAAATTGGAAATCAATATAAACTCAAAAATAACAAACAAAATCAGGGGGGAAAATGTTCGTTTATTTTCTCACGTCATATGACTCTATCTTTACAAATCGTGGTGAATGGTGATAGATTGGTTCTTGTAGGGGACCAAGAGGTGAACTATTTGAATTAATGACATCTGAGTTGATGAGATAGCTAGAGAGTGTTGCAAAGGGGAGAGCAAGGCAACTAGGGGGAGACTTCTAAGCTTCAAGGTGCAGAGAAAAGATAAGGACTGGGCCTGAGGTGTCCAATTACCTCAGGCCTTTATTGCCCTAATAATTGCAGATTTCATTTTAAAGGAGGGGCTTTAGGCCCAGATAGCATCCTTTTGAGAGAGAGATCTTAGGCCCAAATAAGATTTCATTAAGATTCATGCTATGCAAACAACATGTAAAAAATTACTTTTAGGATTTCATAAAATGATGTGATCTCAGATTTATGCATTTATTTTTCTTCAAGTAAAGGTGGAAATGGGTATCCACTTACTGATTACCCAACAGATAGTCCTGATTAAAATTCAGCCACTTAAACCACATGAACCCAATATGAGCCGTTGTTACAGCCCATTGTATATCGCATATCAAAAAAATATGTATTTATTACAATTGTGACATCAAATTGTGCTATTTTTAGCTTTCTGCCTTTCCAGTTATTTTCTTCATCTGTTTATCATAACACTCAAATTTTTTTTTTAGAGTTTCCCTACTTAAAAGCCAAAATATAAATGCCCAATGAGGGTTGCACTATTTGATAGGACTGATTAAGAAATATAATTTATATTCAGTCCCCAATGAGTAGGACTCAAAACTGGTTAGAGTAATAGGGTCGTATGGATATGCTGCTACAGGTCTGAACTTGACCCATTGATACTCCTAGTTTTTTGCCATAAACTGTGGGCTTGTCACAATAGCGCAATTTTTTTTTTCCCTTTTTTAATCATGGTATAAGTCAGGGATAGACTTGTGCCTTAAGTAGCTATGCAATGAAAAAAATTTCCGCAGCAATCTGGTGTCCAAATACAAACATCACATGCTACAAAAAGTAATTCCTTTAAATTTTTTTTCCTGTCTTACTTTTTAATAATATGTTGTCGTTTTTATTCTTTATCAGGAAAATGACAGTATTTTTCTCTCACTAGTTAATGTGAAAACAACAATGAATTATCAAAAATAAAATTGTGAAAACTATACTGATTCTTAATCAAATTGCTCTTTAGAATCCCTCTTATGTTCATCACTACAGATTCTAAATAGTCAGTGTCATAATTTTAAATCCTAACGTTCCAGGTTATGAGCCATTTTCACTACCCAAATACTAGCAAAAAAAATTTTAGAATGCACTTCCATTTATATTTAACTGATCTTCCCAACCAAAAATCCCTCCTTGATACCTAAATATCAGCCAACTTAAACACTTTGAGTAACCCAGAACAAAACTTTATCTACCAATGCAATCACACGTATTCCTTCCATCCATACTGTTTACCCTCTTTGGTTGGTGGATGAAGTGACATGGATACACTACCTCAACAGCTATCTTCATGAGGAGGAAGTTTAACTTTAGCGGTTAAAAAATAAGCAGGGACAAGTAGTAGGGACACACATATTCCAACGGTTCAAAACATATAAAAAAGCAAGAGTGATTTGTCAAAGATAGAATAAAAATCAGAGGAATATCGGAAAGAAGGAATTAATATCCACAATCCTCACACTGATTAATGACCTTGTAGTGATAAACAATCACTAAGCAAACTGTTTATGTTTGCGAAGAGTTCACATCGAGGATCTCATGTAGTTGAGAAATTTCTCGACTGAGGATATCGAAGATCTCATGTAGTTGAGAAATTTCTCAATTGAGGATGTCTATACATTCAAAAAAAAAAAAAAAATCTTAACAATCCTCGATCTCATGAGGGTGACATTCTTTGACTTAAATGATATCAAAGATTGGTTGGTCAGTTACATACTTACATGCACATTTATATATACATAGATATATATAGATGCGAACATAATAATATATATATATATATATATGTATATATATTTTGAGTTACATGTATTATCTAATTAAAAGGTTAAAATAAAGAAACCTCACATAGTAGGATCAGTTGTACCAATCATGCATTCTCATATACCTTAAGGGAAACTTCTGAAGTTATTTAATGGGAAATTCTCATAGCACTTGTGGTTTGAAGTTGAAGACTATATTAGATTGACTAGAAGTGGTTATACTGAAGAAAAATAAATGCAATAATGAAGCTGCAATAAAAATCTCAATTAGATACACAAGTTTATGAAGTTCATCAAAGGCTCTATTTGTTACAATCAAGTCATTTTTTAGCTGGAAATTCAGCTTGCAGTGGAGTTTTTAGCTAGCAACATTACAACCGTTTCATCAGTAAAACAAACTTACTCATTATTGTTGTGAACTTAACACAGACCTAGTCATGGCTCATTAAAAATTAAAAAATTTTAAATTTTAAATTTTAAATTTTAAAATAATAATAATAAGTGAATAAAACAACCTTCCTGTGGTACAATCTGAGTCAAAAGATGGGTTATACCAACGACATTAGATATTCTGCTAACTCCTTTGAATTCCCAAGTCTCTTTTGCAACAGCAAACTTCAAAGTAAACAACATATCAATGCCTGGTCTTTACTCAACCAATGATGAATATTGTAACCTTAGACACTAATTGTTCAGTTAAGGTGTCAATAGAATTTTTCCAAGTGAATATGTTATTATTTGTTATATTCTGTTAGTGGCTACATTGATATGATGGAACTGATACCCATTGATGAAATAAGGAACCCTATTGCCTTTTTGTCAACAGCAACACAAGTGTTTATTTATTTATTCACTTATCTATTTATTTTCGAAAGACAATGCGTGAACAAGGCATTAAGCTTAGGAGTATCCTTGAATCCAAGACATACAAAGAACCGCCCACAGACTTTACCAACCATGCAAGCTGGCATCTTCCCAACAATGGTGTTTGCCTCCACTGTTAATCACAGTTCTCAACAGACACCCCATATCCATGTCAGGCCCTAACCCATCCCTTTGTTCTTTGTCGCACCAATAATTAACTATATTAGCATGCCCGAATATATGAGAACATAGTTCCTAGATAAGATAGGAGAGAGGATAGAGGAGATAATCATAACCAAATAAGAGTTTGAACTCACCTCAGAAGGAACAAAATGGGTTGCCAGTCCAGATGCAACCAATTCCTTACCATTCAGCCTTGCCCCAGTTAAGGCCAAGTATTCCCCTGCATACATACCCACACATCAACTGCATTATTAGAAGCAAGACTAAACATTCTCTCCTTTTCCCGGCTTGTTCCTCCTTATTAAACAAATCAATAATATATCTTCATGAAGATATCAGAACAATTTCATTGTTACAGCACATCAAACACTTCCTCTTAACTCCAAAGAAAGGAGTACAAAGGCAGGCACTTCAGACTTTATAAATTTATTTTACATTTTAAGAAGTCCTCTATGTCTAATTGTAATGCTAGTAGCAAGCTTACCCAAATGCCCAGGGAGATGGGAAAGCATGTATGAGAAACCACAGTCAGTGTGAAACCCGATACTTGCCTCTGGAGTGGAGAAAACCTATGTCAAAACATCAATAAAATACATCCGCATAAAATTTAGTATAGGAATACAAAATCAGATTCCAAACCATATGAATCAAATGATTAAACTACAGATTTGTGCATAGAAATATTGCAACAAATATAAAATACCCACAGTCTTTTCTGTGACAACCGAGAATTTCAACGGAACCATCAGAGATGCACCTCCACCCATGGAAATTCCATGAACAAGAGCAACCTGGTAATAACACCAACAGTTAATTAGTGCATTTCCACGACAATGGAATCCTGGCAATATAACTAAAAACATTAACTCCATTTACAAGTACAGGTTCGGATGAGAATGTAATTTCAAAAAAGTACCTGGGTTTTCTTATAGGGTGTGGATGTGATAGCAAAGCCAATACATTCTATAGACCACCTCAAGACAGGAATCCTCTGTCAATAAAGCAATTCATAAGTGACTTTGCCCCATACACACACACACACACATATATATATATAAAGATTCAACAAGGAAGATGGGCATGTGTAAAAAATCTAGTGTAATGCAGTTACTTGATTTCCTGCCATCATAGAACATTTTCAAGTCCCCACCAGCAGAAAAAGCACGACCAGTTCCCTATATAAGATTTACAAGATGATAAATTTTGAAATCCAAAGCAATTGGTGGACATAAAAATGCAAGTTACCGTGAAGGTGATAATTTACTTGTTCTATAAGGATGATTTGAGCAATAATATAGCATAATACTAACAAAAGTAATTCAGGGACTGGAGTAGTGGCAAGTAAAACTAACCTTGATTATTATAAGCTCTGCATTGTCATCTTTCTCCCATTTCTCGAGGTACTCTGCCAGCCAGAGAAACCTGGTCGCAGTGACAGGAAACAATAAGTTAAACATAGAAATGAACAAATGAACGAAAACTTGGAACAAACAAGAAAGATCTGTTTCCAACATACCACTTTTGATGAAATGACATTCAATTGACGAGGCCGGTTCAAGGTGATCAACCTCACATGGTCTATTTCTTCCCCAAGAACAACCTAAAGAGTAATTACACCAATGCCCATTCAGTGTTCTGAGAAGCATATTTATTTAGGTACGGATTGAGAGAAGATACAAACACATACCTACATACCTACATACATACATATATATATATATATATATATATATATATATATATTGAAAACTGATCACATGGGGAGTACCTGTTCATCTGGTGGATTCACCACTAGTTGCGCCATTTGAAGTGTCAATCAAGTTGAGTTAGTAAACCTGCACAATGAACCAATTCATAACAATCCCAACAAAAGAAAATCCCATAAAAAAGGGATATGTAGAATGTAAATTCTATATATAAAATTGCAGAATTGGGTCGAGTAATCGCTTCATTCAACTCCTCAAATTGAAAAATAGAAGTATCAATAGTTGAAATCTTGAACTTGAACTCGAAATATATCAGACCCAACAACAGCCAAAAAATTTCAAGAATGTTAATAGAATGTAAATGTTGACACAATATGAAGATTCCGGCACTGAGTGATGCATTTGACTAGAATCAGCGAGACAAAAGCAGCGAAAAACTTACAAGAGTAGTGAAGCGTTAATACTAAATTGTGTGCAGAGAACAAAAGAAGGTTCACAGAATATATATATATATATATATATATATATATATATATATATATAAAAGAGAAAATGGAGCAGTTGCCCAGGTTGGCTGGTTGGTAGTTGGTAGATACATGTGTTTAATTCAACATTGCAGAGAGAGAGAGAGACCTAACCGAAATGTCACGTTTCTAGCCATGGGTCTGCATCATCCCCACCTCCTGAGGCTTTCACCTACCTACCACCTCCCACTACATGATTACGGTATTGCTTTGGCTGTGACTGACTGACTGACTGTCACCGACGTAACCCCCCCCCCCCCCCCAACAATTTTTTTTCTTTTATAGCGTGTTTGGTACGGAGAACTGGGGAAGGTTGCAGAGGGGAGCCGGAAGGGGTGACGATTTTGTCACAGCACATTTATTTCCTTCAACAGCAGCTACATCGAATATGTTAGTGTGATGGACCATTTTGCCCCTTAAATAAAAAGCGACAAAACTTGGTTTACAAAAAAGAAGTCAAAACTTACTTGACCCCAACGAACACAGGAAAGCGTTTCTCTCGGCTTCCGGGTATTTCTACGGCATACACATATTTTCAAAGAATCATACATATTTACATTTTAAATGACTCATTTATCATTTGAAATGATTGACTTATCATTTAGAGTAATCGTATAACTATAATACCTAATTTTTTACTTGAGTATCATAAAATTGGCCTTCCACTTCTTATCTGTGTTCCTCTCTCCCAACCAAAAGGTCCAGAACTAAGAGTCTCGCACTTTCTTTCTCTCTCGGTCAGGCCGACCACATTTTCCAATGATGCCAATGACCAATCATGGCACCAAGTGCTTCATCCTCCTCTCTCGCAACAAAATTCAAAAATTGTAGACATGAAGCTCAAACGGTCGGAGTTGACCTGTAGGGTTGGAGTCAAGATTTGAAATTATCTTGGATAATGATTTCACCATTCCATTATATTAAATTACTTTCTTTTTATCCAGCATTTACTTTAAAATTTCTAGGGTTTTATAAAAACAATAAAATCTTTCATAAACCTGACCACATTATGCAGTAACAAACATTATTTTGAACAAATTTGTTATAAAAAAAAAAAAAGTTTCCCAAAATCTATCATTTAATTAAACTTTTTGGCCAAAATCTATGGTCCAAGTGGATTTTTTGGCCATTTAATGAAACAAACATAAATGGTAAATGACAAAAAAAATCTACTTAAACGATAAATTTTGGTAAAACGTTTTTCCACAAAATCCATCAAAATGATGATTTCTAGTGGACATTGTGATCAATTTTCATGAAAACATTTTATATTTTTTTATAAAACCTTAATAAACTTAAAATAAGTGGGGATTAAAAGCAAGTCTCAAGACGCAAATAGAGACCTATTTTTGTGTAAATAAAGATTGACTTGGACTTATATGGTGTTGGTTTGAAGGCTGAGATCATGAGTTAAGAGAAAATCTTTCCTGGGTTAAAGGGTAAAATTGTAAAACCCATGCTTAATACATATAAAAAAAAAATTGGTACAAATTGCCTAAGGGCCGGCTTAGCCCTAAGAGTGGCTCCACCTATGGGGGAAAATTCTAGCATTGAGGTTCCTCTTTGAATTTTCTTCTTTCAAAGTGGTGTTGATTGAGCCACAGAATCACAATCTACCTCTGACATAGTTTGCAACTTATATGCCCCTCAGCTTTAAATTTCTGTCACTTGATACGATCCCTCCCAGTTCAGCCCTAGCTTGCTTTTCCTAACCTCCCTTGTGTTTTCAAATATTCAACGGAGTACGAGATTGTCAATTTGAAAGGAATAGTTTTTCAGCTTTTTGTTGTATTACTTCGTGAGCTACTGTTGACATTGGGCCAAATGGATGACTGCAAGTTCTCATCTCTTCAACGAAATCTTTCTCAAGTCTAAAGCAAAGATCATTTTGATCTTCATCAAGCTCGAACTTGAGAGCTGGCATCGTTATTTCAAGCAGAATTGTTAGCACCACATCCTAAACCACGTGGCTCAGGGGTACACTAACTAACCAATGAGGGCTAATGCGGAGAGGAATCGCCACCCGATTATGGTTTTGGGAACTGATTGACCCCTTAGGCTTTAAATCATCATAACCAGGGATTCCAACCTTGGTTCGGAGCTAAGTTACATAGTCGGGAAACTATTTAACACCCGACAATGCCTGGTTAGAAACCGACCCCCACACATATTTATTGGTTATAATTAAATAGATACTCAAATAGGTTCAACCCTAAAACAATGCAACAATAATAGCTACACGCACAATATGGTATGATCAAACTAACCAAATAAATAAATAAGAATAATAAAACAAAGGAATACATAAATAAAGAAACAAGGGACAAGTTACTAAGGTAATAATATAAAAAAGAATTCACAAATAAAGAAACTAATACACCTAAAAAATAATAATAAAGAGATAATCAAATATGGAAAAATCTACCACAAAAGAAATAAATAAATATAGAAATATGAACAAAAAGGAAACACTTAAATACATGGAAACATATCATTACGAAAATAAACAAAAGGAAATATACTACTATGGAAAACCTAAAACTAAATAAAAAGAAACACTAAAAAAGATGGAAATAAATGAAGAAGGAATCTAATCAATAGAAAGACATACTTACCTTCTATGCATACGCATCCATGTGAGGTGCATACACACACGCTATTCCAAACTTGTCTGTCTTCACCAAAAAATCATAAAAAGTAAAATAAAAAAAAAAAGAGCAAAATAAATAATTGAAAAACAAAGAGTAAAATATACACATAAGATTAACCTACCCAAAAAAAACATAATAGAATAATCAAACACAATAATATCTAAAAATATATGGACCTGCGTATATCACTATCAGGATGCGTACGCACTATAGACTAACTATAGACTAGTGTATACGCAATCATCAAGGTTGAGAACTCACGTAGTGAATATCAAAAACAAAGATGATACAGTGAACAATCTCTACTTTAATCTAATTATGCTTTAAACAAAACAAAACAAAATAAATATAAATATAAAAATAATGAAAGAAGAATGAAAATAAAAAGCTAAATAAATCAAATCAAATCAAATTTACCAACTTGATATTTGTTCATGACCCCTTAGGTTTGTGGATTAAATCGCATCAATATGAGTTATCCTCTTTGGAAAAGTATCTTCACAACCAAGGGATTAAGGTTTTCCAAACTCTAAAGAGAAAAAGAAAAAGAGAATTAGATAAAAGAATAGGGACTTCTGTCACTCTACAGTAGCAGTAACTTCCATCGCATTTTCGAAGGTCAAAACATTAAAATTAGGAAAACCTTTTGAAATCAAAACTTGTAGAGCTTTGAAATAGCTTTCCAACTGTCACGACCCAAATTAATTAGGCCGTGATCAATAGTAATAAAATAAGCTTTATTTTAATAAATCATTGGATAAAACGTGGATGACACGTGTCAAAATCTCAACCATTTTAAAAACTTTTTCCTTTTTCGTACATGACCCATCCACGGATAGGACATACTATCATGAAACCTGTTATAAAATCCATTCCATTAAAATCTCCATGTCATCCTGAATGTGGTATCATCCCATGCATCGCATTCCACATACACACAACCATAAGTAATTAAAATTACAACCCGGATTAAATTTACATTTACATTAACCCAATAGAAACCCACTTAATTACATATTCCTTCTCATGAAAAATACATTCATAAATAATGAATAAAATTTCCGATGATAGCATCTTCCGCCTATGCTAGCAAAACCAATCCCTGGATTATCTGAAAAACATTTAAAATAATAGGCGTGAGTCCGACGACTCAGTAGATACAATTTGACATAGTAAACTAAAGCAATAATATAAATAAAACCCATTATATCACTTAAAGCAAAATATACTAACCAAGTATATTACAAATCCCAAAATAAGTTATAACCCATAACTTAAAATAAATGATGCATAATGCCCAATGCATGTGACTCATGTCCAATTTACATTGATTCCATTAATTACTGACCACTCCCGCAGGAGTCTTCGCGTGGAAACGGAGGATTTAAACCCAACCTCCAAGAGGACAACACAAGGGTTCCTACATGGAACCGGAAAGTAGCCTCTGATTCGGGAACACAAGGGTTCCTACCTGGAACCGGAAAGTACCCCAGGACCAAAGGAATGGAAAACACCGCAAAGTCCCATTGACTGCAAGTAGTCCAATTCCAATGACCCCTTTTTATGCAATACTTTTACCCAGTATTCATTAAGTCCATTTAATGCATGATTATACCCAACATGCAGTGCAAATAACCATAAAATGAGTTTTTTTTTTTGTAACCAAAATCATCTCCAAGATATGGTATATAAACCTATAATCAAATAACATCATAATTATACCCAAAATTATGATAAACAACATAAACTCTCATTATGATTATAGCCTTAAAATCATAATCGAAAAACATCAATTAAACATGGAAATTAACCATAAAATTCATACATCTATATTCCATAGCATGTATAAAATACCCGAAATTCGTTAGGAACATAATTCCCAAATTAGATTATCAAATACCCATAATCTCATTCCAAGATTTATTCCATAAATCATGTATATATACATATTCTAGGCCCAAGAATACCAAATAATATGATAATATATATACCATATTATCATGTCAATAGTTTAAACCTATGTAAATTGCACCTACCTCCATGAAACGTGTATAAAAATGCAATCTTGATGTTGTGGGTGTGTAGATCCAAGCCTAGGATGCACATGCAAGCTCCCCAAGGTAAGCCCTAACTTCCAATGGCCATGGATGATGAAGAGAATGGAGATTCCAACTCCAAGATGCAGCCAAACCTCATGAACACCATGAATAACCTACAAAATATGAGGATATGATAAATAAATCCCAAAAGAAATGCAAACCCTAGCCTTATACATGAGAAATTACCTCTCAAATCCGAAATAGAGGTAATCCATGGGTAAATCCAAGCTAGAAGTGTTGAAATCCAAGCCCCCTATGCATGAAATCCAAGCAAAAGTAGAGAGAGAACTCCCTCTCTCTCCTTCGTATACCCCAAGAGCTCTCCCAAGCTCACTCTCCCTCTCTCTCACTCTAAAATGCAGGAATGAGGGTTACAAGTCGGGGTTGAGGGGTTTTATAACCTCAGAGGGGCACATGCGTCATTTCATCAAAAATAAGCCTTCAGACCTAATTCAGTCGACTCATTTAGCAATTCAGTCGACTGAAATGACAATTCAGTCGACTGAATTGAGGATTCAGTCAACTGAAAATCCCAGAATTCAAATTCTTCAGCTTCTGTGTAATTCAGTCGACTGAAATCACACTTCAAGTCGACTCAAACAGGCAGCATACACTCCACAGTCTTATTTTCATTCAAAACATTTAAGTAATCTTCTCCATTCTTTTCTTCTTCCTTTTACTTTAAGTTATTTAATGAAAATAAGCAAATAACCCCTCATTTGAATCCAAATAAAATATCAGAAAAATCAAATACCCAATATATCAAAATCTTATTTTCAAGTTTTAGTACAAAATCCGTCTCCCGATAGATTTTCCTAAAACAAACATGCGTGGAACCCAATCCAAACATGCTAATAAAATCCCATAAAATCACCAATGTCTTATAATATTATAACCTCCCATTACCGCCAAAAATTATCTTTCAAAACTAAGATTTACGAAAATCCACTTTTTCCCCAACACTTAGCCAAATTTCAGCAACTTAAACCCTTAAGTTGCAAATAAGGCTAAACGCACCCAAAAGATACTCAATGCACAAAACAAGCATCATAACACATCCAACATCATAATATCATACACATGCATTACCCATGCATGAAGTCATCAGACAAACCAAGGGATTAACTACGTTAACCATAGATTAAACCCTTAATACCCTATTTAAAAATTAGCGGGTATTACACCAACAAGACTAATTTTATTAAATTTCAAGTTTTGATGAAAAAATTATGAGTTTTATACGAAAACTAGTTGCATAATTTTAAAAACAATTTTTTGGATGAATTTCTCTCTTAATTTCTCCCTTCCTCCTTCCTTTTCCTCTAAGGTATTAAAAGAGTATTTAGAAAGAAAAATTAAGGTTTTACCTTTCCTTTCTAGATGAGGTTTACTTGAAGAATAATTAAAATATATTTCTATTAATTAGAAAAATTTTATAATCTAAAAATGAAAGAGAAATTACATTTTCTAATAATTAGGAGAGTGGCTGCTAATGCTTATATGCATGCATTACATGTGTGTACACACGTCTATCACATACGTACACATGCTAATGGTACAAGAAAAACAACTAATTTAATAAAATAATTTTCCTTGATTTTTAACAAAAAATCTTCCGTTTTGATTTAACTAATCCTTTAAGAATAATTCATAAAAGTAATCTTAAAAACTTATCATTGGGCCTTGAGACTTAAGAGGAGACGAAACATTTTTTCTAGTTAGTAGTTTAAGGTTCACACACACACATGCAATAAGGTCGTGCCTGGCTCACTTGACTACCTACATACTCTATAGAGATTAGACCTAGCGTAGTTCATTCAAAACAATGGGGCAATCAGCAAGTAATTCCTCGAAACTATAAGCTATAGAAGAGAGCTTTATTCCTTTCCTAGTGAATAGATGCATAATTCCTTTTCTAGGGATACACAATTGATCGAGATGGTAACCCATGGAACCATTTCAAGGTAGGTCCGTGTAAACTTGATGGGAACACTTTGCACATCAATGCTTCCTTCCTCTACTCTAACACCATCACTTGGTGATAGTGGATGACATGCTCCAATAGATCAGTAGTTCCATCATATAAGGTAAACTTTGCAATGATGAACTTGCGAAGTGGGTCTTCGTTTTCGATGGCTTCCAAAAAGGAAGAGCCTGTCAACCCTTGGATTACATCTGTGGCATCTTTATCAACAAGGATTAAGGGCATACCTCTCATCTTTTCTCAATATTCATCGATCTTGTGTCCTACTAGGGCCTCCGACTCTTCTTTAGAAGATTTGTGGAGCTTTAGGCTTTGGTTAGAAGGCTGGATCTCATCCATTTCTTCTTTCCCCATAGTCTGTAGCATCACTCTTTTCTAGAGATCCAAATTGTTGGTTGTGAGAGTGATGAGTAATATAGGGCTATGATTCAGGATGGCTATCTCAGTTCTGTCATTCATTTCTCCTGAGCAGATCATCGACATTTGCGAAGTACTACTGCCCTTTCAGCATATGACACTGTTGGATCTTATCCATCTAATATAAGAAGGTCTACAAAAAGGTAGATATATGGTCTACCTCCTCCACTCTTATATTAACGGTGGCTCATGTTTCCGACATGGTGTTGCTTTATAGTGGAATTCCAGATTTTATTTCTGACTTCCCACAGGCAACGCTAAAATATGTGGGGGGAAAATTCCAACGATGAGGTTCTTCTTGGAATTTTCCTCCTTCTTCAAAGTGGTTCTGACTGAGCTAGAGAATTACAATCTTCCTCTGATATAGTTTACAACTTATATGCCCCTTAGCCTTGAATTTTTGTCACTTGATACAGTCCTTTCCAGTTTAGCCCTAGATTGCCTGCCTTGACCTCTCTTGTGTTTTCAAATATTTGATGAAGTACAAGATCGCCAATTTAAAAGGAACGATTCTTCAGCTTTTTGTTTTATTGCTTCATTAGCTACTGGTGATATTGGGCTAAATGGATGAGTGTGAGTTCTCATTGTTCCTCAACGAAATCTTTCTTAAGTCTAAGGCAGAAATCATTTTGCTCTTCGTCAAGCTCGGACTTGAGAGTTGGCATGGTTATTTTAGGCGAGATGACAACTTTAGTGCCGTATGCGAGGGGCATCTCACTCGTAGAGCATCTTGGAGTTGTGCAGTATACCCACATAACACCTAGGAGCTCTTCCACCTAACAACCTTTGGCTTCCTCTAATATTTTCTTGAGTGAATCTAAGATATTCCTGTTAGCATTCTCAACATGACCATTGCTTAGAAGATACAGCGAATTGGAATGGTGCATAGTGATATAAGTTCAGAGCACAGATTGAGCACACGCTTGTTAGTAAATTGTGTGCCTATTATCAGTAACGATAACTCTGGGTATTCCTAAATCGACAAATTATGTTCTTCCATATAAATTTCTTCAAATTGGATTATTTTATGACGACATTTGCTTCGGATTTGATCCACTTAGTAAAATAATCAGTGGTAACTAGCAATAGTTCTTTCTGAGTTAGTGTCATTGGTAAAGGTCCGACGATATCCAACCTATTAATATTCAATTCACCACATTGACACACTCATCAAACCGGATAACTATATCAATTAGCAAATTTGGTTGAAATCCAACCAGTTTGAACTTTCTTTTTCATTTCTTGATTATTCTTTATAGGAAAGAAATATCCTCATTCACTATATAGGCTATATGCGTTGCATTCTCGATTTTGGAGCAACTACACGGTCAACATAACTCTCTTTGCCCCATCCTCTCCTCCTCTGCCATTACCATTTACTCAACTCTCAAGGCATAGGGTTCTCTCTATACTACACTTTTATCTTTGTCCCCTTTCTTTGACTCAATTAATTACCTCTCACATCATCATCCCCTTAACTTTGCCTACTAAAACCCAAAATCCTCTTTACCTTTGGATATTGTCTCATCATTCTAGGGACCCCATACTCGATCATTCCCACAAACAAAGGCAATACAGTATCAAACATTTTTTAGATGGCACACAAAAAATAAAAAATAGTGATAGTAGAACCTTCCAAGTGTAAAGATTTATCAAATTGAGTTGAAGAAGAAGACAATGAAATAGTGCCTACGAGAAAGGTTGATAGAACTTTAAGAGAAAGAGATAAGAAGAAGAAAATAACTAATGCAAAACTCTTATGTAGAATAATAAGGGATATGGAAAGTGTCAAAAGTCATTCGCATCACTTTTCAGAGATGTTAAAGTTTTAGTACAAGCGATTGCCACGAGTACGAAGCGTATCATTACTGAAGATAGAAAATAACATGATAAAGTGAAAGGAATAACGTACATGTATCTCCCCAAGACATTTCTATAATTTCAAAACTCCCGATACCTATAAGCAAAGCCAAATTTATACCCACACCTACTCGTGGTTTTAAATTCCGGCGACATGTACCCAAGTACGTTTTTGAAGTGTTTGCTCCGACTTCCCAACCTCTTCAGTTCCAGTTTCAATAGTATATTCTCATCGGTTTCACCGCACAACTCTCCCATGTCGAAATGGCAAATCTTGCCATTCAAAGATGGCTCCGCAACAACGATGCTACAAGCCGTGATATGTTTATGCACTAGACCAATATTTCGTCTCGTGCACCTACTCAAAATTCATCACCTATCATAATTAGCAATTCTAATTTTGATATTCAAATTTTTTCAGTACTATCTGCATTTGTTATCGCATATAAATAGTCGTGGTTAAAACATTTCACAATCCTCACCCACATGATGCATTATCATACACGGATACTTGTCCATGCTCTAGATCTGTCGTCTAACTACGAATAGTTCAACAATGAATTGCTAAGCTGTTGAAGCTATCACCTTCCGATGCTGCAATGGCTAAAAATAGGAAATGAAATGTGCATAAGGGGAAAGAAAAGGAGCGCAATGGAAAAGAGAAGTTGCACTGTTGCACTTACACATCATCACTGATAGAGAAAGGCAGGATCTTCTAATAAGTGCCGAACATGACTTACAATCTGTCTATGCTTTTATATTTGACAAATCATTGCTTAGAAGTGATGAGCTTGTCTAAATAGACAGTGCACATGCACAAAGGGGTTATTTCTATTCCTTAGAATCGAGGAGGTGGATCACCTCACCAATCATAGATTTTGTGGTTTTCAATCTCACTACGGCTAAGAAGGAAAACTCTTCTCCATATATATGCACGTAGTATCTGCCAACGCATTTCTCACAACACCAAATAAAAGCAATAAAGCATCAAACATTTTTAAGATAGCATACAAAAAATCAAAAGCAGTGATGGCAGAACCTTTCGGGTGAAAAGATTTATCAGATTGTACTGAAGAAGAAGACAATGAAACAATGCCCACGAAAAAGGCTAAAAGAGCTTTCAGAAAAAGTGATAGAAAGAAGAAAATAACTAATGCAAAATACTTATCTGGGTTAATAAGGGATATGGAAAGTGTCAAAAGTAATTTGGCATCACTTTTCAGATATGTTAAAGTTTTAATACAAGCGATTTGCCATGAGTACGAAGCGTATCATTACTGAAGATTGAAAAAAACATGATAAAGTGAAAGAGACAATGTATATGTAGCTCTCCAAGACATTTGTATAATTTCGAAACTCTCGAGACCCGTAAGCAAAGCCAAATTTACACTCACACCTACTCAAAATTCGTTACCTATCATAATCAACAGTTTCGATTCCAAAATTCAAATTCTATTAATACCATCTGCATTTGCTATATCATATAAACAGTCGTGGTTGAAGCATATCTACAATCCTCACCCACAGAATGCATTATCATCCACGGATACTTATCTATGCTTAAGATCTATCATCCAACTGCGAGCAGTTCAACAACGAATTGCTAGGTTGTTGAAGCTTTCACCTTCCGATAATGTAGTGGCTACAAATAGGAAATGAAAAGTGCACAAGGGGAAGGAAAGGAGCACGATAGAAAAGAGAAGTTGCACATCACTGATAGAGAAATGTAGGATCTTCCAATAAGTACCAAGCATGACTTACAATCCGTCCATGCTTTTATATTTAATAAATCGTTGCTTGGAAGTGATGAGCTTGTCCAGATAAAGAGTACACATGCACAAAGACTTGATTTCTGTTCCTTAGAACTGAGGGGGTCAATCATCTCACTAATCATAGATTTGGTGGTTTTCAATCTCACTACAGCTGGGAAGGAAACCTATCCCCAGCTGGGAAGGAAACCTATCCCCCATAGGCCCCATACATAAGTACATGGTAACTACCAACACACTTTTCGCAACAAATCTTGGCTGACAACTTCCATGGCGCAATATTCCAACCACTACAGGGAAAAAGATTGGTACATGGGTAATTTGAACAAATGTTATACGATTTATATTCCTATCAACAACTTCAACATACATTGGTTCTTATGCGTTATCAAATTAAGAGTATGCAATGTACAAATTTTGGATTCTTTCACCACACTGGGTAGAAATAATGAAAGAGAATGCTTAATTAAGATAGTGATAGAATTTTGTAATAACTTTTTTCCTTATATTTATGGGTGAAAATTCCCCACGTAGCCATGTGGCTAGATAACAGGGTACAACCGATATTTTAGAAAAAGATAGCCATTTAGGGTTGACTCAACGAACAAAGCATTTATGAGGAATAATAATTATAACTCTTAGACGTTTGATGTGATGGCTGTAGTAATAACACTCACATGGGAGGACGAAGCGGCGTGTAGTAAGTCAAGCATTAATGAAGAAACGACAAGAGTTTAATCATGAAGGCTAGAACAACACAGATAGGTCTAAGCTAAAGAGGACGGATATAAGAAAACATTAGATCAGATCAGCTTTAAATGCCAACTGATTATTAATGAAAGAGTACAGCTGAGGGTGCGACCCCAAGAATGGTTCTTTGGTATGACCAAGAGCACAACTCTTTGGTATAACCAAGAGTACAGCTTAATAGCACAGCTTATAGTACGGATCCAAAATAGCATGACATTTGAGTAGACGAGAAGCATACCACCATGGAAGAAGCCATGAAAATCTCTTGCCATGTAAGCTTAGAATAATAGTCCAAAATAGCAGACATACTCTAAACAACGCACGTGAATGCGAATATCGATAACTACGATGGTTGCAAGCAATGTGATGGAACGTCCCACAATGAAGATGGGGGAATTTTAAGGATGATAACATATGTCCCATCCTTGGAAACCTTAGAACCTCAATGATGAGATATAAATAGGGTTATCAATAACCCGTAAAGGCATGCACATCTAATTCAAGAAAAATATATCTTTCTCTTTTTGGGTCTATCTTGACTTGAGCGTTAGAAAACTTTTTGCAAGTTCCAACCCAACTTAGACGAGAAAAGGGCAGAAAGAACCAGAAGAAGATTGTGATTCTCCGGCTTAGTCAACACCACTTTGAAGGAAGAAAGTTTTAAGAGGAACCTCATCACTGAAAAAAATTTTCCCACACCTGCCCTTCAATTAAACCTTCATTCTTTAAATCTAATAGGGTGAAGAGTAATGGTGTTTAGCGGCAAAAGAATATACATTAATTTGTAAATGAATTTAAGTGGATGATTGGATCAATGGGATTAATTGCCAACCTTAAATGAAGTGGGGAATGTTATTCCATCCTGTTTATGGAGCATCATCGTTAGCGCTTACATTACTTTGTATAGTGCTTAGAACTAAGAAAAAAAACAACAAATATTAAGGAACACATCTATGATTCGATCTCAACTAGCACTTCTCTCAAGGTGGGAGACTGTGATGGCGATGGCATATGGGACTGCCGGTGACGATGTATGGGGTATTGGGTCTCAGAGACTTGAATAAAGCCACCTACATAGGGATGGCAATGAAGCGGGTTTGGGACGGGACACTCTTATCCCAACCCCACCTACGAAACTAAAACCTTGTCCTAATCCTGGCACGACCCCACATCGGGGCAGGGCGAGGCAAGGGGACAAGATTACAACAAAAAGAGGGGCAATGTGGGTACCCATAGGAAAAAATCTTCAAATGTTCAATTGCAAGATAGAACACGTACATGGCTAAACATATTTGGTATGCGTGCTTGTACAAACATTTTTTCATCTGTTTGTAGTAGTACACAACGTTTTACCAAAGGCAATTACCATTAGTCCTACATTGGGAATTAATGGTAATGAACTATGAATAACTTGCATATAAAATGCACATTATATATGGAATTTTGATATAATTAATAGTATATAGGGCAGGGCAGACTGAGTATAGCAATTCGTAGAACTGTCCTAAACCCGATTTAGGTTAAAGATGTAAAGCTTATTCCTATCCCACTCATGCTTATATGTATACCATCCCCATCCTATTAAGATCAGGACAAAGCAGTTCTCTAACAAACCCGTCCCATTACTATCCCTAGTCATCGCTTGTATTAGTGGGATATGAGGTACGTTGGATAAATGCAAGGGATACAACCCCCTAATGCATGGTACTGATACAACTCATATCAACATATGCTAATAGGAAAATAACCGTATATATATATAGTCCTTTTATTATCAAGTGCATTTTATGTAATTTTGCATCAAGTGCACTCCAAAAATCTTAACCGCGATACATATTTTTTGAAACTAACCGTTGGATTAGATAGCCTTCTCATGTAGGGCGATCCATGCCATAAATCAAGTTGATCCGAGACCGATTATGTAGACACCCCATTTTTCATCCCCTTCCATTTGACCTTTCCACCTTAGGAGTATTATCACATGTAAGTTTTTGCATCATTTTGGCACCAAACCTTTTTAGTTAAACTCTATACATCCCAAATAATTCATGGTGGCTCAAAGTGGTTTAGTCTTGATAGCTAATAAGAACTTTTGCGACTTTGAGAGTATTTATGTCATTTTACTTGCATAGCTCTTGTTCGGTATCCAATTCCCGCCAAATTCATCCCAAGATGATCCTAATGTCCTTAGGATTTCATTTGTAAGCTTGGTTTAAAGTTTGGTTAGCATTGGATATGGTTTAGTTAAGAATGATCCAAAGGAGGCTCGGTTTGACCCTATTCATTAGCCCTTCTTATAATTACTTCTTAATTTAGTCTAATTTATTCAAATTAATGCTTCATTAATGTCAATTGAGTCTTAATTAATGTGTTTCAATTTTTAAAATCATCTTTGGAAGAGTTTGGTTGCAACCATGACTCCATTAGGGTTCAAATCCTAAAGTTGCCTTAGTGAACCCAATTGATTCCAATGAGCCATCTAGGCTTAACCCTTAACTAATTAACCAAATGTGGCTTAATTAGAAGTGTTTTAGGCTGATATTAAGTAGGGAATTGAGCCGTGGTTGTTTTAAGTCTAGAATCAATGAATTTGGACTTGAAACGGACTCGATACATAGCCTTAATGGATAAGAAAGCACAAATGGAAGCAAAAAGAAGCAAAAAAAACCCCCCCTAGTGGCCATATGGCCACTCAAGGCTGCCCAAACGGCCACTACTAGGTGACCAAATGGCCACCAAGGGTACCCAGTTGGTCACCCAGGTCATTTGGCTTATCTCTTCATTTTTTGATATTATCTCCGAATTAACTCGGATTTTCTCCGCATTTTTTAGGAAGTTTGAGATAGAAATCAACTCTTGAGGATCATTTTGAGCCTTTGGATCATTCCTAACCTAGATTTAATCCTATCCCTCTATTCTACCCACCCTCTAACTATAAATAGAGGTCCTTCCCTCCTTCATTCTACACCAAGTCTTAGTAGAGTTTTCCTAAGCAACTGAAGAGCTTGAGTTCTTGAGTGTGGGGCGAACATTCTTATTAGTATCTTCTCACTTCAGACTCATTTTAAGAAGAGCTTGGGCTCAATATTTAGTGGGGACATTCTTTATTAGTACCCTCTAGCTACCGACCCATTCTAGCAAGCTAGGAGGCACCAGAACTCTGCCCAACTTCTGATTCCCAACCTTAGGCTCTTAAATAGAACCTTGCCTCGGTTCTATCAGGTATAACTCTTAACCTTTGTTCATAATGTTCTAATTTATGCCATGGTATAATTGCTAATGTGATATTGCATGTTCCCCTGAGTTTTGTTGTTCTTAGGATTTTATCAGCTTTTAATCCTAAATCAAACTAGTTTATCAAACCAAAGTTGTTTTTATCAGAGAAAGTTGCTTTTCAAAGTAAGAGTTTGATTATGGATTGGAATCTAATAGAGTCCTACGAGGAGTGAAACTCTTCCCCTAAATGATTTGTTCGAACTACATAGACTTTGATCTTCATCTGAAGTATGTAGGCCGCTCACTTGAGTTTAAGTCCAACTTAGCTTAGTTTTTATCTTTTAATTTTCATTATTTCTAGTTATTATGCATGGTTGAAATCAATTAAGCCCAATTAATAAATAAGATCGATTTATCAGGCAAAATGGGTGCCTACAAGCCATGGCCTGAAACCTTCTTATTTCGTAACCCAGCCCCCGAATCCTTATTTTTGGTTCAAGACTTGCCTATTTTCTATTAGGTGGAGTCAAACTTGTTTTTGCAAAACAAATCTTTTAGTGGTTTCCTTGTGCCCTAAAAATGGGGTGGCGACTCCCTTGCTTTTTGAAACTCTTTTAAGAGTGGAATGGAACTTGATTCCCCCGAGTCAATTTTCAGCGTCCACAAATTGCTATTTGATCCAAAACTTATATTTTTCAATCAATAACAATCGCTCATTTATGGACATTTGTGGATGAAGCAGTTTTTAATCTCGGATTAACATGATTTTTGGCATACATTACCTACATATGAATCAAAATTAATCCAACGGTTGATTTCAAAAAATATAAGTCGCGGTTAAGAGTTTTGGAGTACACTTGATGCAAAGTTACATCAAGTGCACTTAATAATAAAATTACTCTATATATATACATATATGTATATGTATATAGATATGTGTATATGGATATATGGATATATATACATATATATACATACATATATATATATATATATATATATATACATATATACATATATATATATATATATATATATATATATATATATGTATATACAGTTTTGTTCCTATAAGCTGAAGCTGATCAGATGGTATATCAGCGTGTGCCATCACAGCCCTCCATTCAAATTTGCCTTGCATCAATGGCTCAGGTCTATTCCCCTACAAAGTTGACATCTCTGCTCTTTCCTCATCCCATCACGTCATCTCTCTCCTCTCTCTCTCCTCTACATAGACCAAATGGGTTATATTTCTCTTCTCTCTCTCTCTCTCCCCTTGCTATCCAGATCACTCTTCTTCTCTTCATCGCTCTCTTCCTTTGAAATATAAGCATATCCCTTCATCAAACGCACAGAGCTGATGCCGTGAAGCTCTTCACCGCCGCCGTTGCTCCCTCCTATCATATCATCGCACCATCGTTGCCATGAAGCTCCCTGAAGCTTCTCACCTCACCACCGGCGACCAGCTCTCTTCATCTTTCTCTCTCTTCATAGCCTGATCCACAAACGACGAACAACGAACCTCACACTACTCTTTCTCTTTTATGGCATCATCACTCCCTTCATCCCAGCAAACGGAAGTGAGCTCACCGCTGCCACGCTGCTTTGACACGAACCACTGTCGCCGCTGCCTTGATATCGCCGCTTCCTCACAGCCAAGTCCCACCCGTGAGGTCAGATTTGAAACCACTAGCAACCTGAATTTTACTCATCCAAATATCAAGAGTTTGATATTTGAAATTGTTGGAAATGAGGATTTGATTTTGGAAATTTCATGTCCTAATCTTATATTATTTGAAATTGCTGGGTCTATAGAATGTGCCAATTTTGGATGCTCCATTCTAGCTTGTAATGGATTCTTATTGACGCTTTGTAAAACTAGTGAAATTACTATAAATGATCGTAGATGTGGTGTCTTTCATGATCTTGATAGTAATTCATTATTTTGATCAATTTTTTATTGTTGATTCAACTAAGTAATAGCACATCGTGATCTTCCCGTATCAACTTTTCTTCTATGTAGTTACAGAGCCTATAGCTGCTTCAATCAAGCGGCCTAAGAACACAACCACACCCCCTGCTAGGCACAATTTACCTCTTTGTTGTGAAATACCCTTTCTTGGTGACACTTGGATTCACTGTAGTAACTGCTTTCGTCTCATGGACAAGCGATTCCATTAAGGACACTAATATTCTCATTGTCAAGCAATATACTGCCAGCTAAGGTTGTGCAAATGAATCAAATCGTTCGTGAATAGCTGACAAACAAGCTTTGTAATGGCTCATTTTTTAATAGTTCCAACCTTTGTTGCCCCTTGGTAGAGTATTTTTTGCTAAATTTATCAAGCCCAAATTTATTAAGCCAAACTTGAATAGAGGAGAGAGGGAGGAGACTGTACATCCAGTTGGGAGAGAGTTATTTGAGAGATAGAGGAGAATGCTATTGAGAGGGAAAAAAAAGAAGGATTAGTAAAAACCATTGGAAATGTCTAGTTTTAGGAGTACTTGGTTTGGGGGAATCCATATGATAAATTTTAATTTTCTCTCATTTAGTATCCAATTTGTTAATCTATCATTATAAATACTTGGTTTTGCATTAAACTATAAACATTTTTAGTCCCTGTTTTTTCCATGCCTTCGTGCTCCCTGTTTTCCAAAAATCAACAAAAAAATCCGCCGGATCCGACACTCCCCGCCGGCGACCTTGAGGTGAGTCCTCCATCTTTTAAACAATATTCCCCCTATTTTTTCCATGCCTTTGTGCTCCCTGTTTTCCAAAAATCAACAAAAAAATCCACTTTTGTGGTTTCATTGGATGTGGGCAAATCTACCTTGTTCATGGAGAATGAAGGAGGGGAGGAGGGAAAGGCAGCAGATCTGCCAGACTAGTAAGGGGCTTTTCGTCGGAATGGTAAGGGGCTTCCTGAATCGCGAAGTGAGAAAAGGGGCTGTAGGTTGCCAGTGGTTTTAAATCTAGCCTCACAGGTGCGAGTAGCTGTGAGGGAAAGGAGCCTCACGGCAGCGGCGATGATGCAAATGGCTGTGAGGGAGACAACCTTCATGGCAGCAGCGACGGTGCGATGATGGGATGGGAGGGAGCAGCGGCGGTGGTGAAGAGCTTCACGGCATCAGCTCTATGCATTTGACGAAGGGATATGCTTATGCTTCAGAGGAAGAGAGTGATGAAGAGAGGAAAAGTGATCTGGAGAGCAAGAGGAGAGAGAGAGAGAGAGAGAGAGAGAGAAAGAGAAAGGAGAGATATAACCCATTTGGTACTATGCAGAGGAGAGGAAGAGAGGAGGGAGATGACGTGATGGGATGAGGAGGGAACAGAGATGTTAGCTTTGTAGGGGAATGGACTTGTGTCGTTGATGCAACGCAAATTTGAATGGAAGGCTGCAATGGCACACGCTGATATACCATCCTATCAGCTTTAGCTGATAGGAACGGAACTGTATATATATATATTGATAATTGAGTAATCTATCTATATCTATTTTAAAAAATGATTCTTGAGACCAAAGCCATAAGCCGACACATTAGCCGAAACAGGCTGTTTCCTTATATATTCTCTTAATTAAAGAAACAAAAAAACTGTTAAAAGCTTACTTATTAAAAAAATTTAAAAAAAGACTAACTACTTTTTCCAAGAGGGAGAAAAAAAACCTTCTCTTTCTTTTCTCTTCACTCTTTTTTTTTTTTTTTTTTTTCCTTCTTTCCTCCCTCTATAATCTAAATCTAGAACGTACTAACTCCCTTCAAAAAAGGAGAGCCTAAATTATTGTGACTTGTGAGAAGCGTATTATATACACCTCACTTTTTCTCTCTCCTTTATATGCTCAACCTCTCTTCATTCTTTTTTTCTTCTCTCATTAGACCTTTATTTTCTCTCTCCTCTATCCCTCCCCTCACCATACCCAACAGTCCATGAAGCACAAGATGTCAATGTAGAGAACTTCACTATTGAAGCTGAAGATATGGATGGGAGATTGACGACAAAGCTCTAATTATCTTATTCTTTGGTGTCGACAAGTATGAAGCGGATTTAGGTTCTCATATTCTTTCTATCTACAAACAGGAAGCTCCAAACACGATGTAATGAGGTGTGAATAGCGGATTTGATCTGGTTACCTTGTTCTTCTTTTTCTGCTTCTTTTTTCTTCCTTTTTTTCCCTACTCGTTGTATAATGTTTTTGATTTTTTTATGAGTGAAAAGTAAATTTTCAAGGTAAATTTAACTTGAACTCCTAATATTCAAGGAAAAATTGACTTGAATTCCTAATTTTTTAGTTAAATTTAATTGATTTATTAAGTTAAATTTACTGATTTTTTCCTGACCATCGCACTGTTTTTTTATTTTTATTTTTGAAATTCCTCAACTTAAAATTAACTTGAAAAGCCATGCTAAACTTAAAAATGTTGATTCTGTTTAAAGGGGTGAGAGTGATTTATGCCCGATATCTCTATCACATAATGGGTGATTTCATAAAATACCTATTTAGTCCTCAGTTTCATTTGATGAACATTTGGCGAAATATTTTAAAACGTACTTCCAGTGAAGGTCGACTAATGTGTTCAACTAACTAGTTTGGTCTTATTTAGCAGCTCTCATCTATTCACCCTAAAAAGAATTGTCCTGAGCTCCCCGTTTTATATTATAAAACGACACCTTATCTAGTGTAGAATTTAGTAGCCCAAGGAAATGCAATGGTCATTCCTTTGTAGAAGTCTATTCCATCCTTTAATTTGAGGAAATAGCCATTCCTTCCCAAACTAAGAGGAATGGCCATTTCCACCATTTAAGGAATGAAAATCATTAAAAGTGTGGCCATTCCCATCGGTGGCAGTGCCAAGAATTTTCTCTAACATGGTATGAGTTCTCGAGTACCATAACTAAAATTAGAACCCATCTTATGGTTTCAAGACCAACAATGATATCACTAAGACCAGTCCGTGTTGATTATCTTTTATTTTATTTTTCTATCTTCTTATATTGATCGTTTCTTTATTTTTAATAAAATTCTGATTTGTAAGCACATGATATTGGGCCCTAGTGTGCCAGTCTAGTTGAGATATTGATTTCCTTTCTGATGCTTTATGCTATTTTTTTTTTTAAAATAAAATAAAATTAGCGAGGCAATTACCAATGCCAAAATTTGTCATTCTAGAAGACTTCTAAAAAAAATAAATTGAAAACTTTCGTTGGCATCTTTTGGAGAAAAAATTTAACTATTTAACCATATAACTGATTTAATAAGTCATTTGCAGTTTCACATATGGTCCTAATTTTGCATATATGTTTAAGTGGGATGAGTTTATTATCGATTCAGGTTTTTATTTTTTATTTTTAGTCATTTGGTTTCCTCATTTGTTTATTTTTTATTTTTGGTGTCCCCAGACTTCGTCTAGGACTAATCTTTCGAGGTACGGTCGGGCGTCGAAGCGGAGTTCTCTCCTAAGAAAATTTACTACATCCATAAGGGCTCGAATCCAAGATCTCTTACTTAAGCGATGAGAGCTCCTTCCACTCGGGCCAACCTCCATTGGTTCCTCATTTGTTTATTTGTTGTGTGTATTTCCCTAGCCAAAAAAATAAATAAAATAAAATAAAAATAAAAATATGAGAGAGATGCCTCTCCTTCCCCTCTCTCTCTCTCTCTCTCTCTCTCTCTCTCTGTTGTTAGGGTTTTACAATGCTCCTAGGGTTTTAACGCTATCCACATCTGGGTATTATTTTCTTTCTTTGCTTGTTTCCATTTGCTTCAGCAGAAAATTTTTACCGGAAAAAAGAAACATTTCTTACGGCTCCAATTATCTTGACAGGGAAAAAATTTTCAGTTTTCTTTGACAGAAAATCAAGAGCAGAGTTTTTTCGGGCTCAAAACTCAGTCTCCCTCGCTTCTCTCTTCCACCGTGCGACCACCAACGACCTTCAACTGGCAACTACCATTGCCACTAGCGGCGGCGGCCTCCAATTGGGTGGCCACTATCTCCGACAGTCGACTCCTGCGACTTTTTTCGATCGGCTGCCACTTCTCAAATCGATCAGTCCAATCAACGATCTTCAGGTCGACTGATATCGTTACGCTTTGAAGGAAGCACATTTCTTTGCACCTGAAATATTGCATATTTTTCTTGAAAGAAAAGTCACCCAGAAAATATTTTCCACTGAAACAAACAGTTTCTTAGAAAATTCCCCAGTACGCACACACATATATGTCCATGAACTTCAGAACCACCAAGGGTCTGTTTTCAATACTGAGATTATACTCTCCATGTGAGACCTCCAAGCTTCACCAACACCACCAATGGCGAGGCATAGCGAAGGTGCGGCTCAAATGGGTGAAGAACCGGAGCCTTGACCACATCATCGACATCGAGACCGATCTCAAAGCCACTTGCCTCCTCAAAGACTCCATCAAGCGCTCTTCTACTGGCTTCATCACCGCAAAGTCTGTCGCTGATTGGCAAAAACTTCTCGGCCTCACTGTACCGGTTCTTCGCTTCCTACGCAGGTATCCAACACTATTCCATGAATTCCCACTTACCCAGTATGCGGATTTGCCATGTTTTCGACTCACAGACACGGCATTACTATTAGACTCACCAGAACTAACAGACACTATTACAGAACTAACATACATGTTTAAGTGAGATCACTATTCCATGTTTTCGACTCACAGACACTGCTTATCATGATGAAAAGTAGGGTGGCACCATTTAAATCAGTTTACCCTTTGAAATGGGATCTGGGTTTGCCGGATGACCTCGATAAAATGTTGATTCAGAAGTACCCAGATCATTTTTGGGTTGTTGATGCGTTCAATGGGGTTGCGTGCTTATGTTTGCTATTTTGCACAGGTACCCAACCCTTTTCCACGAATTCCCACATGCCCGGTATGCCAGTTTGCCTTGTTTTCGACTCACAGACACTGCTTTACTATTAGACTCACAAGAACAAACTATACACCAAACCCACGAAGCTGATACAGTTGAACGGCTTTGTCGGGTTCTTATGATGATGAAAAGTAGGATGGCGCCCTTTCAATCGCTTCACCCTTTGAAATGGGATCTGGGTTTGCCGGATGATTTCGATAAAACGTTGATTCGGAAGTATCCAGATCATTTGCGGGTCGTTAAGGCGTCAAATGGGGTGGTGTGCTTAGGACTCACACAATGGCGCGAAGAATTTGCAGTTTCGGCATTGCAGAGGAGTAATGAGAGTGGTGAATTAGGGAATGAGTACAGGGAATTTAACAGGGGGCGAACAACATTGGCTTTCCCAATGAGTTTTCCGAGGGGGTATGGGGCACAGAAGAAGGTGAGGGCATGGATGGAGGAATTTCAGAAGCTGCCTTACATTTCTCCGTATGAGGACTCTAGGCGGATTGATCCTAATAGTGAGCTTATGGAGAAACGGGTTGTTGGGGTTTTGCATGAGCTTTTGAGCTTGACTATTCACAAGAAGACTAAAAGGAACTACTTGAGAAGCTTAAGAGAGGAATTGAATCTTCCCCACAAGTTTACGCGAATTTTTACTAGGTACCCGGGAATCTTTTACCTCTCCTTGAAGTGTAAGACAACAACTGTGTCACTTAGGGAAGGTTACCGCCGGGGGAAGTTAGTGGACCCACATCCTCTAGCTCGTCTTAGAGAGAAGTATTATCATGTCATGAAAACAGGGGTTCTTTATCGGGGTAAAGGCATGAACTTTTTATCTCAGCAAGACATTTTGCTTAATGATATGGAGGATGGGATGGGACAAGAGGAAGAAGAGGTCGAAACAGGTGGTGAATGCTATGAACAGGAATCCTCAGACGTTGCGATGGAATCTGATGAGGAATAATATTTATTTGATAGAAACAGCAACATTGCTGCTAACGTGAAAAAAGAATAAAAAGCATCAGCTGTTGAGGTAACAAAAATTTAGTAATAGTGAATTCGCAGATTGTTCTCTCTTGTCTGAGTATGAAATTGAGTAGTACTAACTTTAATATCTGAAAGCTCTCCTCAAGTTAATCCTTATGTTTTTCTGCTGACTCAATGAAACCTTCTCTTTGTCGTATGTTATTTTTATTTAATTTTAATTTTCATGTTTATGTTTAGAAACTACTAAGAAGACTGCACAATTTAACAATTAAGGTTATACTCTTCGGTAGGAGCAACAATAGGAAACACCAAAATGTTGGTATTTTGCAAGTTAAGGTCTTTTGTTGGGTACATGGATGCTTGTTAGTTTGAATGAAAAGGGGCAAAATCCAATAGTTTGGCTAATGGCTTCCTGTTATGCTCTCACAATTCACATTAAAAGAAGCATCAATATTTTAATGTGATTGATTAATGATAGAATTTTATGTATGAAGAGCTCAATTCAGGCCTTTATAATTACAATGAACAAAATTGGTTTAAACTTCTGTTCTTAGAGATCGAATCATAGGATGAGGAGTGATGTTGAGTGAAATCAAGGTGCTATTAATTTAGTTGTTTTTCTTGTATTTCGTTTGGAGAATGAAGCACCTTGAGAGCGTTGATTCCTTCACAAGGACACTGGAAAATAGACTTAAACATGAGAGTGAAATTAACTGGTTCATTTGTTTGCCTATAGAGCGTTTTGTTAGTATTAATGTAAGACCATTGCTTTGTTGGAGGATAGATTACCATGGCTTTGTTGGACGATAGATTTTTTTGGCCATCCCTTAAGAAATAAAGATGTCGCTGGAGTCGTGTCTAGTGTTGTACATGTTAGTTAGCTAAGGCTAGGAAGAGAAACACTGGTTGAACACTCCTTTACTTATTCCACACACTTTGGAGAGATGTTAGCATGGATTTTGTCCTAAGATTGCCAGACATGACTCTATTTTAGTTGTTGTGGGTAGGTTTTCTAAAATGGGTCATTTCATTCAATGTAGTAAGAGTCTTGGCGCTTCCCATGTGGCTAAGGTGTTCTTTAAGGAAATTGTGCACCTCCATGGGTTGCCAACTTTTTTTGTGTCTGATCAAGATGTCAAGTTCATTAGTTATTTTTGGAAGATACTTTGGAAACTTTTTGGGACACATTTAAAATTTTATGTTGCATTTCATCCTCAGACTGATGGGCAGACTGAGGTTGTGATGCCAAAGCATGTCAAGAAGAAAGGGAAGATTATGGTTTTTTAAGGATATTCTTTGTATGCGAATAATTTTATGGTTAGGGGTATTTTAGTACATCTAAAGATTTTCTATTTTTATATACTTTCTAATTTTGTTAGGCTTTTTATTTTCTAAAAGTTTTCATTTTACATTATTTCCTAATTTAAGTCCATTAGAAGTTTAGAAACTTTTGATTTTAGTATAATTTGAGTCCTAGTTGGTTTTCATATTGGTTAGTGTTGTTTTTAGAAGCGTTTTTTTTTTTTTTTTTTTTTTTTAAATTTTTTGATGAAGTAAATATGTATTAATAACAAAAGAGCAAAGCCCAAGTACATGAGACTTATACAAGCACTAAGAAAATCCCTCTAACATTTGAGGTAGTCAACAAAATGCAATAACGTGAGGTGATTACAATTAGCATAGCTTGAGTACCACAAGTAAAGATATTTAACAAAAAAGGACTTGAGGTCTATGATTGACATTTCGGCCTTCAAAAGTTCTTTGGTTCCTCTCCCTCCAAATACACCAAAAAATAGTATGGGGGCCGTTCTCGAAATCACTTTAGTCTCCTTACTACCCTCTTTAAACCACCAACCAACAAGAAGGTCATGGGTAGAAGAAGGGAGAACCCAATGAATACCAAACATATTAAAAGTAAGCATCCAAAGACTTCTAGCAACCATGCAATGAATGAAAAGGCAATAAAAAAACTAACAACAAACAGCCCTCCAATCAGATTTCAAAACAAAAAACGGAAAACCACCGAATTCCTTTGAGGAAGAAGCCCTAGCAATCCAACTATTCTTAGTTGGTAAAAAAGGAACCCCTTGTGGCCTCAAAGCATTGTATAAAGATTTCACGTAGAATATATATTTAGAGTCCTTACGCCACACGAAGGTATCATTCTCACTCACCAAAATCTTACTCTCATAAAGAACTTGAAAAATATTCATGACACTTTCCAATTCCCAATCATTGAAATGACACACACACACACCAAAAAAAAAAAAAAAAAAATCATTCTAATGTAAGGCCCTAAACACCCCAACCATGTAATCTGAAACCAGTGCTTCTTTATCCAAAGCAAGAACATATAAATCCGGAAATTCCAAAATAAGAGGCAAGTTGGAACACCAAACATCTTTCCAAAATCTCACTCTATTACCCGCACCTACCTTAAACCCAATCTCCTTAAAAAAAAATCATTGAAACCTTGCATAATTGCCTTCCAAAGACCCACACCATGAGTTCCTCTAGCCTCCCTAGTCCACCATCCATTGCTTGTGACCCCATATTTCCAAATCACAACATCTCTCCATAAGCCTTGATCACCCTTCCCAAATCTGCATAGCCATTTGCCCATAAGGGCTGCTCTTATTGGTAATGGATAGGGATCTAATACCCAATCCACCAAAATTCTTTGGGAGACGGTATGCCAATCAACAAGGTGGTATTTTCTCTCACCCCCCACACCATTCCACAAAAAATCTCTTTGGAGTTTCTCCATTCTATTGGAAACCAATATAGGGACTTTATAAATAGACATGAAGTAAATAGGAATGCTACTCAAAACACTTTGAATAAGAGTCAACTTCCCCCTTTTAGAAAGGTAACTTGTTTTCCAACCACTTAGCCCTTTTTGAACCTTCTCAATCACAGGATCCCAAACTTTGGCATCTTTAAAACAAGCACCCAAAGGGAGACCATGGTAAGTCGCCGGCAACTTTCCAATCTTGCAACTAAGGGTACTGGCAAGAGCATCAATATTATCCACTATACCCACCAGAATAATTTCACTCTTGCCAATATTAACTTTAAGGCCCGAAACTGCTTCAAAGCAAAGAAGAATCATCCTCAACTTGTTCATATGCTCCTCATTGACACCACAAAAAAGAAGAGCTTCGTTGGCAAAGACTAAGTGGGAAACCTTACCAATCCCAAACCGCCCGTCACCAACCTTGAAACCCTCCAACAAATTGGCTTCCATGATATAGAAGGTTTTTACTTGCCTAGCAAGTTTTTTAGAGTCTATAAATATGGGCTATGGTACCAAAACGAATTTAGACTTTGATTAATGAAATATTGAGTATTTTGATTTGGTTATTGAAGGCATGCTTGCCTAGATTCTCTCTTCTACTACTACTTCTTCTTCTTCTCTTTTCTTCAATTCTTTGTAGTGCCATACTGCCGTGTTTTTTAATTAGCCCACAACCAACCCCTATTTTCATTGTCTTCTCAACCTAAAACCTTACTTCTACAACCCTAACTTTATTACTACATCATAAGCTTATATCCCAACATCCTAAACCTTAAACTAGTTGCTGTCTAGAAATTCCAGCAACCTTTTTCTGAAATTCCAGCCACTCTTACCTTTAAACCTTGACCTGCCCCAACCCTAGTTCATATACAAAGCTTTCTGGTTTCTACCCTTCAAAACCTAAAATCACAAGCCTTAAGCTCACCATAACAGCCACATACAACACCTTTCTAGTGTTGTATTGCATCAGGTTGTTAATTGGAGTCTTAGGGATTTGCTTAAGTGTCTTGTAGGGTAGCGATCAGGAACTTGGGACTTTATTTTACCTACTGCCGAGTTTTCTTGTAATGGTTCAGTTAATTGTACTACTGGTATGAGTCCGTTTCAGATTGTTCGTGACTTCTCTCCTCCCATTGATCTTGTACTTTGCCTCTAGATTTCCGCCCCTCTGTTTCTATTGACTCATTTTCCCAACATAACCACGACCTTTTAGCTGATATCATAGTTATTAAACCTGGACCGGACATTGACCTGGTCCGTCACCGGGTCACTAGTTCAACCACTGGTTCACCGGTTGGACCGGTGTTATAGTTAAAAAATAATAAAAATATAAATAATTATTAAAAAAAAAAGATTTTTCCTTTAAAAAATAAATTATTTATATAATTTCTTATTATGTTTATATCATTTTAATTTTAATAGTATATTTGAACCATTTGCAATATATTACATATTATTTTAAACATGTTTTGAATTTTAAATATGTTATTTCAAATATATTTTGGTATATTGTTAAGGAAATGAAGAGAGAATAAATAATACATATTGCCATCTTTAACTAAAAAACATAGCAGGCTACTTGGCAAGAGGCCTTCACATGCACGGGGTGCTGTGTTCGAATCCGTTCCTTGCACCTTTGAAATATTTTGTTTCAAACAATGCTCAATGCTGCCATTGATGGTCAAACCAGTTTCGGTTCATACTGGTTCACCAAAAGTGCGTCCGTTTTGGACTGTTCTTACCAGTTCACAATGATTGGCTTGCTTAAACGATCCCCACAAAGAATAGAACCGGTAAGGCCCGGTTCACTGGTCGGACCGGCTGGTCCGGTCTGGGTTTAATAACTACGGTTGATATACTTTGGAAAATTCCTTAAGTATTGAAAATTATAAACTTGCTGCTAATGTCCACCCTAGGCAACATGAATTAAATGAGGGTGATTATGTTATGGTTCGTGTGCACCCTAAGCGTTATCTTAAACATTCCTTCAAGAAACTACATGCCCGAGCCACAAGACCTTTTTGTATCATTCGTAAAATGGGACCTGATGCATATGTACTTGACTTACCATCTATTATGAATATTGGTCCAGTTTTTTATTTAGAGGACTTGTTTACTTACCAAGGCACCTTCGAGCCTCCCACATTGCCGGGTCTTTCTACAGGTGGATCCACTACTTCTCCAGTTGTAGTGTTGGTGCCAATTCTTCCATGTACACCAGTTCAGAGCACTTATTAAATTGCAGATGTGCTTGAGGATCAGACCATTCTTTCTCATGGAGGAGGTTATTGACATTATCTTTTTCATTGGAAAGATTGCCTAGAGGATACTTAGTTTCCTGAGGACGAGTTGCGTCGTCTTGATTATGTTCTTCTTGAGGACTACCAGCGTCATACCTCTCTAGAGGAGAGTTCTTCTCAGCGGGGGGGAAATGATGGAGATCAGGATGGACCCCAAGAGAGGACTCATGTGCCACGCATGTTTCAAACCCACTTTAGGCAAGGCTGCAGTGTTTAGTTTATTTAGTCTGGGATTCATTGTTTTTTTATCTTATTTACTTCCTTTTTTGTACTACTTCACATTATTACTTTTAGGGTTTATTGATTGTGGCCTATATAAAGGCATGCTATTTCATTTTGCTAGCAGAATTGATGGATTTACCTCTTTCTAAGTTATTTTATTTTATTTTTTTGATCAGCAACAAAAGAGAATTTTATATATAAGAAAAGAAAAGAAACTGCAAAAGGAGGACAAGCAGTCCACCTAAAAACCAAACAAGCAACAAAAAAGAAAAAAAAAAAAAAAGAAAAAGAAAAAAAGATAATCATAAGAAGACTAAGAACACACAGCTTTCCAATCTGATAACACTAAAAACAGAAGAATATCACCAAAAACTTTAGAAGATGAGCCCAAAATGATCCCAAAAAATGCACCCTATCCCATAAACCAGCCACAGAAGACTCCCTGCTCTCAAAAATCCTTGCATTCCTCCCAAGCCGAATGACCCAAAAAACTGCCAAAAATGCACAATTCCAAATAACCATAGCCTTCTTGGTGAACCCAAAACCCCAAAAATCAATCTCAGGAAACTCCTCAACGCGACTTGGCGAAGCCCAAGATTCATCACCCCAACCAAACAGCCTTTGCCAAAGTGAAATAGCAACTGGACAATGAAGGAAAAGATGGTCAATGCTCTCGGCCACTGACTTGCACAAAGAACACCATTGAGGCAACACATAAAGGAAAGACCTCCTCCTTTGAAACAAATCATTGGTATTAATCCTCTTGTGATCTACAATCCAAGAAAAAACTTTAACTTTGAGGGGCACACAAGCTTTCCAACTAACAGCTGATGGAGGAAAAAAGGAAATATGAGGTTGCTCAATCAAAATTTCAAAGAAAGATTTACAAGAAAAAACACCAAATGAGTTGGCACTCCATAACCTTTTGTTTGGAATGGACATCCTCAAAGAGAAATCCTCCAACAACAAGAACAAAGAAGCTAACTTAGCACACTCCCTATCATTAAGATTCCAAAAAAACTTGAAATCCCAACCATAAGGAAAAGAAACCGAGGAAACCATGGAAGCAATAATAGCATTATGAGACAATGAAACTCTATAAAGACGAGGGAACAACAAAAAGAAGGGAGCATCACCTCTCCAATGGTCTTCCCAGAACTGCACCCTATCTCCTCTCCCAACAGACAAATAAATGAAATTCAAGAAACCATCCATCCCTTTGGGAAATAAATTTCCAAGGAAATCTAGCTGAAATCATACGCCTAGCTTGAGCATCCCACCCATTATCCTGCATACCATACTTTTAATGATAGCATGCCAAAGAGAATCACACTCGAGGGGGAACCTCCACAACCACTTGCTAATAAGAGCAACATTCCTTTTCACTAAATTACCCAAAGCTGACCCCCCTTGAACCTTAGGTCTAGACACAACAGCCCAACTAACCAAATGATCTCTCTTACCCTCCCCTCAACCCTCCTATAGGAAATCCCTCATCAACTTTTCTAATGCATGTGCCACCTTAATGGGAACTCTAAAGAGAGACAAATAATAAGTGGGTATACTAGCTAGAACTAACTGAACAAGCACCAATCTCCCACCTTTGAAAATCAAAGCTCTCTTCCGCCCATCTAACCTTTTCATAACTCTCTCCACAACTGGACTCTAGAACGATTCAACATATGGATTTCCCCCCAAAGGAAGACCTAAATAAGTCAAAGGCCACTCTCCTACTAAACAACCTAGATGATCAGCTAATCTTTGGATCTTATCACCATCATAGTTAATCCCCACAACAGAACATTTACTTGTATTGACTTTAAGCCCCGAAACCAATTCAAAAATTTGCAAAATAACCTTGAAATTTAAAAACTTCTGTTCATTCTGAAGAGAAGAACAATGTATCATTTGCAAATTACAAATGAGAGACAGGAACCCTATCTTAGCCCAGCACCCTCAATCAATCCCGCAGCCCTAGCCTTATCAAAAAGTCTACCCAACACATCTACAACCAAAACAAACAAAAAATGAGATAAAGGATCTCCTTGCCTCAACCCCCTAGATGCCTTAAAAGAACTACCAAGCTTCCCATTAACAATAACAGATAAATTAGTAGAAGAAAGACAACTATGAATCCACTTCCTCCATCTATCACCAAAACCCTTCCTTTTTAAAACAAAGTCCAAAAAATCCCACTCTATATGATCATATGCCTTTTCAAAGTCAATTTTTGAACAATAAACCTTCCCTTTTGTTAGCCCTATATTCCTCCACAGTTTCATTGGCTATCAAGGCTAAATTTAAAATCTGACAACCCTCCACAAAAGCTCCTTGGGAACCAGAAACGGTTTCACCCAATACACCTCTCAATCTAATAGACAAAACCTTGGCTAATATTTTATACAAGGATGAAACCAAGCTAATAGGCCTAAAATCCTTAATCTTCAAGGAATCACTCTTTTTGGGAATCAAACAAACAAAAATGGCATTAGTACTTGCATTCACAATCCCACTATCAAAAAACTCTACAAAAACTCTTATAAGATCATCCTTAATAATATCTCAACAGTCCTAAAATAAAGCCATAGAATACCCATTAGGACCTGGAGCCTTATCTCTACAACAATCAAAGACAGCCGACTTAATTTCATCTAGATCAAAAAGCCTCTCCAACCTCTTAGCACTAGACTCACAAATGGGAAACTAGGTCAATCCTTCTAACAAAGGCCTCTCCCTACCACCTAAACTATACAGGGAAGAGAAAAAGTTATAAATCTCACTCACAATCCTCTCTTCATTCTCAATCACCACATTACCCTCCACCTCCAACTTACAGATCATTTTCTTTTTTCTACTACCATTAGCCACTCTATGAAAAAACCTAGTATTGTTATCACCTTCCTTCAACCATTTCACCTTGGCCTTTTGAGACCAAGAGATTTCCTCTCTAAAAGATACGACCTCTAACTTCTCCTTCAACTCCTTCCGCTCCAATCTCTGACCCTCATAGATAATACCATCCACCTCCAAATCATCTAACTCCACAATCCTCCTAGAAATGGAACTCTTCACAATTCTAGTATCACCAAACACATTCATATTCCAATCTTTAATATTCTGTTTAATCAACTTCAATTTCCACGTAAACTTAAAACCTTCCCATCCATGAACATCACGGTTCCTCCACCACTCCCCAAAACATTTCCTAAACAAATGGTGCTCCAACCACATATTCTCAAATCTAAAAGAAGGACCCCACGAATATCAGTGTCGGTTTTGATTAATCTGATTTGCCCCCACTCCCAAGAAGTCTATTTAGTGGTGCATATAGATCACCGTGGTTGTTTTATCAGAATTGTTTAAGAGGGGAATTTTTTGTTGATAACTGTTACATTTATTGGACACAGAAATTAGTGTTTGATGTTGTTTATTCTCTTTTGCCTTTCTTCTGTTTGATTAGTGGTGGAAGCTAAAGATGGAACCATTTCTGTAGCTTCTGCATTTGCCGGTCGACAAGAAGGTAGTGCCTAATTTCTATATATCTCAATATTTGTTCGATTTTTTCTTTTCTTTCTGATATAAATGATTAGATTTGGACAAACTACCTTAGTGCCAAAAAAGTGTTCATAATGAATTTGCATATTAAAATTTTAATTCATTGTCCACTTTATGTAAATTCATTTTAGCTTTAACATTTGTAGATTTATTCTGAAATCGACAAGGATCACCTTCACCAACCACCATCAAGACCAGCTACGCTCTTCCCTCTTCCCCCCCCCCCCCCCCCCCTCTCCCTCTCCCCCTCTTTTTTGTTTTTTTTTTTATTTTTTTTTATTTTGGGTCTGGGTTTTTCGCCCTTGATCAATGACCTCTATTTTAAACTTCACATGCACAACTAAAAGAGATGAGACTTAAAAAGGCTTCACATGCAATGGGGGCACAGCCGTTAGCCCCTAGTTATTTAGATACAAGTGTAAATTCCTTGGGTGCAGCATAAGGAGATTATGACGATATCTTACTGAACATTTTCAATTTGTTTTGGTGGATTTTGATTATGACAATTGGTTCCACATATTCTTTTCCTTCATTAGATTTTCGTCTCTCTTCTAGGATTGTCTTTCTATGCTGGGCATTGTAAGAGGCCATGGATATATACCTATATATATTTATGGAGTGAGGCTATTGCCACCACATAAAGTACTCAAAGCTCCCCATTAGTTTACAATTTTTGAGGTTTTATGAAAAATATAAAAGGTTTTTATGAAAACTAATAGTATTGTTCACTAGAAAACATCATTCTGAACAACTTTGTAGGAGAATTTTTTTCCAAAATCTATCATTTAAGCAAACTATTTAGCCATTTACAATCTCTATTTCATTTTCCATGAAAAATTGCCAAAAAATATACTTAAATGACAGATTTTGAAAAAACTTTATTCTACAAAGTTGTCCAGAATGATGTTTTCTAATAGACTATGTGATTAGTTTTCATAATTTTTTTTACATTTTTCATAAAACCTTAAAAATAAAAATTAAATGGGGGGCTTAGAGTATTTTATGTGGTGGCAATAGCCTGGCCCATATTTATGTGTGTGTGTGTGTGTGTACAAAAGAGTTAAGTGGTTGAAAGATTTGCCCTATGCAGACTTTGATGCCTATGGTCTTCTTCTCCCCCCCCCCCCCCCCCCTCTGTTTCTCTCTCTCTCTCTCTCTCTCTCTCTCTCTGATTAGATGCCTATGGTTTTCTTGCTTGTCTATTTTTTTAGGACAAGAAGAGAAAAAGAATTCCCTAGCTTCCAAATGAAACCCTTGACTTGTGAATGCCTTTGCACTAGGATGAAGATTTTCATTTTTGGCTTTTCACAGGGTTGGCTTATTTGTTCTCAGGTTTCCTGATAAAACCCATGGAGCTCAACCAGCATACCAAAGTAAAATAATGTGGAGATGTTCAAAAAGCAGCAGGAACACATCTTCCATGTGAAATATCAAAAAAAGTTTAGAAAGGGTACGAAGGGAAAAGAAATGCCGCGACCAAAAAGTACCCAAAATGATTAAAGCCGATAAAACAGCATTGGGTTAAAGGTTGTAAAGGTATATACCAGAAAGTCATGGAACTATTCTCTCCCCCCATTCCCTCCCCCTCTCCCTACTTTTCCCTATTCTCTGTATGATTGATACTTTGAACTTCAATGTCACTAATGCTAGTGTCAATGTATCTGCAAGCAAGTTGCATATGGACTTTGGTCAGACCCTTCACAATCCTTTCTCCTCAATGGAGGTATTGGTAGGACTAGATGCACCGGCAAAGACACTAGTAACCTTTTTCAATAAGAAAATGCTGTTGATCCCTTTTTTTCCCCCCTTAAATTCTATCCCTAATGTTGTGGTTACTTACATAGCATGCATTTGAAAAACACAATACTATCATGTGTTGATGTGGCGGTCATGTCATGATGAAAAAAAATTTAGGGAAAAAAATTAGGGATGAATTGCATTACTCTTCAAAATTACAGGTTGCTTTCGCAATCAATATATGTGCTTTTTGAAAGTCTACTATATCTGTCTTGTTCAACTGCAGTCGTGCTTAACCAGCCCACGACCGCAGTTAGGAATTTGTAAATATTCGGATAAGTTTTGACAAGATTAGGATCTGAATTAGTCTCACTTCTTGAAATTTGCCCCTAATTTTTTCTGTGAAAAAAAACACTTTGCTTTTTAATCGTCTTTATTTGCCCTGAATTTCACCGATTTTTGTGGATTGAGCGCATTTTAGTTTTCAAAATTTATTTAATGTGTATAAATACTTAAAATCACTGAATCTATTAACTTCTTCCCCACTCCATTAAAACAGCCCATTTTTAATATTTTTACCGGAATTCATCATCAACTCAATCTAATTTTTGCTTTGGATACATATTTAATGTGTTAGTACTTGACTTTTTCCCCAGTTCTTAACTGTATCGGGTAAAAGAAAATATTTAAAAATTATAGGCACTTCCCAGGTATGTTTGATGTGTGTTGGGTAGACATTGGCATCTAGCAGGTGTCGGACACTGTATTTTCAGATTTTTTGAAGCGTCTACGTTTCCTAGTTTATTCATCTTATATTTAGGATCCAATTTAAAAAAAACAAAGTCATAGTTGATACAAGCCAAATCAAATAATCACATTATCAAGAGGAATAGGAATTCAAAGTTCTGTTTTAAATTTTTGAATGGGTCATCCTAAGACTTTTCATTCATATTCTGAAATTATTAATTAGTTATCTATTATTATATATGATACACAAGACTATCTACAAGATGACAAATACGTTAGAAAGGTTGTGAAGGTATCATACCAGAAAGGCATGGAAGTATTCCCTCCCCCTCTCCCTACTTTTCCCTATTGTCTCTAAGATTGGTAGTGTCAATGTATCTTCAAAATTTGTTTCATGTGTGTAAGTACTTAAAATCACTGAATCTACTAACTTCTTCCCCAGTTCATTAACACAGCCAATTTCTAATATTTGTACCCGAATTTACCATCAACTCAATTTAATCTCTGCTTTGGATACATATATGTGCTAGTACTCGACTTCAAGCATAGTTCCATTTTCCTCACAAAACATTTTTAAAAAAAATTGAATTCCTCATCAATTATTTACTTCCAACTATCAAAATATACAAAAAGACTACCCACGAAACATTTATAAAAACAAAAACAAATTTCTCATCAATTATTTAATTTCAACTATCAAAATACACGAAAAGACTAATCCTTGCCTTGTCGCAAGCGTGTCCCCATGTGTCAATAGAGCGTCAGAATTGTGTCTTGATCGTATCGGGTTAAAGAATAGATTTAAACCCAAGTGTGTCTAACATGTTCAAGGTAGGCATCGATATTGGACAAGTGTCAAACTACATTTGACAAATTTTCTGAAGTGTCGATGCTTCTTAGCTCATTCATCTTATACTTTGGATAAATTTAGATTTTTTTACAAAAAGAAAAAAAAAATGCCAAAGAATCATAGTTCATACAAGCCAAATCAAATAATCACATTATCAAGAGGAATAGGAATTCAAAATTTTGTTTTAAATTTTCGATGGGGTCTTCCTAAGACTCTTCATTCATATTATCAAATTGATAATTAACTATATATTATTATATATGATACACAAGACCATCTACAAGATGACAAATATGTCAAAAGTTAGAATTAAGTAAAACTAGTAGTTAAAATGTCTCTAATTCAATACGAAAGGGTGGGCAACTTATCCTTTAGAGAAAGCAGGATTCGATTTCTCACTCTCTCTTACAATGACCTAGCACTCGGATTTAATGCCAGCATTAAATGGGCCATGTAATTTGTGGCTTGGAGCCATCGACAGTCAGCATGATATGGTCAATCCAATCTTTGGAAAGTACACACCTGAATCTCGCATGCCTTAGGACTCGAACCTAACTTGGCCCATGACAGCAACAACACAGCATCAACCGCAAAACCAGGGAAGGAAAAGGAAAAAAAGAAAGAAAAAAGGAAGCACAACCAGCAGGAAGAAAAGACCCAGCTTCCTAGTAATAATGTATAGTCGGTCTCTTTTAATTATTTTTTATTCTTTTATTTTGGTACCAATAATAAAATGGTAGGATTAGAACATGGAAAAACCATTGATGAAGAATCTTGGATCTTTTTCATTGACCATTGATTGCTGGTTCCATCCCACTGTATGTGACCCATGCATAAGAAAAAAACAAAGAAAAATTGCTATTATTCCCAACTAACTTGTCCCACTTTTCATTACTAGGTTACATTTGTTATTAATGAATGAGAGAGAATAAAATGGTAATTCCATTAACTAAAGAAATATGATAATTTGGTAGCCTTATGGAATAATTAATTCCTTTATGGGGCTCTATTTCCTCTAATGAAGAAATAATCATTATTTTCTTTTAATGAATGAAATCATAGTAAGGGGTTTCATGTTCTCATCTAATCTTTCTCATTCCATTCTTACTCCTTACCAAAATAGTGGAATGGACTAATCAATTCTTATTCTCATTCCCATTCTCATCCCTTTCTATTCTATCTTCATTCCATTCATTCAAACCAAACGCAGTCTTAATGTCATAAGGAGAGGGTGTCACATATATCCAATATTTTTATTTGATTTGATTTTTTTTTTTAATTTAAAAAAAAAAAAATTGATTCTTCTACCATGTGCTGCATGTGACATTAAATATTATTCTTAAGTAAAAAAGAATTAATTTTTTTTAGTTACTAATTTGTCATAACTACGTCAATCATTATAAAAGAAAAAAGAAAAAAAAACGGGCAAATCTGTCTGTCATCTTTAGTATTTTCTATGATGGGTGTACTTTTGAAAATATTTTTTTCTGCTTAATTAATTTTGCTTAGAAACAAAACTAAATCTAGTCCATAATGCTATTTTGTTATTAAATAAACACTTCTGAACTGGTTTGAAAAAAAGAAAGTTTTAAAAAAAAATCAAACACTATGTTTATGCATCATTTTCTATACAAGACTGAATAAATTTGATTTTTTAAAAAAGTTAGAATGACCAAACAATAATAAAATAAAATCAAAATGGATCAAAATCACTTTCATGTTATCTTATCTCAGAGCCTCCACACCCAAAGATTGGTGCTAAAAAAGATTGGGAGTCAAAGTCAGAGAAGAACCACATGGGAGAGGAGACAAAACCGAAAGAGAGCACACAAGGTGAGAACATTAATGCAGCATTTTTCGTCTTTCAAAGTTTTAACTCATATTTATGCTTAATAAATAATGAATTAAATTAAATTCTTGGGAGTCAACAAACACTACAGTCCATAGGGTCCAACCTAACCAATGCCACGAGACTTTTCATAAATACCCAAATACCAAAAAAAAAGTTCATGGCGGCAACGGCAGGTATGTCTGCTTCAACCATCTATGACTCTCCTCGTTTTACTCTCTCTCTCTCTCTAGACTTCTACACCTCGTGTTCCCATTCCCATGTTTTCATTGTTTTTTGGGTCTGTGGACATTCCAGAGAGAAATTAATGGCAGACATTCTCCAATTTATTATTAGTGTGGTAATCTTGTGGACTTGGCTTCATGTTAAGGAGCTGCTCTCCACTGATTGAAGGACTGAATAAATAAATAAAATAAATAAAAAATAAGTGAAGTTGAAAATTAGGTGTCGGTGACACTATGCAAGCAATTGTTTGGGCTGGCAATGTGATCCGATATGGGTTGGATCAAATTTACGCAAACCTGCCAACCTAATTCATATTGTCAACCATTTAATTTATATTAATTAAAAGTCTTGACACATAATTTCAAATATTAATCAATGGGTTAATAAGGGTTTAAACGAGTCCAGAATTCCAATTCATAGGCAATTCAAGTTCAAAGGTGACTGCATTATTATAAAATAAAATAAAATAAAAATTCCAAAGGGGGTGGTTAGACTATGCTTGATTTTTCATTCAACCATGTGAAAGGAATTAAGCCCATAGTTGATTGAGTTCTTTGACGCATTTTTTTAACCCCTGGGCACGCTTTTAACAATGAAATCTTCCAAGTAAATGGACTCATGAAGGGTCACTACCATTCCAAACAGGAAAAAAGAAAGAGGAAAAGAAAAAATGCCATTCCGAAAAAGGATGGTAAAATTGGTAGACCCTTCTATTTGAAAAATAAGGTAGTTCTTATCTTGGGCATTAATTAAATGCATTGATAATGGCCTTACTCCATTGGTGAATTAGTGGGACTAAGGGTATCATACCCTATTGGAAAAAAGAAATAAAAATAATAAAAATAAAATAGTAGCTTCCCTTTTATCTATATATCTATCATTCTAATCTATATTCTATATGGAGGAGAGATTTGTGGATTTCAATAGCTTCTCCAATTATCTTCTCATTCTCCATTATTGTCCATCATAATATACATAAATATTGTGATTGCCTCTATTCCACACTTGATTCTACTAGCCACTGTCTCATTCCTTTTTTTTTTTTTTATAATCATAAACTAGAGGTAGTGTGCATGCCCAATAGCATAGTTATTATCATTGAAGAGAATCGCGGGGATAGGTGGTTGGTTGATTTGGATTCAAATTAATATGAAATTACTATTTTACCAATTAATAATCCCTTTTTTATAAGAGGTGGTGTGCATGCTCAATAGCATAGTTATTATCATTAAAGAGAATTGCGGGGATGGTTGGTTGGTTGATTTGGATTCAAATTAATATGAGATTACTATTTTACCAATTAATAATCCCTTTTTGTTTTTATGAGAAGTACTGTATATGGAATTAATTTTGGTATTTAAGTTGTTAGAGATAATTTGAAAGACCAATCCAACCCAGCACCTTAATATATAGTATGGACGTGGTTTTTTTTTTTTGTTTTTTTTTTAATAAAAAAATGGAGGGTCCTTTTTAATCCCACCACAACACATTAGGGTCATGTTTGTTTGGTTGGAATGGAATGAATCCAATTCATTTCAAACAACATGTTTGGATAAGGTAATTAAATGAAAATTGAATCAAACAGTAATAGTAAATTATAATGATATTCATTCTACAATGTTTATTTCAATTTCATTCCATTCCAGACTATTTTAAGTAAATAATCATATTTCATTCTCATCTATTCCATACCAACCAAACAAACACGTCTTTTAACTTTCTACCCCTCCCTTAACCCCGAGTAGAAGGAAACAATCTCATCATAAAAGCAGGGTCCAGGGATGAGATATTATGATTGACATTATGGGAGGGAGTTTTTTTGCAAAAAGTCCAACATATGAGTGGTGAAATTTACAATAAAAAATGGTAATATATATCATGCGCTAGGGCCCCCCTCATCAGCCGGCGAGCGGTCCAACTTGGAGGAGGCATAACCGACATTTGGGTCCTACCTTAGTCCATTCCACAAATGCCACTTTATTAAGTGACAGCTCCATAAGGTATAGTTTGTTAGGTTTGTTTTAGTTTACAAATTAACGTATCATTTTGCAGTATCCTAATATTATATTTGATTAAATTTTGGTCAATGATCTTGGCGCGGTGGCGCCCTAAATTATTAAGAAATTGGTGCCCCCGCGGGCGGGCGGGCGGGCGGGCGGGCGGGGGGGGGGATGAGTGACCTAGGCTTCAATGACGTTTTTCGAAGGATAAATTATACAAAACCCAAAAAATGTGATAAACAAACTAAGCTTTTTGTTCAGAATGAGATGATTAAAACAGTAAGTTAACTATTTATATAAATAAATAAGAAAAACATGGTTCTTTAGGGAAGTGCAATTGATGAGATTGGCAGCCAACATCATTCCCACTAGAAAGAGATTTCGGAGGCAAAAAAAAAAAAACATGGGAGGGACAAATGTGGGCGTGCAAAATTTGAATCCCCAGATGTCCATGACAGCGCACAGAGGAAAAATTTTATCTACCCTATTCAAGCAAATCATGTGTGCATAAAAGGTACTTCAAATCAATAGGTTGCACTTTTCACACTGTATGTGTGCTTTGCTTTACACATTGTTCCTAAAAATCATGGCTAATCAATAATTTAAACTAGCTTTGACATGGCTCATACTATTTTTGGCTTATAGCAATTGGAGTTTTGCCTTTTTTTTTGTTAATGCTTGGCTCATTGAGAGATTTTGTGACTTTTGACCCAGCAATGTGTCGGTAAAGTTATTTATTTTTTTTATTAGGAGACGGTATATTAGAAAAATCTAAAAGTCGTAATGGGTTAAATCCGCAACGACTTGGACCCCGTACACAATTAGGGATCTCTTCTAACCATAAAGTCATCTGACCATCAAAGCCCCCTCCTAAGGAAAAAATATAAAACAACTAATAATGTGCACCACGCATAAGCAAGGTATTTAAGAAATCACAGCAACAATTATTCTGTTCCACACTCCACATGCATAGATAGCCATCAAAATCCTTTTTGATTTTATAAAGAGCCAAGTATGGATTTGACTTGTACTTTTCCCCAACTAAAGTTTAGGCATGATATCAAAAGCAAATGTTTTACATACCATTAAATTCTCCCTACTTACCAAAAAAAATTAAAAATTCTGTGTGTTTTATTTTTGGGATATTCATGAATAAATTCAAATGCAACTTTTTGTCATGGTAGATAATCTTTTAACAACACCCATGAACTTTCCAACTCAGGTTTTTTCTAGAGAAAAACTACATCCACCACCTAAGAACAATGCTATATATCCCAAAAAAAAAAAAAAAAAAAAAAAAAAAAATCAAATGCAAGATCCTGAATGAGGTGCCGTATTGGTATAAGAAAAATTCAAAATTCAAAATTCAAAATTATGACTGTTATATTATCACATCATTTAAATTGTTGAGTTTGAAATATATTTGCATTTTTTACCATGTTATTCATCCATCAAGCGATGTGACACTATCTTCTTTCCTCTCTTCTTTTTTTTATTTTTTATTTATTTATTTTTTAAAACTCACACATAATAATCCAACACGGTATGGTATTGATAGAACTTATTTAGAGAGAGACTGAATTTACAAAATACACCAATCCAAGTGATTACTGACAAACGCTTTCTTTAAACATAAGAAACTTACGTTTTCTATTAATCGCGAATTTGCTCCTTTAAATCAATCTATGCATAAACATAAGAAACTTACTTTTTCACTAAAGGCGTGTAGTAAACTTCTAAATTGTCGACCACTCGAGTCTGTCCTCAACTTGCGGTCTTGTGGTGAGCTCGGCATGTCCCAGCCTGGCCCCAAAGTCGCATCCCACGTCATGTGAAAAATTTGTCTCTGCTGTGACTCGTCTCTAACGAACCCCAACAAGTCAAATTCTTCTCCTTTTTTTCCATAAAAAAATTCTAATAAAGAAAATTAAAATGAAAACCCCTTTTGGTCCACTTCGTTATTTCAAACATTACTCGTATAATTTATGACATTAAAAAAGTAATAAAATCTTAATTAAATTATTATAATGAAATAATTACAACTTTTTATTTTTATTTTTATTTTTTATTTTTTCGAATTCCTACTTGTAGAGACCTTGGGCTGTTGGGTCAAGCAATTATGTCATTGGTTGGACGGGAGAGGATTCGTCCACGCGCATAGAGTGCTTGTCATTTACGCCTATATTATGCAACAGAGTTTACCCGAATATTATAAGTCAATTCAAATGACCCGTCACAGAGGAAATTGGAAAGCCAAGCCGCCGGACCATGCTAGGAGTCTTGAAATTGTATTTCTAAAAGAGTCACGAGTCTGGTACATATTTTATTGTCTAACAATTACTTCTTATAAAATAAGAGGTTTGCTAGAGAAATGGTCTATAATAATAAAAAGTTTATCTAAATTATATTTTTCTCTTAATGAATAGATTTTAAAATCCAATCGTCTCTTATAAAGTTTAATTCATCGTATTCGTAATCTGATAAAATTCTTAATATCCAATGTTTTCTTAGATTTAAATCGTTTTTTTCTTGGTTAAGATTAAAATTTGGTATAAATCTAATATTTCGTAAGTCTAACAAATTCTTTTTCTTCTTATAAAAACTCTTAGATTTATATTCTTGCAAACTTCGTTACGAGTATTAAGGATTTCATCTTTATCTTCTACTCTATTAATCTCTATTAGTTTTCTTTGAATTGTGCAAAGCCAATTAATTATGTGATCAGGATATGCAAAAGTTCCAACTTTTTCTAAAGGATGCTTTGTTTCTACATCTTCGTTAATACTAATTTCTCTACTTAGTCTATCAATTTTTGGGTCTATTTTAGTTCTTAAATAATAAACAAAGTCTAGAAATATGCTCATATATTATTAATTGAAATTTATAATTTGTTGCAGGTTTAAAGGCTTTCTAGGAAAATTATATATGTCAATTAAAAGGCTATTAATACTAGTATGCTGGTTAATATATTGATGAAATTCTTGAATTGGATGTAGAATTAATAAGTCTCTTATTGAATCTAATTTTTCATTTGTTAGGTCAGAAAGGGTTAATAAAATCTAGATCTTATTTCTGAATAAGTTGTCTATAGCTTAACTAATATTAAATTTGGGATTTCTTCAAATCTTTGATAAGTTAAGGAATTTTTTTTCTTTTTTATAAATCTAATTAATCTTTCTATTCTTCTTTGAATAAAATGTAGTCTATTTACTGCTTCACTGATCTCTGGATAATCTTCAGCTATATTAAATAGCTTCCACTGTCTTATTTGTTTTATCCATGCTAAAATAGATGTAAGGTAGATATAAGTTCCTCTAAAGTCGAGTAAATATGATATGTTGTCTATGTCAAAGCTAGGTATCTTGCTATATCTAGAGATGTCAAGGGTCAAATCTGCTTTCTTCGTAATGATTGTATTCTAACAGTATGCTCATAAGTTGGGGTGTGTGCGGATCGGTTTGGAGCGGTTAGGAGAGAAATCACCAACCAACCCATCAAGGGAGGTTTGCAAAATTTTCAACCCATCGCCAAACCGTTAGTTCTAAAAACCGGCGGATTGGTTGATTTCTTTAGGCAGTTTTGAATCAACGGTTTGGGCGGATTGGACGGGTTGTATCATTCCCTTTCATAAATTTTATGATAATTGTCAAATGGTCGAAAAGTATACTTTTATAATCTTTATGAGAATGGTTTGTTGATTTCTTAGCAAAAATGTTTAGAAACAAACCTTTTTTTTTTTTTTTGGTAAAAAGAGACAAATCATTTAACATTCTATAATATCAAATCTCACAAAATAATTATAGATCAAGCAACAAGAAGTTTTAAAAAAACACTGTAATGACTTAACATGTATATATTATATATTTATATATATATATATATATATAATTGAAAGCGGGTTGGGTTGGTTTATTGGCGGTTTGACAAAATTCAACCCACCAATTAAACTGAACCACCAAATTTATTACTCAACCCACCCAAACCAATCCGCCTATTCTCTCAAACCGCTTGGGTCGGTGCGGAATGGAGCGGATTGGATTGGTTTGGTAGATTAGGCAATTTTTTGCACATCCTTACTCATAAGCTAAGTAGCATACTAGAGAATATTGGTAAAATCTTTTCTCTAAGTCTTTTATTGATAATCTTAAGATTTGGTCTTATTAATTTAAATATTTTTCTTGCAAATTCCACTTGGTATGTTTAATCACTAGTCTTCTATTATCTTAGTTACTTCTTCTGGAGTTATATTGTCTATAGAGATCTGATATATTTTTATATAATTTACTAGTCTTTTTTTCGCGCTTTCTAAAAGGGTCTCTGCTACTTCTATAGCTAATTGGCAGTTAACTCTAAGATTTCTCCAACAATCTATTAAGAGAGATCCAATTCCAGCTTTATTCAAGCATTAGAGACTTAGTTCTTTTTTGTATTGAACCAATTATTTATTCCTAGTCTAGTATTGTAATCTTTGAGAGTAGTAGTGTATGCTAATTTAGTTATGTTGTGCTAAGCCTACTCCAGTCCCTATAGGAGTAAGCTATATCATATATATATGTGTACCCAAGTTCCTTCAATGAAATAAAAGTTCGTTTCATCCAACCTACGTTTCTATCAATGTGTTTTGTTGTGAATGTTGCCTTTTGCCTTTAGACCATATACTCCACTCTGGTCATAATGAGTCGTTAATAGCCCTTGTCTAAGTTGCCGGTTTAGACTATCAACCGTGTTCAGGCATTAAGGCGTTAAGACTCATTAGACTCTTGAAGGCAAGTCAGTGAGGCAAAGATGAGTCCACAAAGAGGATTAGACGCGATCATAGGCAAGGATAACAACAAGAAAGAGAAGAAGAGAAAAGGAGGCGGAAGCTGTAGTGGACCATACCCATTCGACAAAGGTAAACTTTCACATACTTATGTTTGATATATGCTGAACTTAGGGAACACTTTAATTTATAATAACTATAAGGCTTGTGAATCTGAATTATCTACATACAATAAAGTTAATAGTTTAAAAGAAATTGTAAAAGAAGTGTTAAAAAAAAAGAAGAGATAAGTATGATTATTATCCACATTTTAAGAATGAACTTTTATACCTTAAAAAGACCTACTCTAAACTTAGATAGTATCCCACATCTTAAATCTTTTATCTTAAAAAGGTGAAAGTGACTTTTGCATAATATAAAGTAATTATTTTTAAAGATTCTTTATTTATGTAACAACTTTTGCTGGCTAATTACACTTAAATGTAATTCGGGAGTTCCCGAAATCAGGACAGGTACACTTTTCCAAGCCGTAAAGGAGCACAAATTGGAATTGGATTTTGGATGCTGTGAAAGTATGAGATACGTCCACTAGGTTTGGATACTGCACTCCTATCCTGCCATGTAGACAGGGGGACTACGGGGAAAAAGTGTTTCAGACCCATTGATAAAAATGAAGGCAGGTTCTCCATTTGTCCTACTTTAACTAAACATAAATATTTAGATGATACATTTAAAATATGGGAGGGATCCGTTTATATTTGGAATAAATTTTTTTATTTCTATATTTTTCAATCATAAAAATAATATTTTACCAATTTAATCATTGGATTAAATACTTTATTGATGCATATCGTGAATGCCGAATTTTTAATAAATTAAGAGTGGTCTTGAGGGGAGTGGTAAGAATTGAAACCAAGATTTCTTGCCGAACAAAAAATCGTAAGACTACAATCCACCCCTCAAGGTTACGTAAGAAGGTACATGATGGAGCTAGAGGATTAGAGTTCATTAATAGTTGGTACCGAGTGCTTAATCTGTATCATAGTTGCGAAGATTCGTAATTCTCACCAATTAAACCATTGGGAGCATTCATTTGAATTCATTAATAGATGGGTTTAGCCGACTCACAAAATTATTAATCATCAAATCTGTAGAGTTATTTAAAAAAATTTCTCACATTGATCCAAAAATTTAATTGAAATCAAATGACTGAGATTTTCAAGTTATTTAATTTTTAATGCGAAGAATTTGCTAAGTGATACACATTACAAGGTTTGTGTTGATTATTATTTTAGATGATGACAAGGCATTGTACGAAAGGGACTAAAACGCATTCGTGATAATTTACTAATAAGGACCTAAATCCAGTGATAATCACACCTTAATATTGGTCAATGTATTTATTTATTCGTATCTTTAGGAACACGCTTAGGTCAGTTTACCTCAGTTTTGAAAAATCAACTCAAAGAGCAAAGTCAAAGCAAATACCAGACTCTGCACCAAATAGTTTTACCGAGTAAAATCTACGAGGCCACCGGCCCTCTCCCTTTCTCATTTCTCTCCCATTCATGCGAGATTGGTGTTAAGGTTTTTGTGTTTTTTTTCTTTTTTTTTGTTTTGTTTGATAGTCAGGGTGTTCGAATCAGCCTGCGCGCATTTCAACAAAATTCCTTCCTAGACGATTTTAAGGACGCACTTCCTCGCATCGGCCTGGTGCAATTAGGAATTAATTCTTATAGTGTTCTCCAAAAGAATAAAACCTAGGTCGGTAAAATATAGTGGTCTTTTTCCTAACTGGACTAACTTTCTTGGATAGATTGGTATAAGGTTTGAACCTCTGTAAAAACACTGTGAATCCCAAATTTCATCAGTAAATTTTAAACCCACTTATGACACGTTTGGTTGATTGAAATATGTAGAATTAGAATGAAATAGAGGGAGAAAGGTGCCATTAATGCACTTGATTTGAGACTTATTATCTCAGCCAAAAATAAAAAGTAAAAAAATTCAGTGACTTATTGCATGAATTCGCAAAGACTAAATTTTAGACCAAAAAATGAGAGAGAGAGTGGTTGCAGGCTTTACAGCACAGCTGTAAATTGTAATATTATTGATATTATTTTAGTGTTCCGAAAGGCTATGGAAGAGGAAATTGCGAAGAAGAAACGTAAAAGATAAACCCAACTGAGAAGAAGACCAGGTAAACCATGCGACACCCAAAAATTTGAAGTGGAATAAATAAATAAATAAATAAATAACCCACCTCTCTAGGGAGAAAATATACTATATACTCTTTGAAATCGGAATAATCTTAATTTTTTATTGGAAGCGCGTAAGGAACAGTGAACCCAACGAAACCAGAGATTCAAAGTCTTCTAAAACATCGGTTCTAACTTCTAAGAAGGAGAAACACATCGACCAGTGACCACAACCCAGACCTCCATCTTCTCCCTTTCTTTGTTATTGCCCTTTTTTTTACTTTTCTTTCCTTCCCTTTTCCTCCTCTACCTTAAATACAATAATCTCGGCCACCAAAAACATTACATTTTTATTTTTTCCCTTTCATTTTCTCCTGTCTTCCATTTCTGGGTTTCGATTAATTTAACTTTTCCCAAAGCTTCAAATTCAAGTTTTTGTTTGTGGAGTTTTGATTCCTGCTTGATCTTTCTCCTCTAAAAATCCTCTTTTAACCTTTTTGGGTTTTGCTTTTTCACATCCCTCTTTTTCTGGATTTTGAAGACCATGGTTTCCAAGGCTTTCCTCGTTCTGCTTCTGCTTCCCTTTTTTTCCGCCCAATTCGAAGCGCTCGCCGGAATTCACCACCACAACAACCTCAATTCGAATGGCTCTCTTCTCACCGGTATTGAATTCCCCGACCACGCGACCTTCAATGCCGTCTCTTCCTCTTCGGCGAGTACTGGGTGTGGCCTCACAACATCAGAGAAAGCTAAACTAGCAGAACCAACCATGCAAGCGCTAGTAACACGAGAAGAAGATGACGAAGAAGACGACGAAGAAGATGATGGTGACGCTATTGTCATGGAAAACCCGCTTCAACAAGCGGTGAAGTTCAATCTAAAGCACCGATCTTCATCGAGTCCAAAAACCCATGGCAAAAAATCCGTAATCGAATCCACCATCAGAGACCTATCCAGAATCCGGACTCTTCACACAAGAATCCTTAAGAAGAAAAACCAAAACACCATTTCAAGGCTAAACAAGGACAGACGTCTACTAGAAAAGCCGGTGATTTCACCGGCAGCTTCGCCGGAGTCTTACCCAACTGGGTTTTCCGGCCAGTTCATGGCGACTCTAGAATCCGGTATCAGCCTCGGTTCCGGGGAATACTTCATGGATGTGTTTGTGGGTACGCCTCCAAAGCATTTCTCTTTGATACTCGACACCGGCAGTGACCTCAATTGGATTCAATGCCTGCCTTGTTACGATTGTTTCGAGCAAAACGGCCCTCCTTACAATCCGAAAGAATCCTCTTCTTTTCGAAATATTAGCTGCCATGATTCTCGTTGTCAGTTGGTTTCTTCCCCTGATCCTCCACAGCCTTGCAAGGGTGAGAACCAAACATGTCCTTACTACTATTGGTATGGAGACAGCTCCAATACCACCGGCGATTTCGCGGTCGAAACCTTCACGGTTAATCTCACGGGGTCTACTGGGAAGTCAGAATTCAGGCAGGTAGAGAATGTAATGTTTGGGTGTGGTCATTGGAATAGAGGGCTGTTTCATGGGGCGGCTGGATTGCTAGGACTTGGCAGGGGGGCTCTTTCCTTTTCCTCTCAGCTCCAATCTTTGTACGGGCATTCTTTCTCATACTGCCTTGTGGATAGGAATAGTAATGCCAGTGTGAGCAGCAAGTTGATTTTCGGGGAGGACAAGGACCTCCTCGGCAATCCCAATTTGAATTTCACTGCTTTAGTCACCGGAAAGAAAAACCAAGTCGACACATTCTACTACGTCCAGATAAAATCGATCGTCGTTGGAGGAGAGGTGCTCAGGATACCGGAGGAGACATGGCACTTGTCGGCGGATGGTGGTGGTGGAACTATCGTTGATTCAGGCACAACTCTCAGTTATTTTGCCGAGCCGGCTTATCACATTATCAAGGAGGCATTTGTGAAGAAGGTGAAGAAGTACCCACTTCTGGAAGATTTTTTCATTTTGGATCCTTGTTACAATGTGTCTGGTGTGGAGAAATTAGAGCTGCCTGAATTCGGAATTCGATTTAGCGATGGAGCCGTGTGGAATTTCCCGGTGGAGAACTATTTTCTCAAGCTAGAACCGGATGTTGTTTGTTTGACAATTGGGCCTCCTCAATCTGCACTTTCGATTATTGGGAATTATCAGCAGCAGAATTTCCATATCCTGTATGACACAAAGAAGTCTAGGCTGGGTTATGCGCCAACAAAGTGTGCTGATCTCTAAAATGTTAAAAAGAATTTGGATGCGTAGGAGACAAAACTGTAAACATGAAGAGGTAACATACATGAAATTAGATTCATTTTTTCTTTTCTTCTTTCTGTCCTTTTTTGTGAGGTTTGGGAGACTATGTATTCATAAAACAGAATCATAACTTGATAGAACAAAATGAAATCCATTTCCTTGTTTTTTATTTTGACTGCCCCATTTCTAATTTCATCATTCTTTTCTTTTTTTTGGGTGTGATCCAACTGACAATTTGGTCAAGAACATCATTCATAAATGACCATCATGAATTTCAATTTGCAGCTTGCTGTCATTCTCTTTAATAAAGAAGGCATTTTCTCACCTGTTTGGAGAAATATATCATCTTGTCATCATTGTACTTGGTCTAAAGACCGTATTTCCTTGAGTAGGGTTATACATACATGCAAGTCGTACACACAAAGCATACAAACAGGCTCATATTTCTTCTTTTCTCATCATTTGGCACAGAATCAGTGCTCTAATTGGTCCTTTCCATCATTTTTTGTAAATCTTTCTGCCCACAATTCCTTTACCTTCTTCATATTTTCTTCCCAAATCATTAGCATTTTGTTCGACAGATATATCTTAATAAAAAAGAGAGTGCTTTCTAAAGGCATTGAGGACTATTGTTAATTTCAACTTCCATACTGATGACCTTTACAACCATCTGATTGTCTCCTCTTTAATCCTCTGTAAATTTTCTTGTATTGTTCTGTACGAATTATACAACCTAATCTTCATAAAGGTTTAGATCTAGAGATCCTTTCTTGTAATCAGTTTGTGTAATTAGGGACAATCTCGGGTTGTTTTGGAGCCAAGAAAAGGAGCTTTGATAATCTTCGAGCATCACTTTAGAAGAAATTGACTTTTCTGGACCTGTTTTACCCACCCCCTTCCTTTTCCTGGTCTACCGTACCTTCCAGATTTGACTGTTGGACTCTGTAGTACATTATCTGGGGTGCCACCGCGAGAGTTGCCTAGTAGTCGGGGCGGCTAGGGCCAACGTGTTCTCGTGCATGGATTTGAGTCCACATGTAGCTTCCTCCTCGTGAATCCAGGGTGCTATTCTTTTCCAAATAGGTTGTCTTAGTGCCCATCAGAATCATCAAGGATGATATCATTAACTGACCTTTTGTCCACTTGGTAAATATTTTATTTACCCAAAAAGGAGAATGAAAAAAAAAAAAAAAAAGATGACTTGCAGTTTCCTGAATTTTTCCTTTTTCCTTTTTCTTTTTGGGATTTGGTTCACAAATGTGTTGTTTTCTTGTGGAGTTTAGTAGTCAAGCACTGTTTTAGCAAGGCTTGTGTCATATGTTTTCAGTGTGGTGATCGAATAACAATGTGCTTTTGTTGCTTTTTTGTTTGTGATTGCTCTCATGACATTGATTGGGCGAAGTTTGGCTTATTTTGTTATTTGTGGTGCCTGAGTTGACATTTCACATTCTGCGAAGCATTTTATGCATAAATTTTTAGGGCAAGCTTGGCTGAGTTAGATGCATGATATGAATTTTCTTTTGACTGTAAAGTTGCCCTTGTTGGAGCAATGGCTCTCATTGTACGTAGAAGCCCAACTCCAATAGGAGGTTAAATGTTTTTTCTTGCTACAAGTCCATCATTCAATCCTTATCTATTAGTGTTGCAACTATGACCAGTCATGCCTAACTTCAATGTTTTGCACTGTAATGTTTTATATCTCGTATGAGTCAACTCAATGGGCTCCTGGTTTTAGGACTTTGCCTTTGTATGGATATCGAAAAACTTGAGGAAAAGGATAGGAAAAAGCTTGAAAATATTATAGAAAAGAATCCATATGTAAGCAATTTTTGGCATTTCCTTTCTTTTCCCTCGTTGTTTCCAAGATCCATACAGAGAGCCTTAATCCTCTTAGGTTGTGTGGCAGCTATGAAATTGATGATGTCCCGTAATAACATTGGACTCCCAAACTATCTTAAAATTGCTTCATAAAGTAAATCAAAATTTGGTTTGTCACTTATATTTTCTGTTCAGACAATGCTCTTGAGGAATTTGAATGAGGGACCTAGGGCTCCTTCAAATCACTACTTCAAGAATTTCACAAATATCACATCCAAACACACCCTTAAAGATCATGAATGCCCTTAATTTTTAATGGATAAATTACATTAAGACCCCCTCTAGAATCTGACAATTACAGATGCACTCCCTCACGCTTTTGAAATTACATTAAGACCCCTACTTTACAAAATAAACTCCAAAAAGACTTCTCCCTCTAACCTCCGTCCATTAATCTGTTAAATCACTCTCAATTTTTTTAAAATATCCCAACTACCCTTATTGAATGACAACTTTCATGTTAAATGCATGTGACTCATTAGTCCAACACATTCATCCAGCACATTTGATATTTTTTTTTTATTGATAAACAACTAAAAGATAATATATATATATATATAGGGCTGATCATGTGCGAGATATCGCGGAATATCTTGTTCGATCACGGCCATCCATGAGCGACACACACGCATTTACGTGCTCGTGTGTGTCGCTCACAATCATCCGTGATCGAACGGGATATCTGAGATATCCTGCACATGATTAAAGTTTATATATATATATATATATATATATATATATATATATATATATATAAGAAAAATACCAAAAAGCTTAAATTTTTTGTAGCTTTATATATATATATATAAGAAAAATACCAAAAAGCTTAAATTTTTTGTAGCTTTATATATATATATATAAGAAAAATACCAAAAAGCTTAAATTTTTTGTCCAACTGATGTGGCAACCGTCAAATTTGTTCGTTAGAAATAATTATCTATTTAATTGATGTGCAAAAAAAAAAAAAAATGATTTGCCAAGTTGCCACCTTATTTGCCACTTCTATACGTGTATCCTCATTATAATAATTGCTTTCATTTATTTCTACATATGAGTAATGTTACATAGATCTTTAAATTTTTTTGCTCAAATCTACTTACTCAAATGAGGTGGCAACTTAGCAAATCAATTTTTTTATTTTTTTATTTTGCAAATCAATTAAAAATTTAATTAAATAAATAATTATTTTTAAGGAGCAAATCTAATAGTTATCACATCAGTTGGATAAAAAATTTAAACATTTAAACATTTTTCTCATACATACATACATACATACATACATATATATATATATATATATATAGATATAGATATATATATATATAAAATCTTTTAGTTGTTTATCAATAATAATTAAAAAATTCAAAATTATTGGATGAACGTATTGGATTGGTGAGTTGTATGCATGTAACATGAAATTTATCATCTACAAAGGGTAGTTAGGGTATTTTGAAAAAAATTCAACATAATTTAACGGATTAATGGACGGAAGTTATAGGGAGGGCTCTCTTTGTGATTTATTTTGTAAAATAAAAGTGTCAATGTAATTTTAGGAACGTGAAAGGTGTATCTGTAATAATCAGATTCTAGAGGAGTCTTAATGCAATTTACCCATTTCTAATTGCTGCATTAGGTATGTCAGTGCCTCAAAAAATAGATATACATGTACTTGGGTGCAAGTTGGTATTTATGGTGATGAGTAGACAAGTTCCACTGATTGGTCCAAATCCCAATCTTTGTGGCCAAAGGGCATCAATCAACTTGCTTGGGAGTTAGAATGAAACGCGAGGACTCGTGGTCAAACCAACTACTTTTAATGCCTTCGCTTTCTTGCTCCCATTTACGAGAAAAACTTGTATGAAATCGTATCAGGCTATTTATAAGACCAGCCAATTAAAGGTCCTACATATGGGTTTGTAAGTGTATTTATTGGTTCCATAAATTCACATGCATGGCCCTTGATTGACTAGTCTCATGGCCAGTTTGGTGAAGCGGTTTCTTGGAAGTTCTTCTCCTTATTTACAGCTGGACAATCAAGCAACTTGACTTTGTTTTTTTTATTGATTTTCGAAGCACTTTATATATATTTTTCTTCAAGGAGGTCTAATGGAGAAAAGGTTTAGCTGGTGCACTTCAAATTTTTAGATTCCTCAATCTTCATTTAACATCGGGCTGGGTTCGTTGTCTAAATGAACCCTGATCATCCGGGTTTGGTTTAGACCCGGATTCGAGTTCAAGTGTAAACTCGGTACATTTCTTGTCATAACTAGTTTTGGCACATGCCCTAAATAATAAATGTTGATAAGAAACCTAAATAATAAATGTTGATAAGAAAGAGAAATCATACAATGGATTAAATTTTTGTGATGGTAGTGGTGGAGCCGAGAATTTAATCTAATGGGGATGATGACCTTTGGTTGGTACTTAATGCTCTTTCTTAATTTTATAAATTAAATAAGATAAAATGGTAGCATATATATTTGAAATTGTACCAAACTTTATAATAGATAATCAAGATAGGGAAATGTTGTCAATCAAAAGTTTTTTTGACTAAGGAACATTCAGAAATATAGATATACATTAGTTTCTAATGTGTGCAATGCACCGATCACACAGGTGACATTTAATTTGTAGAAATAATATTGTCAAGAAATTAGGATTTATAAATTTTTTGTTTCTTGAAATGTTTTTACTAATATGGTCAAAGACAGCGAAAAAAAAATAGGGGGAAAAATATTTTTTAAAAAAATAAAAAATGAACAAATCATCACATGAACACATATATTAGAGAGAAAAACATTAGAGATATAGCTTTAATTTAATTTTTGTAATTTGACGATATACTAACATGTGTTAGTACTCCGTATATGATGTTACAAACACCGGTTCATTGCAAAAAAACCATAAATGTTTTTTTTTAATATTAGACTATATATATATATATATATATATATATATATATAGGGCTGATCATGTGCGGGATATCACTGATCATGTGTGGGATATCCTGGAGTATTTCGTTTGATCACGACCATCCGTGAGCGACACATGCATATTTATACACCCACACATATTACTCATGGACTACCGTGATCAAACGGAATATCCCGCACATGATCAAAGCTTTAGTTATATATATAACCATTAATTATAAAGTAAGGCCATGTAAATCGATCTACTTAGACGACTGATGTGGCATTTCTTATGGCTCTCCTCTAAAAGTGCTCTGTTAATATGGAAACACACATTTCTTAAAGAGAACAAAATGCCTTCTACCAAATTTACCCAAAAAAGAAAAAAAAAGAAAAACGAGTGTATGTTGCTTCCAACGTTGTTGTCCATTTAACATAAAGAGAACCACATATGCTGCCACATGGTTGCCTATGTACTTCAACTATTGCTATCACCTTACCTACTCATAAATTTCTAACAACAGAAAGCACGGTGTAGTTTGATGAAGCAGTCTGCCATTAATTCTTTTCTTTCTCCTTTAATCAAGCAATAGAGGAATTAATTTCTAAACATGTACCCCATGAAACTTGTTCGCCAATATTTTTAGTAGGCCAACTAAACTTGGAGAGAGAGAGAGAGAGAGATCAGAATATGGAACTTTAAAAGCATGCAACTCCTGATGAATTTGGCCTAACAATATTAGTGATAGGACAATGTGAAATCTCCTAAAACCTACTTAGACCTATCCCCAAATCCATGCCACGCCATGATCGGTCAGTAAGATCGGTTTGTTTGAATAATGCAGCCAACGTTCTCAAAACCAACAACCCGCCAACTCAAAGTCACATTGACAACCTAAAACAATGATGGACTAGAGGTTTCTATTCTTTGATTGTGGAAGCCAAAGATCCACCCTTATGGCCATGGTTTTAAATTAAAAAAAAAGATATATTTGTATTGGCCAGAGCGCAAGTATTTTGGTTTGACACTCTAAAGTAAGTGGTGCTGTGGCATTCCCAACACGCAATCACGTTAGGTTTGCCTCATAATCGATCATCATTCATTAATCAATATAAGCTGCTGGAACCCAAGTGCTTCTTGGAGAAATAATTGTCCAAAAAAGAAGTGTTTGTCCCCCTGAGGAAGTAAGGGATTTTGACAATTGCGAAATGGAATGAGCATCCTGCATGTCCTCTAGCATTTGGATGCGAATAAAAAGGCAGCCATTTCCTCTTCACCTGTCCATAATAATGACAATTGACAAAGCGTGATCCATGTGCATGGACTTTCCAACTTCTTTGCTTAGATATCCTAAACTCTTGGCCACCTTCAACTCTTTAATTATTTCCCCTTTTTATTTTTATTTTAATTTTTGGGTATAATAATTATTTCCCTTTCAAGTTGAATAGTTTACAACGTTACGTAGCTGAATGGGTTTTTCAATCATCCGGCCTTCAATTTTATATTTTTTATAAGTTTAAAGCTAATTATCATGCCTTAGATACTCTACAAAATAATTTTAAAAATGTTCCATCTACATATAAATAAAATAAAATACTTAAAGATAGGATTAGTGTTCGCAAGTTTTGAAGCAAAGGTTTTGCATTGGCTCGCTGTCAACTTGACGCAGCCTCCTTTCTTTCGGTGAAATTGTCGGTGTTAGTACTTGTCAGCCCCTAATTGTTGAAACATGCTTCATTGGGTTTAGTTTTAGGATAGAATTTGACTTCTTGTTTGTTTATGGGAAGAAGAGATTGTTTTTCTTCAGTGATGACTTAATTTCTTCTTCCATAGATAGTCATCAGCCAACTAAACCTAATCTTTTCATAGCATGCGTAAAATGAAGTCAATACAACTTCTTAGTCATGCCGGTACTTGACCACTAATTACATATGTGGATGATAATGAAACATCTAATTAACAGCGTCCCCTTAACAATTGTTCTGATCACATATGGAATAATACTGATTGGCTTCAAAATGAACCACACCCCCGAACCCCAACCCCCCCTGCGGTGCCGATTTGGATTTGGTGCATTTAGTCACTTTAAATACACCGTAAAGTTATCATGCGATGAACGACACGTGGAGAGAGTGGAGATTGGAGGGCTGAGATTCATTGGGCATGAAATAGTTGTCTCCAATCTCAACTCTTTCCACATGTCGCTCATTACACAGTAACTTCACGGTGCATTTAAAGTAACTAAATGCACTAAATCCACTTCCAACCCCCCTCCCCAAAAAAAAAAAAAAAAAATTTGAAAAAGAGAAGGGTAGAACAAAATCCTTAGCTATGGAAAAATAAATAAATTTTTTTTTTTTTAAAGGTGCATGTGGATTCACAAAAATCAAGCTATTTTTCGAAAGATGATTCCTAATTCAATCGATTTAGACCAGTGATTACAATTTTATCTTGTTCGTAAACAAAAAATTAGTCATAGCTACTTATTCGGATAGCCCATGGAATTGTTTCTCGGAGGAAGTAGAAGATTTTGATAAGCGCAAAATCCAATTAGTGCACGTTTCCATTACAAATCTATCCAGCCGTTTTGCATTTGGGTGTGAAAAGAGGGCAAAAATTTTGTACCACCCATCCCTAAAATGTCAAAGCACGATGCATGCATGGACTTTTGGTTTGCTTAAACAAACTAAACTCTAGTATTATTTTCCATTCTTCTTTCGCCTTTTGAATTTAAAAGTTTACAATGTTACGTACGTGACCGGATGGGTTTTTTAATCATATATCCTCTCTCAATCATTAGCCATTGTCACACAAATTTAAAAATGGCTTACACATGCATTGAAAATCATAAAGTATGCTCACGAGGGTTGAATTAAGCTGATCAGCTTTTGCAAGTGGCCGTAAATTTTTTTACTGTAACCCTAATTCTCGGGTCTTGGCCGGAACCGACCGTTCAAAACTATAAGAAGACTTGACACGGCCTCACACTTTTTTGTTTGAAATTGTTTTAGTCGTCCCTTAATCGATGAAAAGAGGCTTTAAGATGGAATTTGACTTATTTACCCCTTCTTTTTTTTTCTTTTTTTTAAGGTTAAAAGATTGTTTTTCTTCATTGTAATGATTTTGCCTGCCTTGAAGAGTCATCAAGCAATTTAAACTTCATTTTTGTGTAGAACAAATGCAGAATCTTTTTTAATGTCAAGAGATCCCCCTCGATTATGGGCTTATGGCCATACAAATGCGCAATAATTTCAATAAAAGACTTTTTTGAAAAAAAGGGAGTCAGCATTGAGGACTTGAATTGTAATGAAATGCATTAGTGAGGATCTGACAGGCTATTTAGCAGCACGCCTCACTTTGTTAGGTTAAGTATGGGAAATCTAGTGAGTTGGGCTCAGCCAATTTTATTGGCCCAAGGTTTTGGGTCTGTATAAATTGATTCTCGAGGGCGGCTATTGCAACCTCTCAACTTTACTTGTAAATCCCACTTGTTTTTAGTTTTTAAGATTTTATGAAAAATATAAAAGTTTTTCATAAAAATTAGATGCACTTTCGACGTACTAAAAAACATTATTTTGAACAATTTTGTAAAATGAAAATTTTCCAAAATCTATTGTTTAAGAGCACTTTTTGGCCGTTTATAATCTATTTCATTTTTACGAAAACAAAAATTATAAGTGACCAAAATGTCCACTTAAACGATACTTCCTCCGTTCATAAATAAGTGGCCTACTTTCTTTTTTGGGATGTTTCAAAATTATTGTCACATTTCAAAAGTCATTTGTTCTTTGTTATTATTCATTTTCTAAAATACCCTTAAAAATGTATTCTTTCCTTTTCTAATGTTTTGTACACTTGAGGGCAAAATTGGAATCTCAAAACATATCGATTGATGTGAAAGCATTTAATAGGGTTTTCTTGAAAACGTGTTTTTTTTCAAAAGGATTTGGTCAATTTGAAACGGAGGGGGTAGGTTTTTGAAAAAAATTTTTTTACAAAATTGTTCAAAATGATATTTTTTTTAGTGGCCAACTCAATCAGTTTTTACAAAAACCTTTTATATTTTTTATAAAATCTTAAAAAGTGAAAAGAAATGAGGTTTTCCAATAAGGTTGAGGGAGTTGCACTGGCCGCCCTCTTGATCCTCAAGGCTACTATAAAATGCTGGCCCAGTTTGACGATCAAAAGCAAGGTCATCCCATTCCATCCTACATCAGAGCCTGCGATGGTCCATTTAGACAGGGAATCAAGCCCATTTCTTGCATCATCAATGGACGAGGAACGGGCCTACTCTCCCCTCACCTGTTCGGAATGCAACGTGACATGGCATCCATGGTCCATGGAGAATGAGTTTTTAACCCCCAAAAATAATGTTATATGTATATCGCATAGAAATTCTTTCTCACACAATCAACTTTGGATTTAAGTTCTACTGGTTTAGAAATTATCACCCTCGATATCTAATATTTTTTGCATGATGCATACCAACTTTGGAGCCAACTCGCACACACACTCACACATGTACAGTCAAAATTAAGATTTCTGCAAACTCTACACTTCTATTAAGATGAGACATGTCATTAAAGCCAAAGGCCATTGATGCATTTGAATATACTAAAACTATATCACTAGTTGGTTTTGATATTAAATACTTAATTAACCAAAGAACAAACAGGGGTGTAGCTAAAGAATTACCACTTATCAAATGTCAATAGGAGGAGTCTAAGAGAGTCAAGTAGTCAACCAACAACCCTTGTAAAATGATAATATTTAGGGAAAATGACATTGACGAGGTTTGATAAAATGACACTAGCCTCTCTTGACATTTAAAAAATTATATTGACCTCCCTTGAGATTTAATAAATTTAACACTCACCCGCTCTATCTATTAACCGTTTGTCTGACTAACGGAAATAGATAATGTCATACATAAAACCCACAAAAATGCCAATATTACCCTTGATTAAGGAATGATGCATGAAATAACTAAATTAATTCTAGAATCTTATTTAAAGACAAAATTATCCCAATATAGATGTTAAAGTTCATTTTGCACCTATATACACATTTATTTATTATTTATTTGTTTTGCTACATCAAAGAGGGAGTCAAAGCCCAAACAAATAAGAGGGGGGGGGGGGAACTAGTTGAAAAGCAATTATTCTACTTCGACTCAACTTAAACCAATGGCTTTTGATTCTTTAAAATACTTTAAACCAAGATCAAATCTAAGAAACGGAAAAAAAAAATGTATATATATATATATAAGCAACTTAGGTTTTATTTAAACTATAGGTGATTTGGACATTTTATATGCTTCTTAATAGAAAAAGTAATAGAAGGGAGGTTTGACATTATTAATTAATGGCATATCAAATACTCGGAGTATCTTGTTTTACCTAACCCTATCCTTAGTCACATATAAAAAAGGTTCCACCTTATCATCTAAAAGTATGGTCTCAACACCCAACACCCAACAATATTACTTTAGCCTTTAAAGTCTCTCTCAGCCATTTTGCGTGTGCAACTCATATGATCACTTTTTGTAATTGAAGCTGACAAAAGGGGTAAGTTGTTGTGTTGTGCACCCATAATCGAAGAGGCCAAAGTATTTATTTACAAAAATCGAACAAGGGTGTAAGGTTTTGAAGAATAGGGGTATAAGTTATCGAGCACCCAAAGATCGAATAGGGGTGTAAGGATTTGAAGAATAAGGGTATAAGTTGTCAAGCACCCCATAGTTTAGAAGGTAAAGTATAATTTGTCATTTCTTTAATCAAAATGTTGCGCTTTGTTTGTATAAGCAATTAGATAATTTTGACTTTTCACCAATTCCATCAAGGGAAGGAAAAGGAAAAAAAAGAAAAAACACTCTCCTCCTGTAGTTGAGGGGATAAGTATTTGATTTTAAAGGAGTATAAGTTGTCGAGCATCTTATATATACTAGTTGGTGCACACGTGTATTGCACGTGATTCCATTTTAGTTATATGCTCATGAAAAATAAGTAAATTGTACATTACAGTATATATATATTACTTGGCTCAACTTTAATGGGAAAAAATAGATAATAAAAAGTGCTTCTTTTTTATTTTTATTTTTATTCTTTTGTTGAAGAGAACCTCTTATATTCTATTAAATAATTGGTTGTATGAAATTGATCCAAACTAAATCCTAAGCCATAAGTTGGTATACAATTATTAAGCTTAAGTTGCCTATCAAAGCATTTAATTAACTTGTATTAATTTTTTTTTACCTTTTTTTTTATTTTTATTTTTATGCTAGCGTGGAGTTAATGGAAGTTTTTGTTTTTATTAGAGTAATTCAAACTTGATTTCATGATTACTCTCTTCCAAATTTTTGTCAACGACATAGCAAAGTATCATATACCATTACTCAATTGGTAATGTTGATGGCCAATTTTTTTTTTTTTTTTTCATGGCCTCATTCTAGATAATGAATTAGTATTCTCAACATTGTTCTAAAACTTCAAAAATGAAATGACAGTAGCTTTCAATAGATGTTTAAGTTTTATTGAAGTTTGATCTACGTTTTTAAAAACCTATCACATAACAAGTGTTCTCCATTGATCTATTCTATGTGAAAAAGCAATTCAAGAGAAATTGTAGTATAGTAAGCCCAATAACCTTTTTTAAACCCTATTTGCTCCCGCATTGATACACCGCATAGCTCACCCATATCATTCATGTCTTTAAGAATCCACATCCTAGTATGATTGATTCTCAACCCACCGTTTTCATCCCTATCACAAATCCAATTCAAAGGAATCCAAAGGAAATTATACTGCAATCTCTTAATGCTCTTAGGCTATTATCAATTAGTTAGAGATGAAGTTATGTAATGAAAGATATCATATTTTGGAAGAATTGTATAATTATAATTAACTATATCTTTCTACAAAAATTGAATTAACCCACATTATTATGTTTAGACTTTAGACTCCCATAAAGGACATAATAATAATAATAAGGGTAAAATACATCTACACCCCCTGTACTTATTGACTATTACACTGACACCCCCTATAGTTTCTGAAATTACACTACATTCTCTTACTTTGGAAAATAATATACACCTTTCCCCATCCGTCAAACAGTCGTTAGGATCCTCTAACGTTTGTTGCTGACATCAGCTAAAAATGGGTTGAAAATACCCATTTTAACCTTCTTAAAGCCAAAACGCAACGTTTCGCCCAAACCCAGAATTGGGTTTCGAAGCCAAAACGTAGCGTTTCTCCCCATCCCAAACCCCTACCGGAAAAATGCTGCGTTTGGGTGAAGCAGATCCACCTCCCCTCTCTTCTCTCCACTCTCTCTCCTCTCGCCTCTACTCCTCTCCATCCCCCTCGCTCTCTTGTTGGAGAAACCAACGCCCGTTTTCTTCTTCTTCTCCGACGATACCCCGAAACCTCCAAAAGCTTCGACGTCACTTACCCCTTGAGGCTTGCACTGCTTCTTCGATGATATCCCAAAACAAAGCTTGAAGAAAAGAGGCATTTCTCGCAAGAAATTTCTTGTGTTTGGTTTGTAGATCTAACCAGGAGATGAAAAGAAAAAGCAAAAGAAAAAAAAAAAAAAAAAAAGGAAGAGAAAAAGAGGGAAGAGGAAGAATATCGCCAGAAAATCTTTCCAAACCCTCGTGCCTCCCCTTACTACCAGAAGCCTGCCATCGCAACTCCTTCTCCCTCTCGTCATTCTTCCTTCTCCCCTCTATTTTCCTTTTCTTTTTTTTTCCTCTCCAAACCCTTGTGCCTCCCCCCACCACAAGAATCCCGCCAACGTAGCTCCTTCTCCCCTCTGTTTTCCTCTTCTTTTTTTCTTTTATTTTTTTTATTTTTTATTCTCTCCAAACTATCATGCCTCCCCCCACCGCCAGTGCCTCCCCATCGCAGTGCCTCTCACTCGTCGCCAGGCAACCTGTCACCGCCGTAGCAAATCCCCACCACCAGCAAACCCCCTTTTTCGCTCCATAACCCTTTCGTTTCCCTCCGATCCGACGCCGTTTTCGCCATTTCCGCCTCCATCGACCCCTGTTCTTCTTCTTTCTTCCTCACCGTTGACGCACTCCCTCTCATCAGCGACCCCTGTTCTTCTTCTTCTTCCTCTTTCCTCGTCTTTGTTTCTTTGTTTCTATTTTTTCTTTTCTTGTTCTTTGCAGACTAACTCCCCATTATGTCCCTAGCAAAACGACGCTGTTTTAAAGGAAGGGCAACTTGGTCATTTTATACTTCCATTAACTCCGCCAATTCAACCGTTCTGACAAAGGAGGCCAGTGTAATTTCAGAAATTATAAGGGGTGTCAGTGTATTAGTCAGTAAATAGAAGGGGTGTAGATATATTTTACCCTAATAATAATAACAATAATAATAATAATAATAATAATACCTTAATTGTGATTTATAAGTAGTATCAACAGTTTTGCATTATTTTTCAATGATTTTCTGCTAATTAAATTAGTAGAAGGTAATGAAAAGTTACCTTAGCTGTGAATTGATGAAATTGAAAATATTTATAAAGCAGAAAATTACTAAATAAAATTTAGATGTTCATCTGATTCATTTGATATATATTATATTCACCAAAGATGGCAAGGAGATAAACAATATACAGATATTGTCTTCAAATAAAATATTTTGCCCCTTTATGATAAAGAACCCCAGATTTAAGAAGAACAACACCTAGAAGCAATCACCCAACAACTTAAAACAAAATCAACATGCATTTATAATTAGTCCATTCAGAAGATAAAAAGCCATAACATGAATGGGTATTGTTGGCCCTAAGGTTTTTCAACCATAAGCCTTTCCGAGATTTTGATGATAACAAAAGATTGGTGAGATATCTAAATGATTTAAATTGTCAAGTATTAATCAAAGTTATGTATTTCAATCCATTTCAAGCATACATGAAGCAATATGGGTCATATGCACATTAAAATGAAACCCATAGCATTCACTAAGACAAAGAAGTAAGGGAATACATACTCAAACTTCATCTTGCACAAAGGACAAGGGATCATAAGCACAATCAACAATCACCAATCATCAAGCACTCAAGACCATAAGAGCATCTACATTGAAGACATTTATACTTTTAAGTTGAGTTTTAGGATATAATTGTTCATGGTTGCTCAATAATCGTTTTATTGACCTAGGTGGACATTAGGACCTTCAAACCAATTGATTTTACCATTTGCATAAGGCCTAAGTTAATGTTGATGGACTTAAGTAAATAAATTTATTTGAAAATCACACTTTAGAGCTTACTGTTTATTTCAATCGACTCATTAGAGGTTTCAGTCTACTCATTTGAGATTCAATTGACTCAAAGTTGAAATCAGTCAACTGAATTGTCCAGAGAGCAAGGGCTTAAGCTAGAACTGATTCAGTCGATTGAATTGGCAAATTAGTTGACTGAATTGATGATTCAATCGACTGAATTTGCCAATCAACTAATTTGCGATCTCAGACTTCTAACGGCTAGTTTTTGAAAGGCTGTTGGTTCATTTAATGCCACTAAACGGCTCTTTTCCAGTATTTATTATTTCAAACAATCATATTATTTAAAATGCCTATTTAAACAATGATTTAAATGTATTTATGATTACCAATACAAGAGCATTCATTGTTATTCATCTTCTATCCCTAATTTCATCAAGAGCATTTATTGAGCTATCATTAGAAGTGAGCTAAGCTTTCATTACTGTGTAATTCACTTTTGAAGAGAGTCTCTTTGTACACAAATCTCATTTTTTACAATCTTGTAATCAAAAGTTGGTGATAACCCTAAGTTTGGCACTTGGAAAGTTTTGTTGAGCAAGTGTTAGGTGAAAACACTTGACTTGTAATGGTTTGCTGCTCCACCTTGAAGGAGAGTGATAGTGGATTTGAATCCTCAGGTAGAGCTCTTGAGGCGAGGACGTAAGCGGGAAGTCGAATCTTGTTAAATTGTTGTTTGCAATCTTTCTATCCCTTAAACTCTTTATATTACAGTTGATTTATATCGCTGTGATATATTGTATGTTAAATAATTTTGAGATTGCATAATATTCCATTGTTAGCTTATAACCCTATTCACTCCCCCTCTAAGGTTGTTTTTTAGGGACAACAGGTATAATAATGATACCTCTTATTGAGGAATTTTGAATATCTAAGAAAAAATCAGAGAGAAATTGAGCATATAAAGATCTAGAATATAGAAAATATATAAAAAAAAAAAATTATACTTTAATGCGAGTTTGAATCTCCAATTGAAAATAAGAGATAAATGAACATACAATCTATAAGGCCAACAAAGAGACGTATGAAGAGGGAGAGATGTAATACGTATAAATGAATGGGTAGAAGAGAGAAACGTATGAAGAGAGAGACGTAATATACAGTTGCAGTGTTATATATGTTAGGGTTTGGGGTATACTTTGATTTCCTATTTATGTGTTTTATTCCTATTTCCTATCAATGTATCGTGTAGAAGGGTAGTTATGTATTTTTTTTTTTTTTTTTTATAACGGTGGAACCATCTCACAGCAAAACCCTTTGGACCTACCTATGGAACCTAAACCCTGGGGAGACTAGCGCAACAACCCACCGCCACGACCCCTCACTTAAATCTTAGGTTTTCCTAGCGGGGAATCGAATCCGAGACCATGCACCTAACCACACAATCACGAGTTCACCCTTACCAACTGGGCTACCCAAGGGTGGGGTAAGGTAGTTATGTATTTAAAATTTAAAATAAAAAGATGTTGATCAATCAAAAGTCTTTCTAAGATTCAGCTTTTTATAGGTATATATATATATATATATATATATATATATATAACTTAATTAACTTTATTTTCAGCCTTTTCTAATATCAACAAATAAGTATCAATATATTTTTATAAGTTTGAACCTAATATCATTTACTTAATAAGTGAAACAAATACTATTAAACCATCATGTTATTGACAAGAACTATTATAATTCAGTTGGGGCAAAGTGTATTTGGCTTAAATCATTTACATAATAAGTGAAACAAATACTATTAAACTGTAATGTCATTGATGAGAACTATTATAAATTTATAATTGAATTGGGGCAAAGTGTATTCTCCTTAAAAAAAAAAAAAATAAATAAATAAAATAAATCCGAATGTCCTTGGCAAAATGCTAGCCAGTTTTTATGTTTTGCAAACAGACCCTGTCGCCCTTTTCCTGCCTAAGTGGAGTTATTGGTACACAGAACATTTACGTATATGATCCAACAATCTATTACAAAGATGGTTCCTCTCTTTGAATGAAGAAAGGGAGGGATTTTCTTAAACCCATCCGTAGGGGCCTCTTCACTCTCCACAACCCAACTCCTCAGGTTCTGTGTGTGTGTGTGTGTGTGTTGTGTGTGTGTGTGTGTGTATATCTGTATGTATATTGTCTGATGTACTTGACAATGTCACAGATGGATTTATCAGAGCGTTACCGCTACAAACCTATCTTGCGTTGGAACCCTCAGGTCGAAGAGTACTTCATCAAAGCATATGGGGCTGACCATTTCTCTCGCATCTCCAAAGCCCTAACGTACTTTCATTTCTCATCTTCACAAACTTTTTCATTTGTCAAGATTTTATTTATTTAAATTCTTCCATGAACATTTATGCTCTGTTTGGTTGCTTAGAAAAATGTAGGAAAGGGAACTAATTAGAGTTTTGAGTTTGATAATTTTCATTGTTTAGGACCAAGAGAACAAAAGAACTCCACTCAATTGAGCCTAATACTACCATTTCTTTTAGTCGAGGAAACAAGAACCAACATATTAACATGTGAGGTTGCAAACAGTTTGTGATCGAAAAGCCGTTTCCACTTTGAAAAATTTGGAAAACAGAAAATGGCATTGAAATGCATATGGCGGCGCACTTTCAGATAACGACTACCCTTTCTTTATTTATATATCGATGCAGCACATGTTGTAGAGTCTTATTTGGAGTGTCAAGAATGGGAAAAATCCAAAAAGGCACTAGTAGGAATTGAGGGTCTTGAACTCGGAATTGCATGGTTGATTCGAATGATGAGATCTTCAAGATTCATAGCTTCACCATAAATTTTGAGAAATATACGATTTGACTAAGTTTCAACCTTTGCATAGGATAAACAAGGCGAACACGTAGAAGGGGGAGGGGGGGCTCTGAATATTTCTATTCTGTTTTTTTACCAAAAAGAGCATGCAATGGGCTGATTTAACCTAGATCATCTACCCCAAACCTATAACATGCAAAGCGGAAGCATTCAACAAATACATCCATATGTAAACAAGAGATTTATGAGAAAAACCCCTTAAGGGGTAAAAACCATGGACTAAACAACCATCCACTATGAAGAATACTTACAAGCCTCCAAGGACAACTTACATAGACTTAGGACACACACCGGTCGACTAGTGTCACACTTCGTTGTTTGTAATCCCTTAGACGTGGTCCGTAAGTTGTGTGCGGCTTCCGAAGCTCCTCCTTTGGACAAACTCTTTCAAATGATGTTGATGGAGCAAGTAAATCTCACCAATAACCTTGGGAGGTAGATATATGGGTTTCTAGTTTTCTACACAAATACTAGAAGCAAGGCACCATGGATATAGAGTTGAGGTGTTTTGAGCTTTTAGAGGGCAAGGGAATACGTATTTTCACCTCTATTGAACTAAGGCCTCTTCTCTCCCTCTCTCTCCCCCCTTTTTTTTTCTCTCCTTCCCTCTAGCTTGATTGCCCTAAAAGTGGCTTTATGTTCTATTTTTACCTAGGGTTAAAAGGTGGGGAAAACAACATAAAAAGGTGTTTTTCCAGAGTAGATATGCTTTTGCTGCTCAAGTCACATTCGAACATGGCCCTCTGGCATTGACCGCTGATTGTAACCTGAGAGCAATCAAGGCTCTTGGCCTACTTAGCGTTTGGATGCTATGGCCTAACATACGAACGAGACCTTGACTTCCTCAAATGTAAGAGAGGAAAGTCGCAAAAGACTTAAGGCTTGTTAACCCTAATAAGCCACATTAAACACAAAATTGCTAACCACCTAAGGTCAAATCCCTAGGCCTCTAGGTCACCATGCCCAATGGCAAGTTGCTCAGGACCACAACTAGAATACCAGATCTTCAAAGCGTTGTATCGCTTCAAGCTCGAATGACTCAATAAACGGTATGACTCAGTAATTACAACACATTGGTATTTAGCATGGGATTTAGCCTACACACAAGACTCTACAAGTGTAGGACTTTACAAAATTTTCACTTTTTGGACCAAATTTCTTCATTAAGGGCATCAAAAATACAATTTTGCCATTTTAGGAAAGTTTTATTGTCAATTTTGACTTTAGCATTGGTTCAATGTTTATTTCAATTTTTCCATTTCAGTAGGTTTTTTGTTCCTTTTGCTTAATTTTGTTTCCTATTAGGACAAAATTTAGTTTCATTTTTTTTTTCCTATTGAGACTAAATTTGTTTCGTACAAGAATTATGTTTAGTTTATTATAAATGGGGCTGTTATGAGAAGTTCTATTCAGTTTTGAGAATTAATAATAGAGGTATTTCACTTTTCCTATTGTTCTAGGCATTCTACATAATCAACTAGACTATAGATGCCCATAGTTGTCTAGTATTTTCGGTGAGAAAATCAATAGACGTCGTGGAAAGTGTCAATCGGTTAGCTGGATTCATTACACCCTTAGACGCTTGTTGCATCATATGTTTTTTGATTTTTTTGGATTGATTAGGAGTTTTTTATTTTACTCATTGTTTTTCACTCTTTGGAATCTCAACTGATATCACTGCTCAGAAATATATGATTTGTGTTCTGCATGTTGCAATAATATGTTCTTATCATTGGTAATATTTACAATTTTAGTCCTTTCTATCACTATTCATAGCCACTCAATCTTGTTAGTTTCTGAAGTCTCAATACTTTTACTTGTAAGTTGTTTAGTATGGCATCTTTTCCCATCTCATTCGACTCTATGCTTTTGTGTTTTGATTAGGACTCCATCTTGCTACTCTTGTATACGTGTGAATACACTCAAATCAACAAGTGATGCTGTTATTGAGAAGCTATTGGCAATAATAAAGCAAACAGGGTTTGGAAATGATATTGATGGCATACATTTAAGGAAAAGTGATGCCTATGCTGATTTTGATATGGGTCAGAAGCAAAAAAGCCTTTCGAAAGAAAGTAAAGTTTACCAGGACGTTGATGGCTGTAGTAAGGCAGAATTGAGTCCATTTGAAGATGCAAATCACCTCAAGGAAAGCTTACAAAGTGGTCTCATTTCTAAGTGTCGGTTACCTGGGTTAGACTATGTTGTGTTTGTCAGAGGTTCAGGACCGCACACAATTGAATATGGTTATGCATGTGACAAACCTCCAAAGGAGGTAATTGTGAGTAGGAAATGTGCTGAGGCAGTTCTTCGAGGTGCTCAGGTAAGCACATTCTTGTAGTATTCATTTAAAGTGCTTTTAAGTCTCTGTTATGTAGTATGAAGAGTCTAGAAATGCTTTTTTTTTTAACTTTCAGGAAATGCTTTTTTTTTTTTCTTTCTAATTTCTTCTAATTCTTTGCCTTTATTAAGACTCAAATTGTTAATGTGGGCCCCATGTCTAGTATGTCTTTGAAGATCCCGCCTTTCATGGTTTGTGTTGGAAAAGTATCACATCCCACATCGATTAAATATCAATTTTGTCATGACTTCATATACCTGCTTGGGCCTCCACCTAATAGCTTAGGCTTTAAGGTTGGAAATTTAAAATGTTATCAGAGAGATCTGGTTTGCAGGAGGTACTAGGTTCGAGTCTTATTACCTCCATTTGTTTATTTTCCCGTTAATCCGTTTGTTTGTCTTTCGCTTGTGTGTTTGTTTCTCTCTCCACATGTAGGATGGCTGCACGTGAGGGACAGTGTTAGCTTGGTATTTATTGTTGGCCCATTGCCTAATAGCTTAAGCTTTTAGGGTTAAGTGGTGTTCTAATATGGTATTAGAGCATGTCGTTCTTGGGCCTTTTCGTTCGTGAGCCCGTATTTGTTGTCCACGTAATAGGCCCATTTGTCTTGTTAGGCTTGCACATGAGTGGGAGTGTTGTAAAATTACCACAAAAATTGCCTTGGGATTCATGGGCCTGCATGTTTCAACGTTTGGGGTCCATTGGGTGTTGCCTTCGTCCTCATGGTTTGATTTTCAGTTGGTGGGTCAGGGATGGGAATAGGGATATTAAAGGTGCTTAGAAAGGACTTCACTTCCTCTTTTTTGGTCTATTTGGAAGGAAATAAATAGTAGACTTCTTTTTGATGTTGAAGCTTCTTTGACCGCGTTGAAGTATCTTTTTGCCAAAATGCTCTTTCTTTGGAATCGCTTCGTGGGTAGTGGGTTACAATTACCGTTTTTATTTTTATTTTTTAAATGATATAAATCTCTTCAGTCTACTTGGAACTTCTTTTTTGTTTGGTTTGTTTGTATACGTTTCGTGGACATGTGATATGAATATATGATTATCACATGCAGCTCAATTCTTGGATGACAAGATTCTTTCAGTTTAATGTGCTCATTTAAAAGTTGTTAGCTTTATTATATATATCTATATATATATATATATATATATTTGGGAGGGGGGGGTGCTTGTGGGACTTCATTGGGTCTTAAAACAATTCTATAGTAGTATTGCATCCTCCCATGCAATAATAGACTGTTCTGTTAGAGCTGTTTAGTGTTGCAGCATATATATTTTCTAATTGGCCAGGGATGATTTTTCTTCTGTTTTCTTATGGTAGTTTATCTGTAGGTATTTGTTCCTGGTGTATTGGCTTGTAGTGCTCATGTTGAGAAAGGGGATGTAGTTGCAGTTTCAGTTGCCGTGGAGCAGCCTGGTCTTGATGGTGGATGGGGTACTGGAATAACACGTGGGACTGTTCTACAGGGATTGCAAACAGGCAAGAACTAGATAGTATTGTTCTTCAGATATTTCTTAGATCTATATTATTTAGTATAAATACTGAAGCCATTTATTATTCTTGGGAAGTGAATGGGTTCATTGTGATTTAGCACAGGACATGTGAATATGTGATAATGTTAGTGAACCTCATTTCTAAGTTGATATTCAATCTAAATACATTTTCTCTTTCTTGAAGTGTTGATTAGAAATAGAGATTTTAATCTATTAAAAGGTGCTGTACAATTCTAGGTAAAAATCAGCATAACTTTATTTTCTCAGAAGTGCCTTTTCTTTTTTATTTTTTATAGGATATTGTGGAAAATATCTAATGCTAATTCAATCTTCCAACATGGAAAGAAAATTAAAAATTTGAGAAATATAGAAAATTCTTGCAAGAACAACAATTCTGTATGAAATATTTTTATGTGGAAATATAGGATAATAATCCCTTTTTAGTTGAGTATGCCTGCAGGAGTGAAGCTCCGGTCACAATTAAAAAACAAAAAAGATAACTTATTGAAAAGGGACCCTGGAGCTTCATTTTTCAGTATATTGATTCTCACCTTGGCTTTATATTCGGGTCTTGAGGTCCTCAGATCACGGTAGGTATCTTGTAAGAAATTCTCTTCATCCTGTGAAAAATTTAAAATCAGATGGAAATGGCTGTAGATGTTGGGTATGACCATATGAAAGGTCTCCACGTGTTTCATGTTTCAACATACATGATGTCATCATTTATCATTTATCAATTAATGATCTACTACTTTGCCATATGAAATATTATGGTACCTATCTTATAATGGGGAAGATAAAGGTGAGGATATTGTGTGCAAGTTATCATATTTGGAAATAGCAATCTAATCATTTGTGTGGAACTGTATTCTCTTCATACTAATGTGGTAAAAGTAACACAAAATGTTGTGGCTTAATCTTTCTTAGTGTCCTAATTTGATAGTGCTATTGAAGAGCTGTTGGTTTTTGAATGTTTTGATCCTAAAATTCTGTTCTCTCTTCCTATGCTGCAGTGTGATCTCAAACTATGATGTAAATAATGTTTATACTGAGGTATTTTTTGGGTGAATAAAATTCTTGTCCTGAATAGAACAATGGAAATATACATACAAATTATTGAATGAAACATCAATTAGCAACTAGTTTCTTTCCCATTTTTATAAATATGAGAAGCACGATTAAATCTCATACTGCACACAGTATCCATGCCTTGAGCTTAATTAAGTTATATTGATTTACTTAATTATAAGGTTGTTTATCTTAATATTAATATAATTTTATACCCAAAAAGAATATAACGTTATTCTGGTTGTGGATATGAAATATAATCGAGTCATTAAGGGGTTGTGAGGCATATGATGGTGCCTTTAAAGAGTAACAAATCCTTTGTCTTTTTGAGTTATGTACAACCTGAAACAAAAAAGTCCCATTACTTTCAGACCTAAATCTGATTAAATAGGAGTTATGTACAACCTGAAACAATATGTTTTTTTATTATATTTTCTTTTCTTCAGACCTTTAGGGTTGTTCTTGATGACTGACAGTATCTGCTTTTGTAAAATTCTTGGATGTTGGGTTAACATGAGTTTTTATTGTTGTAGATCCTCATTATTTTGAACGTAATGGCCTGTATATTGGCCAAGGAACAACTATGATGTCAAGGGCTGGGATATTCCGTGTTCCAGAAGGGATTGCCGTGGATATGAATAACAGAGTTTACAAACTGCCTTCCTTTAATGGTATATTGTTTTTTTTTTCTTACAAAACATTGTGGAAGAATGACAATTTGTTTCTTTTTCAATTGTTTCCGTGTTGTCTATTTGTGTTGGAAATGTTCATTCTCTTAGCAGAGCAAATTTCTTATAATTTTTTATGGGATTTTCTTGACTTGTGCCTTGAGGGCACATCTTGATAAACATTTAATACACCAATAATTGCTTGGAAAAATATGTTATGTGCAGAAAATTATGCAAATATCATTTAGAAACGTGAAAATGCATGGAAAATGATGCAAATTGCGGATAAAAATGTTAAAATGCATAATATTAATGTGGTACTGCTTGGGAAGTGGCTGTAGAGAGGAAGGCTTTATGGAGACAGGTATTGAAGTGTAAATATGGATGCGAAGATGAGGATTGGTGGGCCAGGATGCCGCATGGGTCTCATGGGTGGGTGTGTGGAAAGCTATTATGGGTGAGTTGCCTCAGTTTGCTGGCAAGGTGCAATTCAAAGTGGGAAATAGCAAGTGGGTGAAATTTTTGTCAGATATATGGTGTGGTGTATAAAACATGTGTTGTATAATGTACAAAAAAGTGTGGTGCATTTGGAGGGAGAGAAATGCCCGTACTTTTGATGGGGTTGAGAAGTCTACCATTGATCTTAAGTCTTCTTTTGTTAAGTCCTTATTCTTGTGGTTTGCTAGCCATTCTAATACTCGTAATCCTTCTTTTGTTGATTTTGTTGACTCCTTTAAGCTTTAGAGGAGCTTGTGGTTAGTTGTTGTATATGGCTTATGTACATGGGCTATGCTCTTTTTGTTCATCAATACAAATTTACCTTATCAGAAAAAAAAAAAAAAAAAAAAAAAAAAAAAGTATGCTGCACTTAGCAATTAAAAAATCCATTTTTTTTTGCAAATGCAACATTTAAATGTCACACAACATTAAAAATTAAAATATGTACTCCCCCTGTTCCTATGTTATTGTCCTCCTTTCCTTTTTGGGATGTTCCAAGATTATTGTCCCAATAAAAATTTCAATGACTATTGTGAATTGGTTTCCTAAAAGACCTTTTCTCAGGAGTATTTTACCTTTTTCCAATGTTTTGTACACTTGAGGGCAAAAATGGAATGTTAAAATGTATATATCGATGTGAAAGCATTTAAAAAGCTTTCCTAAAAAACCTTGTTTTTTCAAAGGGGGATAGTCAATTAGGAACGGAGGGAGTATCATTTACATAATGATAAATGAATAATCAATGTTATATACAAAAATAGTACCACTTATAGTTCTTGGGTGGCTCAGAAGTCAAAACTATCATCCTTATCATTTCTTGAACTCAAAGTGGTAATATTATACAATAGTTTGACCAATTCATAATTCATAATAGTATTATAATTAGAAATGTATTAGTAAGGTAAATTTGTATGTTGATGGTCAAATTATTTCGAAGTAGCAGGTTCTAACATTCTGGTGAAGATATAATTATATAATTTTATATATGTGAAAAGTCGTGTAATCATATATGTGTGAAGAATGAAGATATTAAATATATAAAAGTGTTAAATAAAAACTAAATTGTTGAAAAGTAGTCAAAAGCTGATACAGATCTGCAGGTTGCGTACATGTATGCACGTGAAGCTGCAACTTTCAAGCTTTAAACAATAGACAAAACGGACAAAAAGCACGAACATATATATCAATATCGTCGTTATATCGAGATATATCTATGGTATTATGTAGAAAAAAGAAGATATTATGGATATATTGCCCCCTATATTATCGATAATATTGAAAATATCGACAATATTTTTACGATAAACTGCGAAAAAGACATGCCAGTTACATATCATATCGAGGGGCCCTGATAAACAGATATATTGGGGATATCTTGGATATTTTAGTCAATGATGACCAGAAACTCTAACTCCTAATTGAGAATCCCATCCATTATTTTGAAGCCCATATTTGCTTTTAATAACAACACACCATAAGGATTCCCTTTCAATAGGAAAACTCCATAACCACTTACCAGTCAAAGTGATGGTCCTAGCAATAATATTACCCAATGCTAGGCCCCATTTACACTTGGAACGACAAGTCATCTCCTAACTCACAAGATGATCTCTTTTCCATTCCCCACAACCTTCCCAAAGAAAGTCTCCCATCAACCTCTCAATCTTGTTTGCCACTCTCTCCGGAATTTTAAAGAGAGACAATTAATAAATTAATAAACATGCTAAGACTGACTGAATCAAGACCAGTCCAAAGATATTTTATGAGTCAAAGGTTTAGAGATGTTTTGGTTGAGGGGGATTCTTCCATGGTTATTTCTTGGGCTAGAGAAGGAGTGTTTCTTGGGCTAGAGAAGTTGGAGGCTTTGGCATCTTATGGGAGATTTTGTCAATTTGGCTGGGTCTATTGGGGTTATGTTTAATCCCGTTTATTGCTCCTCTAATAGAGGGGCATATTTTCTTGCTAAAACAGGAGCTTCTACTTTGGAAAGCTTTTTGGGACATTTCTATTCTCCTCGACATATTCTTTTGTTTGTTGGTATGCTTATTTTTCTTTATTCTTTTGTGTAGGACATCTAGTCTTCTTCTTGTTCAACATTTTAATACATCTACTTGAGTTGTCATATATGTTTAAAAAAAAGGCATCATGCAGGACAACCCAAATTTGTACAAAAAAAAGTAGACTGGTCCACAGATTCCAGCTCCACCTTATGAAGTGCATGAAATTAGGAATGAAACATCTCCTAGAAATCAAGTTGTCAACTTCTAATATTTTATTTAGTTCTGCTCACTACATGAAGAAAGCTCTTTCAGACAGGATTGGAGATTTCCATATAAGCTTCCTTAACAATTTATCACCACCCCTGGCAGTCAAATAAAGGCTTTTCTTTATTAGTTAACATTTAATAAGACTCCATTTAGGAATTTAAATGACTCAAAACAAACTTGGAAGTTCTTTGTAGCTTTTTGGAGGCCATTTTATCCTCCTTGAGCATTGGCTGTTTCGGCTGTTAGCCCTTGCCTTCTCTTAGTTGCATTTATTTGATTTTATGAAAAATTCCCTCTATGATTAAAGAATACTTATTTGCTTATATAATTCTTCAACCCTTTTATAGACCATCTTTAATTGAATGTCTGTTGCTAATGATTCTAGAATAAACCATTAAACTAGAAACCATGTCCTCTTGGGGCCTGTTGGAGTGATTCTTAGATCTTTATTTGAGAGTCTGGCATTGATTTTTGGTCTGCCCACTTATTTCTAATCTAACTTAGACAAGGGAAATCAAATTAGTACTATAATGTGGAATTAAAAGATCATCTATCGATTAGAATGTTGTGGGGTCAAAACCGTTATGTATGGTCACTTATGGCTTGTCCAGGAGATGTTGATTTATAGGCATGGACTTTGGAATTTGATGGTATGGGGTTTTCATATGGTGTTGGATGCTAATTAAAAGGCTTTTGGATGCCCTTTTTCAAAAGACAAAGTTCTGTCGGTGTTGGAGTCATGTGGAAACAACTTGTGAAACCATGAAGGAGCCCCTTCATTACTTTATTTGACTTGTTGGAACTTGGGGGATGAGTAATATTGCCTTTATTTTGTGGCTGCTAATTTTTTAGAAATAACCTGTTTTTGTTTTGTTAGCTTGATATACACTATTGACTCATTTCATTAATAGCTTAAGCTTTTGGGTTAAGTGGTGTTCTAACATGGTATAAGAGCTCTGGCTTCTAAGGAGGTTCTGGGTTCGAGTCTTCTTACCACCATATGTTATTCCCCCAATCTTGGTTGGTTGTATCTCTACCTCGTACGCGCAGGATGGGGTTGCACGTGAGTGGGGGTGTTAGCTTGATGTACTTACTTTATTGACCCATTCCCTAGTAGCTTAAGCTTTTGGTGTTAAGTTGTGTTCTAACATGTTTTGTTTTTGATAATACCGTTTACAGATAGTTACTACAGCTCTAACTTCTATAAGCTTCATTTCAAAGAAGGGAAAGAAATTTGGAGTTGAGGGATTCTTGGCCATTTAGCTTAGTTGCATGTTCGAAATATCATATCTGAATTTTTCCTGCAGAGTTAAAACCAGTTATGGGGAAGTTCACTACTCTGTTGTGTGATCAAGAAAGATAGATTGTTGATGGTATGTTGATATGTAGTTTGTAGATTTCTGATCAAGGATAAGTATGGTGAAAATACATTATTAGGTTGATATGGAGAAATCTTATGACTATGTAATCAGCTTAGTAGCTGATTATATGTTTAGATTTTCATCTGGGGACTAAAACGCAGTTTTGAATTATTATTATTATTTTTTATTTTGATTTTTTCCATGCAGTGTTGGAGAAAGCTATTGATTGTGAAGTAGCTTCATACCTAAACTGATTATTCGGGGTTTATATATTAGAATTGGTTAGAACTTTTCTTAGAATGGTGTGATGCTCTAATATGCCTGGTAAAGTCAACATGCTTGATGACTATCAGTGAGTTGTCTAAAGAGCACTTTTGGTTCACTGTGAAGAAGTGTGCATCCACATCTAGAAATATGGTTTTGGTTTTCTTGTATTATTTTTCCCTGTATTTCATCCCTACGGAATTCAAAGCAGTTGTCTGAGGGTCATGCTGTTGTCTTTTTTAATTTCAATATTTTTTTGGTTGCTTTTCATGTTTCTATGTGCTCAGTATTTGCTGGTGTTTCATGTTTTAACTTCTGTCTTTTGGTATGGTATTTGTTATTAGTTTCAGACCTGCTGCTAAGAAATTATGAGCCACTCTTATGATTTTTCTTTTGATTCACAGATGTGCTCGAGGGGGAAATATTTCTTCAAAATCTGCCAAGCATTATCACTGCACATGCCTTAGGTATTCACAGCAGTACCATAGTTATATAAAGTGATTTACATGTATTGTTCCTTACCTGTGATCCTTATTTGTCATGAAATTATCTAATTTATGGTTGTGAAATTATCTAATAGCACACCTCCAAAGATTGATTGCTTCTTGCTCCTCCCGAAACCCACAAAAGAAATCTCAAACATTTGACAATTTCAATTCTTTCTCTTCTCTTTGCCTTCTCTCTCAAATTTCTCTCTTTTTAGTTCTTCAGATTTCTCCTTCTCCTCTTTTCTCATTTACACCCAAAAAAAAAAAAAAAAACAGTGAAGAATTTATTATATAATTTTTTTTTTAAGGAACATTTCAATCAATTTTTTATTGAAACATTGGTGTTTCGGTTGGTTTCAACCAAAACATCAAGATGTCAGTTGGAAACAAAGAATTTTGAGATTCCTATGAGTAGTCATTTTTGTTAGCCACAAAACAGAAACACTGTTTTGATGGAAAAGAAAAGAAAATTTGTTCCCTGCTTGCATGTCATATCTTTGACAATTCGATCTAAATGGAATGCCTTGATACATATTGAGGAGCTGCTCCATTGAATTCAGTTCCTGTTCTTGATGACTTTGGGTGATTTTCTATTGAAGGGTGGTAAAAATGTGGACTCCGAATGGCATTTCCTGATTTTCTTTATTATAAAATATGTGGAAACTCGTAAAATGCCTGACGTCCGTTTTTATTTGGGTTTGGACTTTGGGCACTTGAATATATACCTTTTCCTTTCCATTTTGGCTGAGTAATTTAAATAAATTTGAGCTAAAACCAAAGGAACATGTTTCTGTTTGCTGTGCTTTTTTGTTATTATTATATGCTAATAATACATTCTTTCACAGTTTTTTTTACATGTTCCCTTTCAAGTCTTATGTGCTTTTGTTTGATTAGTAACAGAAGATATAATTGATAATTTTCCTTTTTAAAATGAAGGAAAAAGTCACAATGCATTTATTTAAATTTTCTTACAATTAAGGTCTGATCCATGTCATGTCTTTGGGACAATCTTAGTTTTTATTTGATTTATTTGCATGGGTAGCTGTTGTAATATGATCTTAAAAAGTACCAATTTTTGTATGTTGCCTTGGATTTAATTATTTCTTAATGAGCATTTTTTTAATTATTTGTTTATCCCTTTGATGAAGTAAAGTATGTATCAGAAACGAAGGGCAAGTACATAAGGTATATACAAACATTAGCCAAAAAGGGAAAAAACCCCTAACCAAAGCTATCTGGAATCCACAAAAACCCCTGATTAAAGCTCTAACAAGTCGATAAAAGAAACAAAAGTGGGGTAATGCTCATTAATATAATTACATCGCTATCAAAAAACAATCTTCACATAAGTGGACTATACATTGTGAGAATATTGTTTAGATTTATAATGAACTTCCATCTCTTCGACTGTTCTTAAGTTCCTTTCTTTCCAAAGACACTAAAAAAGAGCGTGCGGAACCATATCCCAAACAACCTTTGCTTTCTTCTTCACTGCCTTAGCCTGCCAACCTGTAAGAAGGTCATGGGTGGAAGAAGGCAAGCAGTCGATACTAAAGAGGTTAAAAGTAAGCATCAATAAACTCCACGCCATGTGACAGTCAATGAAAAGGTGATCAACCGTTTTCGCCGCTTCCTTAAACTAAATGCATCCATCTCTTAATGTTCACACAGCACATTTACTGAGAATTTGTAGACTGCAGCGGATTCTCGCGTCATTTTCATTGATTTCGATTTCTTTATATGCCTTAGATGCTCAACAGGGTGAGCGGATATTAGACATGTGTGCAGCTCCAGGAGGGAAAACAACAGCAATTGCAATCCTTATGAAGGATGATGGAGAGGTTGTTGCAGTTGATAGATCTCACAATAAGGTACAATTTTTAAACTAGAATTTAGTTGTAAACTCTCATCAAAATTTTCCCTTGTCATATGATGTGATAGCTGTGCCATAGACTTTCCAAGCATTAATTGATCATAGATAGAAAAATTGGCAAGAAATAATTTGGGTAACCAACCTCAGAGAATTGTGTTACGAGTTTTTTTGAGTTGAGTTGAGAACATATAAATGGATTGGATATGCTGGGGATGAATTTTTAATTTATTTTCTTTAGTTTATACTTTATACCGTGTCAAAGTGTCAAACAAATACCTTTTTGGATATGTTGCTTTTTTAATCTTATATTATTTATAGGATTTTGATTTGTTACTTTTTTAATCTTAACTTATTTACAGGTGCTGGATATTCAGAACTTGGCTGCTGAAATGGGCTTGAGTTGTATAACCACATATAAACTAGATGCTCTCAAAGCTGTTTGTCGAAGAAATGAATCCAATGATATGATCACTCTGTGTTGCAATAAGGATAATGAGGGTCTATCTATCCAAAGTTCAGACTCGCCGAGGTTGCACATGGAGAAAGTGTCGTCCATTTCTAAAGAAGGGTTGAATGCTGATAAGGCTTGCACGGAAAACGGTAGGTAAATGCTGTTTAGATGTTTATTGTTCATGCACCTATGATTATACATGCAGGAAAAAAACTATATCGGTGGTAATAAGTTCTTTAATAGTGTATTATTATGGGAGAGTGTATTGTGTAAGACAGAAGATAAACAAGAAAATTTTGATGCTTCTCGAAATGTTTATTACTTCTCATGGAGTCACATAAAGGAATAAAAAATGTCCACAGATATCTCATGATTTGCATGGTTCTAGGAAGAGCAATCACAGAAAGCATACACATATATTGGACTTATCGTTTTGGTTAACTTTGCCGTAATGATGTGGACAAACAGCAATAACAGTATTTCTAGATATGCTGAAATTCTTTGAAAAGCATAAAGTGGTCCAAATATTCAACAAAAACAGAAGCTACTATCTGCGTAGTTGGCCCAAAAATCAGATTTTCCCCCAGATCTGGGAAAGCATTTGACTTGGCATACGGTGGAAAAAACAGCATCTCAGTTCATAAGTTGCTGTCTAAATGAAAAGAACTCCCTAAAGCGATTGTACAATCCCCTTTTATGACCTAGAAACATCTTGGAGAAGCTAACACATTATTATACTCTTGAGTCTAAAAGGACAAGATATGCCCTAACTGCTCCAAAAAGAGAACTTTTAATATAAAAAGGATCCAAAGGCCCAAAGCACCAAATATTAGACTAACTTGTGCCAACTCAGGACCCCAAAATGCAAAATGATGAAAGCACCCCTGAAATCAATTTTGACACTCATAACACTATAAGAAGTTTATACACACACTGACACACTCATATAAAAATGTCCACTCATACATGTTTTATCACATAAGCCTTCTTGTCAACTCAGAAAGATCCCATTCTTTGTCTCTGATGAACATTGACTCACCATGATCACAATAAGCTGATTTTATTTATTTTATGATTATTTTTTCTTGCGTCTTCTGCGCATGATACTGTCTACTGGGTTTGGTATTGAATTTAATGGATTGCGCAGTGTAGCTACCTTCAAAAATGTATTCTAAAGCTCTATGCCTCTATCCTAGCTTATCCTATATGGCTTCTTTTTGTATACCTTGTGTGTACAGGGGTTCTCCCTACTTTTGATTGAATATGAATTTACCTAATCCAAAAGAAAAAAAAGGGCTTCTAACCTTAGGATCCATGTTTTTTTATAGTGGCACTCTATTTTTTTTTTTTTTATAACAAAAACTTCAGGTTATGTTTACGTTGTGACACCGGTATGAAGAGGAAAATTCTGGCCCGAGCATGATTTTTAGATGAAAAGGTCAACATTCTAAACATTTACAGTTTGTTCAACAAATGGGTAACATGATGTGACACGTTTAAAGAATGTGTTGTGTCTAGTTGTATTGGGTTGACTTGATCCTCTAATCATCAAAAAGCATTCGAAGGACTCTTTGGTATTGATAATAGCAAGATCTTGTCTAAACTCAAAACCAAAAAAATAAATGAAAGAATATAGATCCCTTAGGGCCTGTTTTGATAAGCTTCTACTTCCTGTATTTTACTTTCAAAAGTAAAAAAAAAAAATGAAAGTTGTGAGTGAAAAATTTTGGTAGTTACTTTTAAAACTTGAGGAAGTAAGAAATTCCTACTACCTCAACTTTTAAAAGTAACTATCAAAATTTTGCACTGTAAAAAACTATAAAAGTTTTCATTTATTTATTTTTAAAAGTAAAAAACAGGAAGTAGAAGCATATCCAAATGGGCACTAAATGAATGATTGGAATAGCTAGGAGAAACCTAATCAACATCAGGTAGAAACTTCTGTTCCCATTATTAACCTTTATCGTTATTTTAAACTATGGATCCTGCAAAATGTTTCTAAAGAAAATTTAAAAATGGAGAAATGCAACACATACTAACAAGAAGGAAAAAATTGGCTTTATTTGGGTTGTTTTTATATTTATTGGAATTGTATACTCCATATGGGGATTATTCTTGGGGTAATTTTATTAGAATTTTGAATTAGGTGGTCAATATTAGTTTTTATTTTAGAAAATAAGTTAGACTATAGTAAGAAGGTACTATAGCATTACTTAATAGGTACCGTTCACACTTCTGTAGCATTATTGTTCATGCTTTGTAGCTTGACACTGTTCATGCTATTGTTGCAGTGAACTAGTTGTGGTATTTGGTCTCTTTGGATTCTTTAAATTATGGTTCTAATTCATGGTTAGGTTTATTTTACTTCAAGGGTTATGATTTATTGTTTATTAGGAGTCTTTAAATACAGTTATAACATTCTTTTTCCCCTATTGAATTGATAATTTGCAGCTTTAGAAGCTTTGTTTGGAGGCATGTTTGCCTAGATTTCTCTCTCTTTCTTCTTCTTTGTTTTACTTTTCTCATTCTTCTTATTTTCTCTTGATTTCTTTACAATTGCTCATTGTTTTACTATTTTATGTAAAAGCCATTCATTAAACCATCCAAATAACCCCAGAGCCCTAATTATACTCCTAAAACCCTGAACTTCAATTCGTTATCACCTGTCAAAACTTTCTACAGAAAACTCAAACCCTAATCCCAAATTATACTTCAGGGTTCTTGTTAGGTCTTGCATAAAGTTTGGCATTTGAGTCTGTTCGACATCAGGAGAAAACTGAGTCTTCCGATATCGGTAAAACATAAAACAAAGGAACACAATCAAAGAGAAGAAAATAAGGGAATGGGGGTGGTGGAGAAAGCTTGATCACCCCCTTTGCTGTTGGTGTACGTGCACCTAGCTTCCAACTGCTAGGGATGGCTAGGGTTTTGGTCTTTTGAAGAAAAGGAATAGAGAAGTGGGGATTGAGAATTGAACCAGTGGCTGGGGAAGGGTTTTGACTTTGTTGTCGTTTTTTTTTTTTTTTTTTTTGCTTCATTTGCTTGGTTTATGAGAATTTTCTTAAGGTGCATTGAGGTTTCTAATCAGATTAATTAGTTTTGTGTCATTTACAGGACACATTTGACTAAATGGGCCAAAAATGGTCATGCCTTAAAAACTCAGATACGAGCTGGTTATTTTGTGCATTAGTTTGGTTGACATCGATTTTGTTCTGAATATTATTGAGGTCAACCCAGACATGTTAACTTTGTGTTAGGTTAGAGTCGTATTGACAGGTCCTGTCTAGAATTGCCACCCCTATATGTATAATTTTTAACAGAATTAAGAACTTTATCGGAGTTTCCATGTAATATTGAAATACACACCGTTTTTCACTTTTGCTTTCTTCCATTGTATAAGTCTATGTGTGTGTGTGTGTGTTTCCATTTAATATTGAAATTCTCACCGTTTTTTCACTTTTGCTTTCTTCCATTGTACAAGTCTGTGTGTGGATTTTGTATTGTATTTGGATGAGAAGTGTGTGTGTGTGTGTGGTAATCTTAACCTGTCTCTGAATTTTGTATTGTATTTGGATGAGAAAATCCTAATTAAGTTTAATGTGTATATTTATGCTTCCTGTACTTTTTGTTTGTTCTTGGAGGAGCTACTGTCACCTTTAGCACTATGTTTCATTAGATATTTTGTAATTATCATTCTGTTTTATGTCAAATTTTTTTATAAAAATTAAAAATGGTAGCCCTATGTTACATTGATACAGGTGTGGGTGTGTGTCGAGGAGTTGAATTCATCAAATACACCTTATTGGAATGTGGTGTTTATTTGGAACTTAAATGATTGGGAGATAGGAAGGGTGGTCGAATTGCTTGGAAAGTTGGGTGGGGTGGAGGTTGATAGGGAGCTGGAAAATCGAATTGTGCGGGGAAGGAGTTCAAATGGGATATTTTCTGTAAGGTCCTTTTATAATTCATGGTTCAGAACCATGGTTGGGGTTCCCAGCTTCCAAGATATGAATGTTGCAACTTTCTTCGAAGGGTATTTAACTTAGTCAATAGATGTGAGATGTAAGATGCAAATGGAGACAACTGATCACTTATTGTTGCATTTCAATGTAGTGTCTGGGCTATGGGCATGTTGCTTTGTGGTCTTTGAGGTGGAATGGGTGATATTGAGGTCTGTTTACACGTACTTTAGGCATGGAGATGTAGGAGTAAGAGGAAAAAGTCACTACATTTTTGAGAATTGTGCCTCATGTAATCTTTTGGACTTTGTGGAGGGAAAGGAATAGAAGAGTTTTTGATGGAGAGGAAGCAATAGTGCATACTCTCAAATGTAGTTTTCTACGTCTTCTTTTTCATTGGGGGTGTCCATAATTTTTTGAAGAATGGATGACCTTCGTTAGTTTTATTGATTTTTTGAAGTTGTGAAGATGTGCCTGTTTTGATATTTGGATTTGCTTTCTTGTATACTCACTGTGTACATAAATTTACCTTTTGATTAATTCAAATTTACTTTAATTTATCCCAAAAAAAGGGGGGAGGGAGGGAAGAAAACCTCAAGGAGTAGCGTGAGATTGTGATGGGAACTTCTCCTCTGTCAGCATCTTTGGCCAATTCTTCAGCACGTCTCTGGCCACACTCCAACAGCATCTCCATCCACGCTTTGGTGGTACCTCCAAGGTCCTCTCTCTCTTTCTTCTTCTTCTCCTCCTCCTTCTTGCAGCCGTGTCCGCTGTGTATGCTGGATGCCATACCCCTACCGCTGTCGTGTTGTGTCAACATGGGTACCTTGGTCAAATAGGCGAGTTCATGTAACACAGTGGTAGCCTTATTGGTATTCCACATTTTTCTTCCTACACATGATTCTTAATTTGTTATATATTAGAATTTCCAATGTACTAAAAGTGTGGAGTGCAGGAAACTAAGAGTGGAGTGCCAGTAGCACCACTCAATTACTAGGTCTTCTCATGCACATTTTGGAAGGTTGAAAAATATATTGATTTTTCTTTATATTTTAAGCCTTTCTAAAGATAGCAAATTAGTACCATTTTGATTTTAGTTGTTTTTACACTACAGATTCACAGTTGGCTTCATTATGGTTACATTCCCTTTCTTGATGGACTATGGTAAGAATTTAAAAAACCATGTGAAGTGAAGGTTTTATATCACAGGGGCACGTCCCCAAGAGGCCAAGACCATCCTTTTTTAGAAATTGTAGTGGGGAGTGGGACCGTGACCACAATGGGTTAGAGCTGACTGTTTGTTTTTGATAGGAAACCACCATTATATTAAAATAAAAATATGTACAATAATTAATAATTACAAAGTTTGGACAACCCTACTCCAAAAAGGAATCAGTGCACAATGACACCACTTGAAGAAGATACAAAGAATCCCCCCCACCCAAAAAAAGAAAGGAAAAGAACAGAAAAAGAACAAGAAAAAAATTACCCAAAAAGGCCTAAAGGTACCAAAATACTAATCAATGATGGTCGATATGCCCTCTATAATGATTCCCTGTAGTTGCTGCTCTGTTGGCTAAAAACTAAGCCTTACCATTACTGATCGTATGGGTCCAAGAAACTGAGACATTAATGACCTATTGACCTCCAATTTATTAATAATCTGGCTCATGAGATGGTTGTATCTCCAAAAAGTCCTTTTCCCCTCTCTAACCCATCCCATGATCACCAAAGAATTACCTACAGATCTACAACAGAGTCGATTGTGATGCTGTTTGTTCTTTTCATTTTATTTTCCTTAGTATTTTCATTTTTAAACTTTGAGAGAATTAATCATGTTGGAGGGCAATACATATCTGGGAGCACTTTTAAACCTTGAAATATAATAGTGGTTGAAGTATGATTATGATAAATTCTACATATTCTCATTTATTGGAATGCGTTTCCTATATTTGATTTCCCTTTTAGTGGCCATGATAGTTTCCTCTTTCACTATTGTTATGCACAAGAACAAATTTAGTTACAAGTTCCTCTCTAACCAACTCAATATTTTAGTTTGCAGTGAAAAGGTGAATCCGAGAATTTATGTTAGCAAAGCTGAAACCAGGAAGAATATTCGAAGAATGAGAAATGGGCCAGGAAGAAATCAATGCGTGGGCGGTAGGGTTGAAAATATAAAAGGTTTTTCTCTCAATAGCTTTGACCGAGTCCTACTTGATGCTCCATGTTCTGCTCTCGGTTTGAGACCTCGTCTATTTGCTGGAGAGGTAGGGCATTCTAATTGGAATTTGTTTTTTACTTATTATTTTACGTGTCTTTTTCCCTATTTTGTTATATTGCTATAGGTTTTTATGTATAGTTTTAGGTAACTGTGGTGATAAGTTGGGTCTTACTTGAACTAATTAGAGGGCATAAGATACATTTGGGATGTTTGGACCTTACCTAAACTGATGTTGCAGAAACCCTCAACCTGATTTTTTGGCCTCGAATCAAGCTAGACAACTGGAATAGGTAGGTTTTAGTATGAAAGATGTGTTTGGGTCAGAAAATATGCTGACATTAGGAGTGTTAGGCATGCTTTGATGCAGATGTGCGATAAAATTTCTCCCCTCATCCTGTTTTGGTGATGGACTGGGTTGGTCAGATAGAAATTTTCCATGCTTAAATTTTATCTAATGACAGATGATCTCTTTAATACATTACTTATATTTGATTTGAGGGAGGGATTACTAGGAATAGAATAAGATTGATTTAAGTGCATGTATGGATTTATTTGTCCAAGATGCAGCTTTATTGAATTGAGGTATTTTGTAATTTTTAAGTGGTGTATGTATTAAAGTGGATTTATCTCTGCTTTAGGTTTATGGGATTTTTTAACTTTTGCTATAAGGGCACATGTTAAGATACATTTAATGAAGTAATAAATGCATGGAAAAGTGTGAATGCATAGAAAATGATGCAAATAGCATAGAAAAATGTAAAAATGCATAGGAAATTATGTGAATTGCATCAAAAAATATGAAAAATGCATATAAAACCTTTATCAAAGAAAAATGTGAAAATGCATAGAAAATTATGCAAATACATTTTCTCATGCACTTGTTGTATCATTAAATGTATCTTAACATGTGCCCTTAGGGCACACATTAAGAAATCCATAGGTTTATTTATCATTTATTGTGAAATTTTTATTTTTAGGTTGTTTTTATTTTTATTTTTTAAAGCGAACCTTTTAAATAACTTGAAAAGCTGAGTAAAGGTTCATTAAAATATTCAAGGGCTAGGATCTTAGGGTTATTATAGCTCTAGTAAAAATACTATTTTATGAGTAATCTCTTTGAATTAATTCATGCTCTATATAGTTCTCCCTTATAAGAGAGTAAAATCATGTGCACTAGACTCAAAACCAATTTGAGTAATTGCCAATTGAAAATGCTTATACCATGTATGAGCAGACTGCTTCAAGCCATAGAGAACATGCGATCGATGAATTACATAGCCATGAAGATGAGTAAGACCTGGAAGGGGTTTCATGTACACTTCTTCAATGAGATGTCAATTCAAGAAGGCATTCTTGACGTTGTGGCCATTGGTGTAATGCAGCAATAGAAATCAGGGCATGAACAGTCATCATTTTAACGACAGGAGCAAATGTCTACTCACAGTCAACCCTATACTATTGTGAAAACCCTTTTGGAACCAGCCTAGCTTTATAGCACTTAAGAGAGCCATTAGAATTGGTCTTCATTTTGTAAACCCATTGCAGCCAATAAGATTCTTTCCTGCAGGCAAATAGAATTCACTCCCAATTGCTAGTCTTATCAAGAGAAAGCCAATTGATCTTGCATTCTATGAATCTGACTGGGATTAGTATAGGCTTCTTTATAAGTTCAAAATTAGAATGAATAGAAGAAATAAAAGTACGATAAGATGAAGAAAAACAGGTATTGGAGAATCCAAGTCTTATTGGAGGAGTGTGTGCACACATATGATATTGATGTTTAAGGAGCATGTTTTAAGACAAAGTTGGGAACATCTGAGTTGGTGCATATAGGTTGAGGAGAATAAACCAAGGGAAAAGAAGAAAAATTTAAAGAGTCAGACTCAGAAGCAACTCTACTTGAAAGGGGAAGAGAAAAGGCATCAAGATCAAATAAATTCCTCATAGGACTTAGCAATAGGAAATGAATCAATATAAAGCAAGTCTCCAAAAGAAGAAAAATTTAAAGAGTCAGACTCGGAAGAAACTTTATTCGAAAGGGGAAGAGAAGAGACAGCAAGATCAAATAAATTCCTCATAGGACTTATCCATAGGAAATGGATCAATGTAAAGCAAGTTTTCTTTGGAGCATAGTTATTAAACCTGTGCCGAACCAGCTGGTTGGACCAGAGAACCGGGCCTTAGTTAGGTTCGGTTTTTATATTGGATCGTTTTTGCTATTGAACCGTAACAAACTGGCTGAACTGGTGTAAATCGGACCCGTTAGACCGGTTCTACCTACATCAAGGCAATGAGTCTCTGTTTTAAAATAAAGGGAAAATGTTCAACCATGGGAGTTCGAAAGCAGGTTGAAATGTTTAAGGAAAGCACTTCCTACCGGTAGACCAGCCACTAAACTTGACTAGAATTATGCTATATATATTATTTATTAGTTTCAAACTACATAAATCAATATAAAAGCAAATGATAGCAACGAAATAGATCATGTGATCGAGAGAATTTTATTAGTCAAAGAAGTGCTCGATGATCCTGTTTTATACTTAGTGACCAACTTGCAGGCTCTATTAAATCCTAAAAACAATGGAACACCTTCTAGAATTGACCCACTTAATATAGTAATTTGTAAGGACCCAAGCTTGATTCTTGACTAGAAAAACCTGAACAAACTGTTATTAATAAGAAATTCCTATGATGCTAGAAAAATTTGAATATTACAAAATAGCAGTAAAAATCTTCCTAGAGTTTGAAGAATTGGATATCTTGTCCCATGTCATATTCTTTTCTCTTCTTCTATTGTATCATCACAAACAAATATCAAGTACTACTATGCTATGTTGTGGCTAGGCTACTACATGTTAACTAATCTACCCTTTCGTGAGAAAATGTTTTCCTTGCTCATATTTGGTTGATTTTAAATATTACTTACATGTTGATCTCTCTTTTTGAAAGTTGTGTTTTCTATTGAAAATCTTGAGGGCTTGTTGAAGTGCATGTCAATCACTATCTTATGTACAATTTTTTTTTTCTTTTTGTAAATTGTCTCTATTCATTTTTCTATTTGCAGTTTTCTTTTCTTTTTTTGACTGGAAATTAAATTTGATTTCTTGGTCTCTCTCTCTCTCTCTCTCTCTCTCTCTTGCCCCAGGAAACAATACAATCTTTAAGGAACCATGGAAAGTATCAGAGGAGGATGTTTGATCAGGCTGTTCAGTTAGTTCGCCCTGGTGGAGTTATCGTGTATTCTACGTTAGTACACATGCATTGTCTTATTCTTTGATATTCTTTGCACTACGTGTTTGATTCAAGTTAAAAATAAAATTTACATTGCCTCATGCCTTACCACAATAATACGGCACGTGAATCATGGGAATGATCTTATTCTTCAGAGTGTCGTATCATCGTCATCTTCCTTATTTCTTCACTTTTTGCTTTCTCTTTTATCTCCTAATCTTTTACTAACTTTGGATGGCACATAGAAAATGAATAAAAAAATATCTTTACACTTCATTCATTAATTCATTCCTCTCCTTTATTTATTTTAATTTTTATTTTATTTGCCTTTTTTGACCTTTTTCTTTTCCCTGCTGATGGTTATAATAATTATGCTTTGTTTCCTTCTCAAAAAATAGTATTGCCTCCATCCCACTTTGTTTGATCACCTTTCCATTTTGGGACGTCCCAAAATGTTTGTTCATTGTCAAAAGTGAAAGCAAATAATTATTTTACTTTCACAAAATGCCCTTAACGATATTTAAAATTACAATTAGGGAAAATTACACTTTGCCCCCCTCATCTTTTGCCCGAAATCACTTTTTACCCCTCATCTACAAAATCCTACAAATATGTCCCTGAAGTTTTAAACATTATCATTTTAATCCCCTCCATCTACCAGCCGTGAGACTTTTAACGGAAATTCATCACGTGTGTTGCACGTGACCAATTTAATGTGATTTTATGCCAAAAATGCCCTTGCATACCATCTTCCCTCTGTCTAACCTGCTCTCCGATGTTGGGCTCTCAAGTGTTGCCAAACCCCATTGATAAGCCAAAGTGATAAATACCATAGGAGCCTAGGAGGCGGCGATGAACAGTCGCTCCGATCACCCATCCTACAATGGTGATCACTACAAACTTCACTCCCTCTAACATCTCTTTGCGTTTCCCTAAATTTAATCCTCACATCCTAATCTTCATCCCTAAATTCAAAACTTTGAATGCCAAGAGAATAGCCAAATGCATCTTTGCCTTCTCATATAGTCACCTGATTTCCTCCACCCAACAAAAAAGAGGATTTTTTTTCTCGTTTCCCCAAATTTTCTCGACAGCCAAACACAGGGTAAGAAAAACAAATATATAAATCTGTAACATCTATTTGCAGATGCTCACATGACTACCTGATTTTTCAAAAATCAAAACGACAAAAAACAACCGTAGATTCCTCCATGGATGACCTTCTTCCAGCCTTCTTATTTTCTGACTAGCAGCAGCAAAGGGGCCTTGACTGTGGGAGCTCATTGACGTTGGTCTTTGGGTGAGATCGACGGCTATGGGTTGGATCTGCTTCGACCGAGAACTATAGCAGGCTCACGTGCTCTCCCTCACCTTAATTTATCAGAGTAAACCCTAAATGCACCATTTTGTTGCTGAGAAAAAGGTAGGAAAAGCAAAGAAAGGAGAAAGGAGAAGCAGCAGCAATGGTAGGTTGGCAGCCATGGCTGCTTCTTCTTCATTCGACCTTTTTTTTTGTTGCTTTCTTTATATCTCTTTGATGCTTGAACCCAAACCCATTCACTGACAGACAAGATTCAGATCTGAAGCCCAAACCTTCCTCATCGATGGCCGTGCATCGTGCCACAGCAACTCAATAGCGATCTGCAAATCGTCGTCGGGTTATCGCTTTTAGTTGTTGCGGTTCTTCATGGTAGTTGTAGATCTGAAATGCCGTCGGATGCTCAAAGCTCCCACGCTCTCCATCCTCGCTGACGAATAGTGGTGAGTCATCCATTTGCAATTTTTGCTGTTTTTTTCCCTCTTCTCCGAAACCCTCGCGCTAGCGATGAGCTTCGTGCTTGGCGAGGAGAGGAGCAGTGGCGGTGAGTGTTTGGGGGGTGAGGAGGAGGGGCTTTGTGGTGAGAGGAGCCACCGGCGGTTTGCTGGTTGCTCTAAGATGGACGGTGATGACCCAACGACGATGATGGTGGTCGATGATTTCTCTGTGTTTGGTTGGGGTTAGGGTTTGTATATGGGTTTGGTTTTGGGTTTGGCAATGGAGCTGTGGCGGTGGTTAGAGTTTTGCTTCTTCAGCATTAGGGGCAAAATGGTCATTTTATTCATTTCGTTAACTGCCGTCAGCCATTTAATGTCTTCCGGTAATTGAGGGGGGTATTTGTAGGATTTTGTAGATGAGGGGTGAAAAGTGATTTCGGGCAAAAGATGAGAGGGGCAAAGTGTGATTTTCCCTTACAATTATTATTATCAACTATCACATCAAGTAACATTCTATCATAGGAGGGTAAAATTGGGAAGCTAAAATGTTCGAGTGACATGGCAATGCATACATTGTATTTCCTTAATATCTGTGTGTGGTCAAAATGATTGAACAAAATGGGATTTATGCATGTAAATACTTTGGGAATGGAACATCCTTAATTTAAAATATTTTTTGATCATTTTGACATTATACCAACTTATGATATGGTCTTGGTCATTTTAGGTCCCAAAAAAGAAGAAGGAAAAAATAATAATAATGAGTGGGTAAAAGTAACTTATACCATTCTACCAGCCGTTGGGAATTAATACCTTGAGGATCACATGAACTAGGTAAAGGTTGAAACAAGAATGGATACCTTTAAATGGTACATTTCCCTATTTTACATTACATACCTGTATTTTTCCATAGTCATGCACTCATGCTTATCCAAAAGACTTTGGATTTTAAAGTTTGTATGCACACTTGTAATTTATACTTTTCCTGAGCGCTAGTCATGGAAAGTTTCCAACTTGTACTAATTTCTTCCAGCATCACGCATCAAGGGGCCCTCATTTTAAGTGTGCCAGTTTCTTCATCTATTATTTGGGAAAAATAGGGGCTCCATGTGGTAATTTGTTTCCATTTTAATTGGATATTTAGGGGTCTCACCTCAATTGTTTTCACAGTAGTCACCACTTCATCATACTCGTCCTACTCCATCATGCATGTCCTTGATAACATCAATAGATTTAGTTGATATTTGGTACTGCTTCCTTTTTAAAATTGTCCATATATACCATATGAAGCCTTTTCTCACTAGCCTCATAAATAGGAAGTACCATTTATGTTTGGTCTTTTTAGTTTGAACTAAAATTCCTTTTAGATCTTTTTGCTTCATGTGTCTAGTAGTTTCATACTGTGTTGGTAGTTTTAACTCAAATGCCACCTTTATGCTTATGTACACGTATGACGTATGTATGAGGGGGCTTTTATTTAGTTGCATTTTTTTAGAGGTCCAAAGTACCTAGATACTCTAATATGTGTGCCCTTCTTGTTATGAAACTATTTCTAGAATCATTATTTGGCAGTGTGGAGTTTGATCCATCTTCTAACCTCATTTCTTTAGGCTAGGATCAGATTTTTTGGATTGTTCTTACCCTTTTACACTTTTGTATACTTTCCGTACACACTCCTTAGGCCTTTTTTCTTCATTTGCCATAAAATATCCTCATAAAAAAAAAAGGGAAAAAAAAAAAAAAAAAAAAAAAAAAGGATGGTTTGGCCATGTGCAACAAAATCCAATGATTGCACCCGTAAGGGAAAATGACTTTGTTTAAGTTGAAGGTGCTACATGGATGAGGGTCTGGATTTCATTTCTATTTTTAAGTTTATCTATATGGTGGCATTTACATCGTTCTGGGGTATATTGGAAATGTTAGTATGTCTAGGAGAAAGCACAATACTTAGAACCCATCAAATTTTGATATCCCAGATGATGAGCTTTATAGGGTGTTGGTGGAAAAGACTTCACATCAGCTAGCCAAACTCCTCTATGGGAACATCAAAAATGGATTTTAACTATATAATATCATTTTACATTGGAAATAGCTTTTTTTTATGAAGTAAATTATATTAATAGTGAGGCAAAAAAAAAAACCCAGTATACACAAAGCATACAATACAAATTAAGGGCCTCAACCCATTACAGTTTCAGAAATTATCAATGGAATCCTATCCACATGACATCTCAACTTCCCCCAATAAAACAAAAAGCCTCTAAACATATCCCTCAGCTGTCCCAAGGATCTCTCAGCCTGTCAAATGTCCTCCAATTACATTGGAAATAGTTATAACTAAAATGGAATAAAACCATGGGAAAAATCATGAAACAAAAGAAGCAAACTTATGAGACCAAAAAGATAAGGAATCCTTCAGGGACTGATAAACAGGGATAGCCCTTTATCAGCACAATGCCTTCACACATGCTAGTCATAGACAGCCAAAATTTCTCGTAAGATATTGTAATCACGCATTTTTTGCAAATGGAAGGATTCTCTAAAGCTATCTCTTCTTCTAACATGAGCTTTTGGCCTTTTGCTAAATAGGTGCTATGTGGTACCAAATTAAAGTTGTGGCTAAATTTCTACCTGTGCTGATTTATGTGGATTTCCAGTCCCTCTCATCCAGTATTAATATCCCAAAGAGTATGAACCTTTCTGAGAAACATTAGGTTTTTGGGGTGATGGGTTTCACTAATTTTGGTGTTATTAGTGATAAACAATGGCCTTATATAAAGCACAATTGGAAAAGAGGATTTGTGAGCATGTCCAATGCACATGAGCACTTTATCAGTTTATAACGGCCTTGGTAATTTCCAAGCTAACCGTGCAGCACTATTATGTAACAATGTGTTGTGAGTGCATGAGCATGTGATCGACAAATTTTACATTTTTTTTTTTATTTTTTAAAAAAATGCTAAAATGAAAATTAATTGCCTATCTAGTTCTTCAACATAATAGTACTTAAACCCATATAAGTTTATGGTTTATAAGAAATTATTATTAAATTTGTCGTTATGTGTTCTAGACTTCTAGGGGCAATCCAAATCTGCATGGTCACAAACAGTAGGTTGTAGTGATGAGCAAAGAAGGGGATCACTTCTCAGCTAATATATTATTAGAATTGTACAAACTTGGACAACTACAAGCATATAAGGGGGAGATGACTCATGCTAATATACTGTTCTCCATAATTTAGATACTTTTACATAATTCAGCATTCATGTGAACACACTGCCGATGCACTTTGGATGGAAAATTGTTATTGTTAGTATTATTATTATTTTTATGAAGCAAATTTGTATCACTAAAAAAAGGGCATATCCCATGAGCATGAGACATGCAAGAACTAACTATTAAGTTTCCAACCTAAAGACTAAGCTATTAGGGGGAGGGCCCAAATAAGTATATGAAGCCATGTCATTTTTGTAATTAATTGATGTGGGATGTGGTATTATTATTCCAACACTAACCAAGGACCAAACTACAGCCTAAGAGAATGGACATAATGAACAAAAGAGGATGAGGCCCCAAACAATGACTACAAAACCAATCAGAAAAGATTTCTCAAGAAAAGGAACTTTAGTTCAACTAATGAAACTTCCACCTCTTCAAAAGTTCTCAAGTTCCTTTCTTTCCAAGTCAAAAGATAGCATGTGGAATCATATTCCTAACCATTTTAATATCCTTACTACCCACCTTTACCAGCCATCCCGATAGTAATTTATGAGCAGAAGGTAAAGCCCATTGAATCTGGGAAAGATGGAAACTAAGGATCCACAAATTCTGCGCCATGTGACAATGAATAAAGAGATGATCCACCGATTCCGACACTTCCTTGCACATATGCACCTATTAGGCATTACCTACCTTCACCTAATTAAATGATCCATAGTTAAACATTTATCTCTTGCAACCAACCACATAAAGAAAATCACCTTTGAAGGGACTGAAACAATCCAAATATGCTTCCCCGGATAGAACACCATCACTTGAACTCAAGATCCATTTGAAAGATTTCATTGAAAATAACCCTTATGACACATCAAGGATTCATTCTGTTCCAAAGAAATCTTACTACCATACAAGACTCCAAAGAATTTTACCACTCTACAACTCCCAATCATTGAAACATTTTATAAAAAGTTAACATTCCAATGCAAGGAACCCCTCTCCCTAACAAAACAATAGCTCACCCAAGCCTTCGTATTATTCGCAATAGCAAACAAATGAGGAGAGGCTTTACTAAGCATAATAATATGGCAATTTACAAAACAAATTAGTTTACTGTTGGAGTTTCAAGTTCCTGTTCCTGTTCTTGTTCTTGAACCTCCTCCAACTCCCACATCTTGTCTACTATTTAGTAACATAGCTCATTCATTTAGGCACTTAAAGATAATATATGTTTATGCCATTTGCTTGTTATGAATATCGGTTTTAGTGTTTCATTGAATATTGCTGGAAGTGAGTTTTGAGTTATTTTACAAATATTGTCTCACCTAACATCTTTTGACGTTATTGATTTTATGCTCCTAGATGTACAATAAACCCTGGTGAGAATGAAGCGTTGGTTCGATATGCTTTGGATACATATAAATTCCTCTCATTGGCATCACAGGTTAGTTTTCAAAATTTTACTTGTTTTGTTGCTTTTACATTTTTCCATTTGTAAGAAATCAATGGATGATGGTCCAAATGTTGACTTTTCTCGTAAATGTATCCACAGTTATCTAATAGTGTGGAAGTCTCTTATACAAATCATTATTTTGTTCTTTATTATGGATGTTCAATTATAATATAGTGTGAATTAATTAGTGTGGCATTTTTAAAGTAATCACTTTTCTATTTGTTTTCTTCATTTCTTTAGCATTGGAAATCTACTAAAAAGGTGGTTGAATTGTGGGGCACTTTGATGATCCTCTTTTAATTTAGTCAAGGGATAGCCCTTATGAAATTTTGGGCTAAATATTCAGTTCCAGGAGATATTTGACCTAGGTTTTGAGAAAATGGAATAGATACCCCTCTTTCTTTTGTCTTCTTTTTTGTTAGTTCAAATTAAAAGTTTTCAATCAAAGTTTGTATTGTGGATGAAATTTCAAGGCTTTGTTTTGATTTGATAAACAATGACCTTTTCTAAGCAAAAAGTACAAAGAAAGACGAGGTGTCCTTCTAAAGAAAGAAAAGATAAGCAAAACCAAAGAAATCTGAAAGAAATAGAAGATTTTTTGAAGATGAGGTACGCTCTTTGCAAGAGATGAAAGAGACTCTCCTTTAAGACTTTTTTTTTTTTTTTTTGGTTTGGGGCATTGGTTGGTGATAGTGTTTCTTAACCTATGATAAGGAGTTCTATGCGATTGTATAGACATTATGACACTAGCGTCATTACCCTAGTACTTAAAAACATAGGTCAGGAGTTGAGAACAAAGTGGTGGATGAACTTAGCCGTTGAGTCCTTTTTCTTTCATTGATGATAGTAGAGATCACAAGGTTTGAAAGATTTAAAAGAGGACCATGAATCATGCCCAGATTTTGGAAGGATTTACTTAGCCTTCGAAAGATTTTGGAGGGATTTACCTAGCCTTGAAAGATGGGCAGACTCTTGAAATAGATGATTCATACTTTCAAAAGGTTACTTGTTTAGAGCCAATAAGCTTTGCATCCTACGGACTTCAGTGACAGACTTTTTTAATGTGGGAAACTCATGCTGGCAGTCTTTCAAGGCACTTTGGGCGTGATAAAGCCATAGAAGAGGTAGAATGTCATTTTTATTGGCCAAGTCTAGACAGAGATGTTGCCACAATTGTTAGTCAGTATCGCACATGTCAATTAGCCAAATATTGAAAACAGAATACTGGTCTTTACACTCGACTACCTATGCCTAACTGCCTTTGGCAAGACATAGGGTATAGATTCGTGCTTGGACTTCCACGCACCTTTAGGATTAGGAAGCATGATTCTATCCTTGTGGTCGTAGACTGTTTCTCCAAAATGGCCCATTTCATCCCCTGTTCCAAAACCTTTAGATGCCTTCCACATGGAAAAAAATCGCTAAGTTCATGAGTTATTTTTGGAAGACCCTTTAACACATGATGGGCATAAAACCGAAATTCTTCGCTACATATCTTCCCCAAATAGATGGTCAAACCGAAGTTGTCAACAAGAACCTAGAAAACCTTTTAAGGAGCTTGGTGAGTGAAAGCAGAAATTGGCATTCCATTCTTCCCATTGGCATGAGTCCATTTAAGTTGTGCATGGTTATAAGCCTAGGAAGGCTTTAGACTTTCTTCCCATGTCTCCACATGTTAGGATTTCTGAGTCAGCTAAGGCTTTTGCACCTCATGTTCTTCATTTACATCAAAAGATTAGCAAGTGGATTCAACCAAATAATGAAAAATATAAAATTCAAGCTAATTCACGTAGGTGCCATAAGTAGGCCACTAGGCCTTAATGGTTTCCTTCTGGAGCTGTTCGGCCTATATTGTTGGCCATTCCAAGTGTTGAAACGGATTGGACCAAATGCTTAGGTCATTGATTTTTATATTTACTATAGGATTAGCGTCACTTTTAATATTGAGGTCCTTGTTGCTTATAAGGGTCCTGAGGTCATCAAAATGAACCTTTTGTTGACCCTCCCTAGTCCCTAACTGCCAACCCTATCCCTGATCCAGTCCTATATAATTTTCCACCAGCATGAGCAAAATCTATTGATACTATTGGATGAGGAACTTGTTTCTACTAGGGATGGAGGAGTTCAGGGTTTCCTAGTTCGTTGCATAGGACACCCAGAGTTGGATTGCACCTAGATCACCATAGATGAGTTGTAGCTGATTGATCCTAACTTGCTGGAGTACTACTAGAGCTGCTTGGATTCACACTCGATGACATCAAGTTTTTCTCACCCTGAGGGAGTTGGTGCAAACATTGGACCTAGGCCACCCATCATCATGGTATATGGGTGCTGAAGTCATTGGACAGACCATCCAATGGCCTTGTGGCTTGGTGACCTAGGCCTAGTTTTTCTTACTTATTTTATTTTATTTATTTGTGGAATTATTACCTTTTTATTTTTATTTGGTCTTACTTTCTATATTTAACGTAATTGGGGTCTATTTAAAGGCTCCTATTTTCTTTGGGGTTTTATATTATTTAATGAAATAAAATTGCAGATTTCTTACTTACGTTTGGTGCTAAATCCAAACCCCCTAGGTGTTGAAGCCTTGGGTTTTTTTTCCTCTTTACTCTTCCGCTAAGTGAGTTGCGGTGGTGCTACATCATGGGGTTAAAATAAAATAGTTTGTTGGTCGAAACTTTATCATACTCCCATTTTTTGTTATGTAAATACAACTGTTTCTAGACCTTCTTATGACTCGTGTACAAGTGACGGGTTCTTGTAGAGGTTTGGGTGCTTCTGATACAACATGTCTCCAAAATTAATGTTGTTACTTGCAGGTGCTTGCAAATAAATGAATGGGATTGTACAATGAATGGGTCTTATTTTGGAAATCTACCATATAATATTTTTGGATGGACAAAATATTTGAATTGTATTATCCCACATGTCATTTAGATGGCGGAAAAATTTTAGACAGAAGGCGGAGAAAATCGTCTAGGAAAATTTTCCAAATCACTCCATCCTGGTGACAGTTTGGATTTTACAATTTTCCTCTTCGAGTTCCTCCTTTAGAGGTTCTGCACAACCTGTCATATGCCATTTACAAGCTGTTAGGTGTGGCTGTCTAATAGGTGGCCATGAACTGCCATTCATGTGCCTTCTGTTGATATTTTATCATGTAATCTATGTATATAGTAAAATGACCTTATTTTATGAGGATGCTTTTTTGTTTTTTTGTTTTTTTTTCTTGTGTTTTCGTTTGCTTCCTTTTTTTTTTTTTTTTTTTTTTTGGTTTTGTTTTTTTTCCCCTTTTGAAGCAGTTGTCACTTTCAGTAGATTTTTGAAATAGATCAGCAATAATAACATCATACAAAATATAAGAGGCAATAATAGAAGATAAGGCATACTTTGGTTGTGAGATTTTCAGATTTTTATTTTTTATTTTAAAATATTTTGAAGAGGGGCAATATTGGAGCTAAATAGATCATATAAAAGGAAAATTTTGACATTGAAGCTCTATAACTTATTTAATTTTCCAACTCAGCTAAAGAAAGTAGTAAAATGATTAGCCAAATATAGAGGCTAATGAATAACAAAGCAATATATGCTTTGGTGGGGATCCACTATTCTGCTGCATTGTCCACAAGGAACTGCTTGCCTTAGAAGCATGGGCCGGGTTTAAATGCTTGTTGGACCATATTTGCTCTAATATGGTTGTTCAATCTATTGAGCTTAATTTTGTGAAACTTTCAGCATCCAAGGATTGGAGGACCTGGCATCGTTGGTCATTGCGAATTTCCTGATGGATATATTGAGTAAGTACTTTTTGTCTCTCAGATGCCATTGTTATTCATTTTGCAAGGCTATCTTTCTCCTTTATGTATAGTTCTGAAACATTGATGAAGATGATAATTGCTTAATCTAATTTGTTATTATTTTTTACCATAAGTTCTTCCAAGACTATGTTAAATCTTGCAAAATGGAAAAATACCTCTTAAGTCATTGAAGTGTTCAGTGATTATTATTCTTTTTTGCCTGTTTAGCATTGTTCCTGTATGTGTGGATGGTCAAATTGATAAGCTTCATACTTAACTGGGTCAGTAGTTGGGTGCACCCTAATCAACTCCTAAACCCAAGCTGATGTATCTAACAGCAATAGCTAGCTATCTAATTCTTAGGATGCAAGATACAGTCTATACATACACATAATGCATGCACAGTTATATTCTTTGTCATGGTCTCAGAAAAATCAGCTTAAATCTTTATATTTCTTAAAAATTATTATACTAATATTTGGAAGGCCCAAGGTAATGTAATATTGAAAGAAAGCATTTATAGACTATTTTTTGTTGCTTTTACCTTGCCTAGAAAAGACTTCTCTATGCATGCTATGAGTTTCACTAAATTTATACAGGTTTTCTACTTTATAACTTAATCATTGTACTTATTTAGTATTTAAAAGCACATGGAGAATTTGCCCAAAATTTTACACCTTGGAGTTTGTAAATTAAAAGTTGGGACCTGAAAGATCTAATAACAAATTAAACATAAAATAATCTATTACTTCATGTTAGAAGAGCATAGCTTAATTTGGCGGATATATTTTATTTTTCTTTGAGTGATTGGGAATGGGCTAAGCCAATCTGTTAAAACCCTGTAGATAACCTTTGGCTGATACTGAATGCCTATCATAGTATCATTTGTACATGTAGCTTGTTGCTAGAATGTCAATTATTGACCCTTATCTTGACTTATAGAAACCATTGCATATTGTCATTCAAGTTCAATAACATAAAGAAAACTTTGTTCCCATATTTGTTCACTTTCTCAGGCATCTTTATCAATTCTAGCATTATTGAATCGGTTACAAATACTTTTGTGTGTATAATGAAAATGCAATTTATTTTTTATTTTAATAATGAGCTATCATATATTGAACTCCATGATGTGTGTTTCTCTGTGTAATTTGCTTCATAATTAATGAATGAGGTATCTTTTTTTAAACTATTGAGTTGATGTTTGATTCCATAGGGAGTGGTTAAGACCTGGCGAGGATGAGCTTGTTCAGAGGTTTGATCCATCATCTCCACTCGATACAATTGGATTTTTCATAGCCAAGTTTAATGTTGGTCCAAAAGATGCCTGACTTCTCTGGAGAGAACCTCTCAGTTGGCAAATGACCACGTGAATGCCTTTCCTCTGGAGGGAAAAGATGAAAATTATGAAGAGAACACTACGGCATCATTCATTCTGCTAAACCAGGTGGAAAAAACGGGTTGGAGTGGAAGATAATGAAGAATTATCGGAATGTTCTTACAAGATCACACAACTGGGTATGTGTGATGAATACCATTTACAGTGTTAGTGATTATCATAATGTGAAATACATTGCACGATGAAGAGCATGATCTATAATACTCTTGAACGCGCTGGTTGGGCCATCAGCTTTATTTGCTGCTTCGTTTTGTTTTAAGTGGGATATTTCTGGATGTTTCAAAGAGAAACTTATAAAGCGGCAGGTAACATTCTCCAAGTTAAGTCAGTAGTTTTCAAAACTTGTACAATGACTAAAAAGCAAGTCGACCTTTAATTAAGGGCAACGAACTTTGTGGTCTTTTGTTATTTAGACTTCTTATTGCTTGATTTTTCTTTGTCTGTTTTTTCAAGTTTATTGTTGGAATTATTTCTAGTTTGCTTGTTATTCTTTCACGAGATAAGGCAATTTTTGTAATATGTAAGTTACTCTAATATACAAATATGTTATGGCGAAGGGCAGATCATCACCCTAAACTTATTTTCTAATCTCCATTCATTCTTCTCTATCTTCCCTTATCTAAACCTAACCCTAATCTTCCATATTTACGACCCAACTTGGTGTAAGGGCAATCCAATCCAACCCTAGAGGCCTTAGAAGCACCGTAGTTAACGTCAATCTGGAGGCCACTTTCCAATGATACACATGTGCATCAGCCATCGGATGATGATGTCAGCATATGTACGGATTTCAAGGTCGGGTGATCACATGGGCTTGGTCATCTCCCTCATTAGAATTAGTGCATCTAGTGCATGAGTAGAATCATCAAGCGACAAATAAACATCACACCCAGCTACGGCCCTCAAGACTTGAATCCTTTGTCTATCTAGCGTACTACACTTTTACCATTAGACCACCACCGGCCCTCAGTGGTAGGTCTTGTTATTTTTATTTGTTGATTGGTTGTAGTTTTGAGTTTGAGATGTAGCCAGCTTAATATTCATTCAGCCAAGCTGATGTATTAGTTCAACATTATTCCATGCTTTATTTGAAGCTAAAAAATAGCTGAGGATTCATGATGCCATTTCAAAAGTCAAAAGGGTTCATTGAGGACGCAACATGAGGATAGTTTGCTTCATAAGTTTTTTCGCGGAATTTTCATTTAAAATGGACTCTCCCAAATTACAAGTAGCAAATTCTTTCTAGACAGGGAGTTTCTGGAGTTCAAGCAGAATTTCTACTTCGAATTTGGAGGATTTAAATTCTGCAAAGAAATTCCATCTAACAAATGTGGAATTTGTCGAATTCCAATATCACCATCTCCTTGCATTGCCCATCACCACCTCCACCCAACCTAGCTCACTAACAAGGCCGGTTCTGAGGGTAGGCGAGCAAGGCGGCCGCCTAGGGCCTCACATTTTGGCTAAAAAATGAGGGGCTCATTTTGGGATTAACCCTTATAGTAGACTAAATTTTTTTCCTTTTTCCAAATAGAACGGTTACTGCAACCCCTTAATTTTATTTGCACACTCCACTAATTTTTATTTATCAATGTTTTACCAAAAATATAGAAGGTTTTTATAAAAATTTGTTACGTAATCTACTAGAAAATATCATTGTGAACAACTTTGCAAAAGAATGTTTTTCCAAAAAAAATTATCGTTTAAGTGGATCATTTTTGATAATTTACCATCTAAGTTTAATTTTTGTCTAAAAAGTCCACTTAAACAAAAGATTTTTGAAAAACTTTATTATGCAAAGTTATTCAAAATTATGTTTTCTGGTGGATTATACAGTTAATTTTCTTAAAAACCTTTTATATATATATATTTTTAAAATCTTAAGAAATTAAAATTAGTAGGATGTGCAAACTTTATGTACGAATTAAGAGGAAAAAAAAAAGGTGTGAAGGGCCCCATTTTAAGAATTCACCTAGAGCCCCAAAAAACTCAAAACCAACCCTAAGCACCACCCAATACCCACCCACGACCACCACTCAACCCTCACAAACATCTCCCTTCCATTGAAATTTTTTTACTTTCATAAAGTTCTGTCCAACGAAGAGTTTGTTACATTCTGACAGTAGGTAACAAATTTTAAATTTCTTTCATTTCAAAATTCAGCAGTTTTTCATTTTTCAATTTCTCCACATACCTCCTATTGAAGTGGGAGCATGCTAAGTCTCTGATTTGGTGATGAACCATGCTAAACATTTTGATTGATTTATTTATTTATTTATATTTTTTAGTCTTGGAAGTGTAAATACTCAATATATTTGGTCTGCCTCTTGACAAATCTGAAGGGGTCATGGTTTTGAAGTTGCTCATTCCGTGTGAAGTCAAAATTCTAGTAGTGAAAGGTGTTTTGGGGGGATATGGCAAGTGGCTTGGCCCATCAGCAGCGAGTTTTGTCCTAAATGCAGCCTAGTGGTCAAATGCTGATTCAGAAAGGGGAACCACCCGTACGAGTCAATAGATAAGGCCATGGTCCATGGATGATGGTGGAGATGGTGCCATCGGGTCTTGGTGAGGCAACAGTACAATCCTTCTTGGTTTGTACCCCCACCCCACAACTGAAGGATATATAACTATGAAAAAAGTTTGATCATTACATCTTTTTTCCTAAAAAATATGAAAACTTGTCCACTGACAGGCTAAAATCCTCTATGATGAAACTGCTAATAGTAATAGAATCTATGGAAATGCTATAATACTAGAACCTAGGTTCTAATCCTCATTTTCGTGATGAAAAAAGGCATAAGGCACCATATTTGTTGTAGAACTGCCCTAGCTAGGTCTAAATGTTCTCTTGAAACACCAACATCTCACAACCCAAACCCATGAATAAGTGCAACCCCCCCTCCTTTCCCCGGGTTTCCAGACAAGTTGATTTTTTCTTTACATCCTTTTTATATTTTAAATTAAAGGAATGAACTTCTTGGTTTACATCCTTTTAAATGAAGCAAATCAAAACCAAGATTAAACATCAACATTGCAACCACTACATCATTTATTCTTAAATACATCTAAATCGTAATCATTAACATTAAACGGCTACGATTAAATCAAAGAAGTAAGAACTTCCATAGTTCCATGGCAACAAGTAACTTAGTCAGATAGCATCACAGTGTATCATGTTTTAGCTATATATCCTACCACAACCAACTGTAAGCTGTTTCGTCCGAGAAAACTCCATTACAGAACTGTGAATAATCTCCATTACAATCGAAGTCAACCATCCCAACCATGTCATTTTCATACCAAACCATCATCTCATCACTTGGCAATGGTTGGGCCATCTGCACCATATCAAGCCAGTCAAAGTCATGGATGTGTGACACATTCTGCTCCAAGCAATCCTGCCCATCTATCATTACATTGTCATCATTCTTCTTCACCTCTAGTGAATGAAGTACGTAGCCAACTCCATCATCCTCGGTTTCATCACTCTCCTCCGGCGACTCTCCTAATAAGTCCCTGAGAAGAGCTCCATCGATCTCTGTAACCTCGAATTCTTCCAAGTCATCGCTAGCAACATTAACGGATTGCAAACCCTCCGGTAGAGTAGAGGCCATGTGGGAAAAGAAAAACCAAAAAGGAAGAAGAGAGAAAATGTTGAGAGAAAGGAAGTAGTTCACGAAACTCAATACATGCTTGAAAGGATATGCATTGGACTCGTATATATAGTTGAATAGAAGGTGGCGGAACATTTCCCACGTCATGAAGATAACTAATTGGCGTCGCAATCAAGTTAATTTTGACAATTACAGGTACCAAATTTTGCTGAAAATTGTGCAAGACACATATGGGGACCGTGAAAGATCAAACAAAGCTAAGAAAAGATGAGAAGGTTCTACTTATCCCACCATTATTAGACGGCATTATGCATTATCAGCCAAAAAAGTGGCACACATCGTGCCTCCGGCTCAAGATTTAGAGATGGGAAAGGTCCATTTATATAAATGGGTGGACCACATTAATCTTTTCAAGAGAAAGAAGCAAAGAAAAAAGGTGCTTGACTGGCCTTTTTGGCTTTTGTAGGTGAATCATTGAGTGTGATCCTCTCATTGATTGTATTTGGGCATCCGCAAATGGAAAGATAGCTACTTTGAACCAACTTCGGCTGGGAGTACATGGTGCTTGGGGTTTTCCTTTGTTGTCTAATAGTGGCCAGCACATGTGACGTACGTGCATAGAGAGCGATGCTACATCTACTGGATCCATTCACCGGCTGACATGACATGAACTTTTTCAAGATAAAATAGGTTTCTTTAGCTTTTTTATCTACCAATCCGCCATCAACACATCATCTAGTACACCAGAACGGCCAATACATAAAACCGACATTTCTCGTTTTGTTTTGTTTTTTAATTTTTAGTTCTTTTTTTTTTTTTTTTTATTATGTGCAAAGGGGGAGCTAGCCCATTTTAATTAACACTACAATTAATCTTCATTTGTGAAATTAATGGTGGTCATGTAACCTTTTTTTGTTAGTTTAACAGTGATGTTGATTGTTAAATTTGTAAATTGTCTAAGAACATTACAACTATTTTTTCTGTAGAGGTTAACGTGAAAAAAGACTAAACATTAAAAGACTTTCTTATAATTTATCCTTGAAATTTTAATGGCTCTTCGGCTAACATCTATACTACAACGGAAAGTTTAGATGTGAGATTAGTTCATAAAAATTAAAAAATTAAAAAATTAAAAAAAGGACACAATATCGTCCACATGGCCTACGAATCACAATTGCCCACATGCCTTTGTCACCAAATCAACAATATATAGCTAGAACCATCTTCCCTCTCTTTCTCTGATCTGACTTTTTCGTTTCCTAGTATAAGCAATTTTTAGCACACACAATAGGGTATATTTGTTGGTTGGAATTTGAAAGAATCAAAATGGAATAGAATGAAATTTCAATAACGACCGACTACTTTATTATTGATATATCATTCCATTTTATTTTGATTCTCCTTGATTCTATCCAAACAAATAAGCCATAAAAAGTTTTAGACACCGTTTCATTGCACTTTTTAAAAGATATATATATATATATATATATTTTAAGTAGAAAAGTCATTTTTTACTTTCTTGCTTTTTGTTTTTAAGTAGAAGCAATAAAAACAAAGGTGCGTTTGGTAAAATTAATTTTACCGGTGATTTTTTGGATGTCATGGGAAACTTTACCGAATCATCATTGCCTAAACAGAACTCTAGGACAGACACAGCCTCTTTCGATCAGGAATTTTTCTAGTTTAGGTCAAAGTTTGTCCGAAAGATAAAAAATGACTTTTAAAAGCAAATCTTCACTGCTTTTGCTTAAAATCCAATATTTTGGTTCTTTCTTTCTAGAAGTCCTTTTTAGTTTCTCTAACCAAATAGTGCCTTTTATTTTTACAACTTTTTGCTTTCAAAAAAAAAAAAAAAAAATCTTAAAATAAGTGCAACCAAACAGTGCCTTATTCTTTTCCTTAAGAAAGAATATATTATGATGTATAATAATGCTGTTCCTCTCCAACCCCTGCTGCTGAGCATGTTTAACTTGGTGTATTAAGTATGTTTGATTGGATAAGTCACATGCTCTCTCTCTCTCTCTCTCTCTCTCTCTCTCGCTCTCTCTCTCTAGAAAAAAATGGAATTAGTTCATTTAAAAGCAGTTTTTAGCATTTTCCTTTCCTTTTTCTAATGTACATATTCATTCTAAGCTCACAACAGAGCTTAATTAAAAGAAGTTCAACATACTCATCTAAAACTCAAATGGCATAAATTGATCACACTGACCAAATATTTAACGCACATGATGTTCCAAGTGAGACCCCTATGGTGGGAGAAAATATCATCATGATTATCATAAACTAATAAAAACCCACTAGAACGGCATATGCATCATAATAGAAGGCCATATGCCTAAAAATTTTGTCAAAGTTTGACCCTCATATTACTATTACACACGAGCTTTTCTCCTCTGATGGTGCCATGGTGGCTGGTGCATCATCCTTTTTTTCTCTTCATGATGCATGGCATGGCTCAAAGAGAAGGAAAGTTGATGATATTAGTTTGGAGGAGAGCCAAAGCGGATGATATATATCGATGCATGTGCTATCACCATTATACATAAATTTTTTTCCTATGATAGTGCATCATGCTCTTTCCTCTTCATGATCGATGGCATAAACAGGAGGAAAGTGGCAGATATTGATCGGAGAAGCACAAATCCCAGTAATGACACTGATCGGGTTTATCTTAGTGCTTTCGATCACATAGTCCACTTAAAAGAGTCAGAATTTCTTGCAATAATTGAGGTTATCTTTGATAATATTATTGAACACTCCAAGCAATTACTTGCAAGTAGGTAGAGCTTGGCTTGTTAATTAAGAAACTTTTTTGGGCTTATTTGCTAATTAAATGAACCAAATTAAAACTCTGTGTTTTAAGCTCCCAATTCTCAACAAGCCAAGCTTGAGCATCATCCATAACTCTGGAAGCTCAACTTAATCAGGCTTGTGAAGGGATGAGCCACGTTTCTGTAACTCCTGCGAGTGTTGTGACAACAGTACGTTGCTTAGCTAAAAACACCACTTTCAAAAAAAAAAAAAAAAAAAAGGGTTCCGAGTTTAACAAAGAATTGAGTAAGCTTTTAGAGTAAACTACAATCCCTAGGTATCGATCAATAATAATCTTGTGAACATCTTAAGGAATAATGCCTAACCTAGGACTTGTGTTATAAGAATAAGCAGATTGAAAAATCAAAGCAAAAAAGGAATAAAAATGCGTGCGCTCATAAGAACACTAGATTTACATAATTCACTCAAACTAGGGTTACTTCCACTGAGTACTAGGGTTACATCCACTAAGTAGCTGTGTGACTCCACTGTAATAAAGAGCAAAAGAAATTACGAAAGGGATCACCATATAATAGCCACTTCTCAGCTAGTCGCTTGCATAAAACTAGGGCTATAACTTACAAGTATAAAATTAGCAAGATAACCCTACCCAAAATAATAATAATAATAATAATAATAATAATATTTCAGATCGAATAAGATGTACAGTACCATCAGACTTTATACTAGCTACCTTCCGGCCAGGACAAACTCGAGTTGGCCGGTTAAATACACTGAGGGTTGAGTTCGATTTTCAAGCTTGAGCTTCCCCACCGAGGGTTTTGGGTCGCTTTAGTCGGGTACCCAGCTGTTAAAAATAAATAAATAAATAAAATAAAAAAAACATCAATTACATTACCAATTAAACACTTTGGCCTTTGCAAACGCAACAAAAACAAACAAAGAAGCAAATTTGACACGTAGGTACGTGTACTTGGAATGACAAGGATATGGATTGGAATATTGGGAAATAGGGATTGGATTTCATATGCATCAACGAATGTGTGGTGGGCATGCTGCAACAACAGCCTTAGGTGGGATTTTGAACTATATATATGGCCAACCCCCAACCCTCAACCTTTATCCTTTGAGTGGTGATTAATTAATATTCCACACCTATGTACGACTACTCTCAATGATGAACCAATCTTAACCCAAGTTGGTCTATCACTTCCAGATTTGGACTGGTCCAGTGGTCCACACTGCTCACTCAGACCAATATGTCCAGTAGTAATTATATTGGCTACAAGTGTGGGACATATACGCACTAACCAAGCCATCCATGGTTGCGTATATTATCCCACTGCTATAGACGGTTTTTCTCCCTAACTCAGGTTTTGAATCCCCATCCATTGTCATTCTTTCCCACCCTTGCTTGTTTACATGGTACCTGTTGGTTTAAATGGCTTCAATCCCATGATTTTGATGATAATAATACTTAAGATGATGTTTTAGGACTAATGATCATCAAAGTGTTATTAAAGACAGGTATCAAGGCCTAAACATGCATTAAGGATCATGGACAAATTAAATTGCATAAGTACCAATCAAAAGCTTAAAAGTTGTCAAGGCATCATGAGTAATCAAGGACAATGTTCAAGCATCTCCAACACTCCAAAAACAATCCCACTTGAAGTCATTATGATTAATTGAGTGCTACGATTTATGTAAGATTGCTTTTCATAGTTAAATACTCACATTTCCCAAGGGTTTTAAGTGAAAATCAAGTAAATATAAGTGGACTTCATTGTTTAAATCATTTAGACCACACTTGACAATGGATCAAGTCCCTAAAAAGACCAAGAACTTCTTTGAATTCTGATACAGAGTTTTCAGACAACTGAAAACTATTTCAGACATCTGAAAGGTCACTTTCAAACAACTGAAAGAATTTCAAACTACTGAAAGTCTAGCCCTAATTTATATACTCTCTGGTTTTTACAGAAAAGTATTTCAGACAATTGAGATATTCGTGCTGACACAAAACGGCTAGTTTTTCAAACAATCTTTTGAACATTAATTAAATGCCTACCAAACAAGCTTTTCCGGCATTTATTGATATATAATGGTCATAGTGGACCCTTGATCTATTTATACATTACTTGAGCTCATTGATGAGCACTCATTGAGATCAAACAACAAAAATTACTATCATTTACTCTCAAGCCCTAAAAATATTCCAGTGAGCATTTATTGAGAAATCAATCATAGTTGAGTGAGCTTTTAATTCAGTATTATCTACTCTTTGTGAGAGTTCTTTGTGCATAAACAATCAAGTCATTTTGTATTCAAAGGGTTGTGTGAACCCTAGATTTGAAGCTCTTGAAGAGAGTTTGTGCAAGTGTTAGTGAAGAACACTTATGGTTATATAAAGGTTTAATCTCCATCCACAAGGAAATTGGTATAGTGAATTGGTGAATCCTTAAGCAAGCTCTTGAGGCGAGGATGAAGGCGGAGAGGCCGAACCTCGTTAATATCATTTGCAATATCTTTCTCTTAATCTTCTTATTGATTATCTTATTACTTAATTGTTTTTGAATTTATTCTTAATTATTTGCAATACATTGATTTTTATATTGTATTTGATTTCATACTTAGCCAAAAACCCTATTCACCCCCCTCTAGAGTTGTTCACTTATGACAACAGTGCCAATAAAGGTAAAATTTGTACGTTTACTATAGCTAATGGTTCTAAATTAAAGAATACACCTTTGGTCGATCATAAATATCCATCAGGTTTAGCTTGGGTTCAACTCTCGCCATTCCTCCTCGAAGCTATATATTCTCATACACTTATATCCTATACTTGCTAAGTGCATGTGAAATAAAAGAACTGTATGTGCCCAAAGGATTAGTTGGATACGTAAACATTCCAAAGAACCTCCTTATATAAAAAATAATAATAATAAAATAAAATAAAAATGTACGCATCATTTAAAACTCAGCCATTATCGCTGCTACACGTATATGTCATAATAGATATAATTCTCCATCAGATTTTTTATAATTTTTGGAGGTTAGCTAACACAAATAATTGAAATCCATTTTAGCCACACCTTGTGTTGACTGTGGTACTATTATGGCCTTATACACACGTGGTGCATGAGTTCAAAAGTAGACGTGTAGCTGGTCAAGAGGCCGTTCCTCCTCATCGGTTGTCTTGGCCCTCTCCTCTCCATTGAGTTTCGATAAATCAATCACCGGAATTGCCATTGAAGTAAACAAAAAAGTAACAGAAGTACATGACTATATGAGAGAGAGAGAGAGAGAGAGAGAGAGAGAGAAGGGCTGTTTTAGTGTTTTGATATGCTTACCCAGTTTATAGGATTGTGGTTAGGATAGAGGGTGGAGTAGCAAAAAATTGGTAAGGAAATAAGAGGGTGGCATAGTGTCATAGATCTCTATTTCACATTAGATAGGTACTGGGAGAGTCTTGGATATATAAGTGGGGAGGGCAACTCCACTTAACGGGTTAGCCTATTGGGTTGGAGACCCGACCCGTGACAAGTGGTATCAGAGCCAACCCGGTCCCTTATCCGATGTCTCGCCAAGTGCCTGGGCTCACAGGATACCGAGGCCGGTCAAGTATAGGGGGTCGCGAGGGGTACGGGGTGTGGACAGGTAGGTAGGGTGGGCCTAACCACTACGAGGGTGTCGTGCGGGTTGGGTGGGGAAGAATGTCATGGGAGTAGGGCTGCAACTTGGGTTTGGGTTAACTAACCCCCTTCCCAAGCCCGATTTAAATCGGGTTGATATTTTCCAACCCGCCCAAGTTACAACCCTAACTGGGAGAGTCTTAGGTATATAAGTGGGGAGGGCAACTCCACCTAACGGGTTAACTTTTTGAGTTGGAAACCCGACCTGTGACAATAGGCTATTTATAACAAAGTTTCCCGCCATCTTGGATGCCAAACACTTATATTATTTAATCCTTTAATTGTTTCCCACTCTTTTTTTTTTTTTCCTTTTTTTTTTTTTGGTTAAGATTAAGAGTAGTCGTTAGGTTAAGGTGGGTGGTGTTGGACGGTGACACATATTTATGAACAAGTTCAATGCTTCTGCTTACTGGCTTACAGCTAAGGCTAGCCCACAACACAAGCATTCTCCTTTCAGATGATAACCCTTTTTAATTTTTCCCTTAAATTATATTCCACTTGTTAATACTCATCTTATTTGATTGATGCCACATGGCAGTCTCTGATCGTTGATCCTTGATCAGTAGACCCACCTAGATGATGGGTGATTTCCATCCATTGGATTGATTGGAGCCTCTTGCATATTCATTGACGGCCCTAGCACTTCATTTGTTTTTTTCACCATTAGACCGTATATATATATAGGCCTAATTAGATATATAACCTGTGATGGAAGATCACCATGAATCCAACGGTTGTCACCCATGTGCATCATTTTCCTTTTCTTGCAAATATATACGCAGAATTACCCTCGATCAGTTGCTATTACATGGAATTGAAGTGGATACCTTACGAGCTAGTATAGCAATATAGAACTCATCTTTACCTTTTCGAAAGTTCATTCATTAGAAGAGCATCATATCACTACTTCTATATATATATGCACTACATCAACATTTTCAAAGTGTATAAATCAAGAAAATTTAATTTAAGTATCACTTCCCCTTTGAAATCATCTTGATCATCCTTTTGAAGCATTCAGCATCATATGGAATTTTCAAGGTTCCCTGTTGCCCATAACCGAACTCATGAGCCGACATCTCGAGTAGTGCAACAATGAAAGGATGCTTGATGAGCTTAGTGGGTATTAGAAGTCTCTCCATTACCTCCTCCTTTCCCACTAACACAGGGATGTGCCCTTTGCGGACTCTATCTTCCTCCGAATCATCACTGCTTAATCTCCCGTAAGCCGAAGGCAAACACGCCTTCTTTGCCATGCTCCTCAGCTCCTCTTCAAACAGTAAACTTTAATTCATATCCTGTTGGCCATGTACTCATGGTTCTTATAGAAAGAAGGCGACTGATATCCTTTATCTTTTAATTACAATTAGAATAAAATAATGTACAGTGTTCAATGAGCATGTAGGACTTCTGACTTCCATATTTTTTAATTTTCTTCCTTGGTTTTTTTAAGTTTCCTTTCATGTACGTTTAAATGCCATCACATTTTTTAATTAGTAGTTGAGCAACGCTAAGAAAACAGAACAGTTTTCCAAGTGGAATTCATTATCCTCCAATTTCAAAAGTGTAAATGTCATATTCAATTTGCTTGGGTTTTTTCTTCTTCTTCTTTTTTTTTCTGGGGGTAGTAGTAGTGGAAGAGGTCTTTTGTTGGTGAAGCAATTTTCTTGTTGGTTTGAAAAAAATGAAACCCTCGATAAAAAGCCATATGAGTGGTTCGTGTGTGTATAATTTTGTTGGGTTGACTTCGTAAAAGTTGTCTCTTTGGAGACATGCATCCGATAAAACGACCCGCGGAAAAAAGATATAGAAGATTAGAATGACTTGGTAAAAGCAATCTAGATCGCTCATACCTCGAATTATTTGTGTGTGTGCGCGCACGCATGAGAGAGAGAGAGGGAATGAGTTATGAGGCTCCAAATTAAACATAGACCACACTTGACAATGGATCAAGTCCCTAAAAAGATCGAGAACTTTTTTGAATTCTAATACAGAGTTTTCAGACAACTGAAAACTGTTTCATTTTCAGAAGACTAAAGTCTAGCCCTAATTTATATATTATCTAGTTTTACAGACAAGTATTTCAGATGACTGAAATCTTTGTGCTGATACAAAATAGCTAGTTTTTCAAATAGTTTTTTGAACATTAATTAAATGCCCACCAAACAAGCTTTTCTGGCATTTATTGCTATAGAATGGTCATATTGGATGCTTGATCTATTTATACACTACTTGAGCTCATTGATGAGTACTCATTGAGACCAAACAATAAAAATTACTATCATTTACTCTCAAGCCCTAAAAATATTCAAGTAAGCATTTATTGTGAAATCAATCACAATTGAGTAAGCTTTCAATTCAGTATTATCTACCTCTTGTGAGAGTTCTTTGTACACAAACAATCAATGAGTCATCTTGTATTCGAAAGGTTATGTGAACCCTAGATTTGAAACTCTTGAAGGGAGTTTTGTGCAAGTGTTAGTGAATAATATTTATGATTGTATGAAGGTTTAATCTCCACCCACAAAGAGATTGGTATAGTGAATTGGTAAATCCTCAAGCGGACTCTTGAGACAAAGACGTAGGCGGCCTTGTTAATATCATTTACAATCTCTTTCTCTTAATTTTCTTATTGATTATCTTATTGCTTGTTATTGAATTTATTCTTAATTACTTGCAATATATTGATTTTTAGATTGTATTTGATTTCATACTTATCTAAAAACCCTATTCACCCCCCTCTAGGGTTGTTCACTTAGGACAACAATGCCAATAAAGGTAAAATTTGTTTACTATATAGCTAATGGTTCTAAATTAAAGAATACACCTTTGGTTGATCATAAGTATGCATCAGGTTTAGCTTCGGTTCAACTCTCGCCATTCCCCCTCGAGGCTATTCCCATAAACTTATATATATTTTATAATTGCTAAGTGCATGTGGGACAGAAGGATTACATGTGCCCAAGAAATTAGCTGGATACGTAAGTATTCCAAAGAACCTTCCTATATCAAAAATAAATAAATAAAAATAAAAATAAAAATGTACGCATCATTTAAAACTCGGCCATCATCGCTGCTACACGTATATGTCATAATAGATATAATTCTCCATTAGATTATTGATAATTTTAGGTGGCTAGCTAATACAAATAATTGAAATCCATTTTAGCCACACCTTGTGTTGACTGTGGTACTATTATGGCCTTATACACACGTGGTGCATGAGTTCAAAAGTAGACATGTAGCTGGTCAAGAGGCCGTTCCTCCTCATCGGTTGTCTTGGCCCTCTCCACTCCATTGAGTTTCGAGAAATCAATCACGGGAATTGCCATTGAAGTAAACAAAAACGTAGCAGAAGTATATGACTATATGAGAGAGAGATCGAGAGAGAGAGAGAGAGAGAGAGAGAGAGAGAAGAGAGAAGGGCTGCTTTAGTGTTTTAATATATATATATTTTTTTTTTTGGTTCCCCGCCCGGTATCCGGAGCTTCGCCCCGACTAATCCGGACCCGACCCGGGTCGCGCACCTGGGATGGTGGGTGAGTCTCCCAACGAAGGCTGCTGCGTACACAAGGACTCGAACTTGAGACCTTGCTTAAGCTGGAACAAGCCGCTTACCACTTGATCCAACCCCTCGTTGGTTTTAGTGTTTTAATATGCTTACGCGGTTTACAGGGTTGTGGTAAGGGTAGAGGGTGGAGTAGCAAAAAATAGGTAAGGAAATAAGAGGGTGGCATAGGCTATTTATAACAAAGTTTCGCCGCCATCTTGGATGTCAAACACTAATATTATTTAATCCTTTGTTTCCCAATCCTTTTTTTTTTTTTTTTTTGGTTGAGATTAAGAGTAGTCGTTAGGTTACGGTGGGTGGTGTTGGACGGTGACACATTAATTTGTGAACAAGGTCAATGCTTCTGCTTACTGGCTTACTGCTAAGTGCTAGCCCACAGCACAAGCATTCTCCTTTCAGATGATAACCCTTTTTAATTTTTCCCATAAATTATATTCCACTCATTAATTCATCTTATTTGATTGATGCCACATGGCAGTCTCTGATCGTTGATCCTTGATCAGTAGACCCACCTAGATGATGGGTGATTTCCATCCATTGGATTGATTTGAGCCTCTTGCATATTCATTGACGACCCTAGCACTTCATTTGTTTTTTCCACCATTAGACCGTACATATAGGCCTAATTAGATATATAACCTGTGACGGAAGATCACCATGAATCCAACGGTTGTCACCCATGTGCATCATTTTCCTTTTCTTGCAAATATATACGGAGTATTACCCTCGATCAGTTGCTATTACATGGAATTGAAGTGGATACCTTACGAGCAAGTATAGCAATATGGAACTCATCTTTACCTTTTCGAAAGTTCATTCATTAGAAGAGCATCATATCACTACTTGTATATATATATTCACCACATCAACATTTTCAAAGTGTATAAATCAAGAAAATTTAATTTAAGTATCACTTACCCTTTGAAATCATCTTGATCATCCTTTTGAAGCATTCAGCATCATATGGAATTTTCAATGTTCCCTGTTGCTCATAACCGAACTCGTGAGCCGACATCTCGAGTAGTGCAACAATGAAAGGATGCTTGATGAGCTTAGTGGGTATTAGAAGTCTCTCCATTACCTCCTCCTTTCCCACTAACACGGGGATTTGCCCTTTGCGGACTCTATCTTCCTCCGAATCATCACTGCTTAATCTCACACAAGCCGAAGGCGAACATGCCTTCTTTGCCATGCTTCCTAGCTCCTCTTCAAACAGTAAACTTTCATATCCTGTTGGTCATGCATTCATGATCTTAATTTATAGCAAGAAGGTGACTGATTTCAATTTCAGATATCTTTTTTAATTACAATTAGAATAAAATAATGTACAGTGTTCAATGAGCATGTATGACTTCAAACTTCTATATTTTTTTTCTTCCCTAGTTTTTAAGTGTCTTTCGTGTCCGCTTTAATGCCATCACATTTTTTAATTAATTAGTACGTTGATCGAGCAACACTATGAAAACAAAGCAGTTTTCCAAGAGTCATGATCTATATAACTTATTTGGCATCCTTTTTAATATTTGTTTCGAAGAGCAATTCATTATCTTCCAATTTCAAAAGTGTAACTGTCATATTCAATTTGCATGGATTTTTTATTTTTTATTTTTGTTGGGTAGTGGTAGTGGTAGTGGTGGTACAGGTCTTATGTTTGTGAAGCAATTATCTTGCTGGTTTGAAAATTGAAACCCTCGATAAAAAGTCATATGAGTGGTTCATGTGTGTATAATTTTGTTGGGCTGACTTGGTAAAAGTTGTCTCTTTGGAGACATGCATCCGATAAAACGGCTGCGGAGAAAAGATACAGAAGATTAGAATGACTTGGTAAAAGCGATCTAGATCGCTCATACCTTGAATTATTTGTGCGCGCGCGCACGCATGAGAGAAAGAGAGTATGAGTTATGAGGCTCCAAATTAAATATATAGTGACTCATCTGAATACGCCCGCATATCTCCGGCCAGTATCTATCCTACGACATTAGGCATGGAGGCATGGTTGGTCCATTCTTTGATAGCGATTGTTTGATTCGGTAGAGCATTTCTCTTCCATGTTTCACGCTAGCTGCAGGTAATATTCAATGGAATGGCATGAAGATGGCCCGATTTCTATTGATTATTTACCTTAATGATACAAAATCATCGACAGGAAAAGGCCTCATCTTTGATTCCAATTATCCTTGTTTTTCCCTTTCTTTTCTTTTCCTTCTATAGCTATTTTTGGTTGAGGAGGGCATTAGGCTTAGGGGTTCTCTTTCTTAGTACCTTTCGTGGACCTTATGCAGGCGTGCAGCGCTTCATATATAATTGCACATACATAATACCCTAATGTTTTAGATAATAACTTATAAGTGGTCTTAACCTTAAGGGGTGCACCGAATGGTCCTAAGCCTCTTGCCAAGTAAAAGATCTTAAGTTCAACTCTCACCATTCCCTTATAAGATCACTTACACAAGGTTTCATTACTCTCTTGAACCTTGAACTTGGTTTATATGGGTTGTGAGGCCTAACATGGACTCAGGATTTACCCAAGTGGGCCAATGCATGGTAGTGGCTTATTAGCATTGATCTCGATCACTTTCTAAGTGGGTGGTATTGGGTTCAACTTTATGGACAAACATTGATACCCATTTCTTGATGTTAAAGGGGATGAGGGGTAAGGGTAGGTTCTATCAAATGTCAAAAAAGTAACTAAAAAACAAATCAAATCAAATCAAAACAAATAAAATACAAAAACAAATATGTAAAGTAAGTAGTGTGTTTGGCAAAAAAAAGAAAAAAAAGAAAAGTAGTGTGTTTGGCAGCCTTTTGTCTTAATTTATCACCTCTATTCACTCATGCCGATGTGTCGCGTAATCTTGTGGCTTTCTCTTTTCCATCCATTTCTTATCCTTAGCTAAAAATAAAATAAAATAATGACCCATGTTAGGTGGATACAGGTGTTAGGAGTGGTGTATAATTAAGTAATATAGTTTTTGATGTCTCTAAAAGTCGAATAGTCTTTTGGAGTGTGTCATGTCTACAAGCTAGTCTTATACTCTTATATGCTCACGACCTTTATTCAGCCATACTGATATGTGGTCTTATGACTTCTCCCCTCCTCGATCATCTCACCCTTATCACCAAAATAAAATAAAATAAAATAAAATAAAAAATAGTGTGTATAATCTAATCTGCCTTCCAAATTTGAGTGTATATGCTCTTGATTTATTAGGGCATTCTATATCGAACATTATTCAACTAATTTGCCTCCCTTTGTAATCGTTACCTTTGTGGAGCCCTGAGAGAGTTGTAATAATTGAAGAAGAATTTTTCGGAATATAATTATTTCATTGGACAATAAAGAAATATTAAGCTTGGAGCACCTTACGTACGTACAAGCCATTTTTACCTTCATTGGAGGTATAGCTTTTCCTTGTTCAACTCACACAAGACCCATTATCTCTGATATATGGGTTTGAATATATTCTCTACAATTTGAAGATATGATAAATAAAAAAATGCAGCATGAGAGCTAAGAATCAAGGAACCTGTACGTCTTGCAAGCTTTGATAAAAGAGAGGATTCAATGATAGAGGTATGACTTAATCCTTCGTCAACAGATAACAGGTATTATTAATTTGATTAATTTCTCTCTCTATTGACCTAAGCTCTTATATATCCTTATTCTGACTTCTGCTTCCATTAATAGCATAAAGTTGACTATGCCAATTACATTTAAAATGATTATATTTAGGCAGCTTTCGGTGACCGCCTCCTGTGATTTCTGCGCTTCTTCAAGCGTTCTCATACATACTTTAAGCTTGTACAAATACGACCAATCATATGTTGACTCAATGGAGAGCATTCATTAGCATTTTGGACACACTCTTTCTTCATCAAAATTTCTCAAATTCAAGGATGTGCTGATGTGAATATTGACTATACGACAGATCTAAACAAGTCTAATTCATTCACATTCTTGATCTAAATATTGCATGGTCTCTCTTTCTTTTTCTTTTTCGGGGTTTAATTTAAATAATGCATATCATTCCATCAAGAGAATTTCTATTCCGCTCGCTTTTGTTATGGTTCATGGGTAAGAGAGTTCTTAAAGTAGAGGTTAATTATAAAAAAGACATGCATGTCAATTGTGGGAAAGTTCTAGCCTTCATATATCCCACATCGATTAAATATCGAGTTTAACATATCTTCATACACTTATTTAGACCCTCCACCTATCATCATTGACTCTTGGGTTAGAAACTTAACATGGTATTAGTCCATCAGAACATGTGTAGGTGTAGTTCTTTGGTCTATTTCACTCGTAAGCCTGTTTGGGTGGCAAACTTAACATTAATAACAAAACTATTTTTGCAGCCAAACAACACCTTAGTCTCTTCTTTGAAATTCCAAAAAAAAAAAAAAAAAAAAATCTGGTTAGATACACCAGCATGAAGTGTGGTAATTTAAAACCATATTTTATTGATTACTAGCAAAGAAAATAAAATAAATAAATAATATATCTTCAGACAAAACCAAAAAATAAATAAAATAATAAATAATAAATAATAAATAAAAAAAGAATGGTTGGAATTTTGAGTTACGATAAGCATTCCAGTCATTAAGGACTCAAGGTCCATAAACTACTGAAAGATTGGCTGGCTACATGAGGTCCAAAATTTTGGTGAATGGTAGGTCGTCCTCTTGCATGATCCACGCAAAGATTGACATATAACATCAAAATGACAATGCACGTGTCTTTTTCAGCATATGAGATATACAAAAGTCAATGAGTTTTAGCTATTTTAAATGCAATCAAAATTCTTGGGTCAATGTGAAACAATTGTGATATACAAAATTCTCTCAGTTTTAGCCTTTCATATTGGATGAGGCTCAGAAGTCCATGTAAAACTATTTGATCGTGAGATATACCAAATTCTATTAGTTTTAGTCATTCAATTTGAATTTAATTAATTGGTCAATGCCAAACAGGAAATTAGTATGTTTATGATAATTGAGAATGATTCGAATCAATTATGCAAATTGAATAGTGTTTAGCCTATATAAAGATTTGAACCCCATGATCAAGCAAGTGGAGAAGTTAAAAATTTGGGGATAGACATAAGGATAGTTAAACCGATAACTATAACCTGTTCTGTTGAGATGGGCTCAGAACTTATATGTCAATTGTTGTATGGGATGTACCCAGTGCATTAGCCTAAAGTATCCCATAACCCACTAATACATAGATACAATTTCCAATGCATGACGTTGATATATATTAAAATATATCAATATATCCCTACTTAACTGTTATTCTAAATACGTATCGTATACGTTTCGGTTTAAGAAATCCGACACAGATGATGTATTTGGCTCTATAAATCCTAACATATAACACGATAGGCATTGGGCCAAGTGAAGCTTGGCTTTCGACCAACTATTTAGCCAACCGTCCGAGATTCTAGAGTACAAGCAATTTGCCTATGGTGTGTGTGAGATGTGCTGCTGTGTGCTTGTGTTCTGTTTTGGGTGTGTGTGAGAGTGGCTATGTGAATGTTTTGGGTGCAAGTGCTGGATGTGTATATTTGAAACTAGGAGCTTGTTGATTGGATATTTGGAGGCTGGCAATTGGGTGGGTTTGGGTGGGCTTGGGCGGGTTTACATGGGTTTAGTTATAATATCACCCAAACCCAACCCAACCCATTTACACGAATAACCCATTTATGTAAAACTCAAACTCACCCATTTATTGCAACTAGCAACCCAACTCAACCCGCACACCTCCCGTATACCCCGCTACCACTGACCTGGTTCACGCCGCTACCACTGACCTGGTTCACGGTTCTGATGTTAGGTGACTTGGGGTGACTTTGAGCTTCGACCATTTCCCTCAATCTCTTCTGTATACTATACCCAGCAATTTGAGTTTTGGCCATCGTCGTGAACTGGTGTCGGCTACAACTCTCTAGCTTGATGTTGGTGTCGAAGGGTGGGATTTTGACTGTGGATGAGGTTCAAACCCATCAACGTGGAAGGTTTGTTGCCGGCAGCTGCTACTTCTCTCCTTCTTCTTTGTTTTCTAGTTTTATTTTTAAATATGCTTCAATTTTCAGATCTACCATGGGTAGATCTGAAACAAAGGTTTTTTTTTTTTTTTTTTTTTTTTTTCTTTGAGATCTACCATGGGTAGGAAACAAAGGTTTTTTTTAAATAAAAAGGGGGAACTTGTCCGTCCTTAAATTTCCAACCTCCTCCCCCTTTTTCTATCTAAGCTCGGCCATTTTTGGACCATTCTCGATCTTCCCCTTCGTGTCCTCCCTCTCTCTCATCCCCTTGTTTTCCATCCTACACACATGCTACCCCTCTTCGCTTCCAAAATGGAGATGCATGATGTAGCAGGAGAGTTGTGGTCTTGAAGGAGACGAGCGGTGGCAGGAGGAGTGACTGCGAAGGAGAGCTGTGAAGGAGACTCGAGTTTCATTTGCACCCAAATTTTTTTTATACCAACCCAATTAGACCCAATTATTAGTTGGGTTATTATGGGCATCCATTTACAATCCAATTAATAAAATCACCCATCTGTACCCATTTAACTTGGGTGGGTTTGTGGGTTTGGGCAAAAATTGCCAACCCTAATTTGGATGTGATTAAATTGAGACAAACAAAAACAAAAACCAAAGTCCAGTAATTAGTTTTGTTTTTGCAGTTGTTGTCTTGTTGGGTTCAATCATTGGGATTAGATTTGTTACACTCTCGAATGGTTGAGCTTCCTTAGAGGACGCATGCAAATCATTTGAATGAAAACCCCAATGAAATGACCATGTATGAGTTATAAATGCTTCCTTCCGTCTTTGGTTGTTGTTTTATGTTTTTTTTTTTTTTTTTTGGGGGGGGTGTAAAGAAATAGTTCAATTTTTATTTTAGTTACTAATAATGTACTTAAATGTAAATTTGTCCAAGGATAAAATTGTGATAAAAATTTTAATTAAATTTGGGGGTTGAAAAGGAAGTATATGGGGGTGCCAATAAAGGCCCCCTAAATAAAATTTAAGAAATCCATACCTTCCTTGACATACTTGGTCCAATAGTATTAAGCAAAAACAACTTATTAACCCAAATCATTATAGCATTGGGTCTAACTCAAGTGAGCTATAAGTCCAAAATTCTCAAGTACACACACTTGCAAAGCAATTAGTATTTTGGGGACTAGGAAAAACTAAACTAAGAAGCTAGTAACAATCATCAAGAACTAAAAGCATTCATAGCATTTGATTAAATATCAAAATGGTTGTCATTTCATAAGATCTTTGCTTACCACTGCATTTTAATTCAGTTGCAGTAAAAAATAAATGAATACCTGCTCAAAAGTGGGAATCACTTTCCGCATAAGCACACCTTAAAAAAAAAAAAATTGTTTAAAAGGCTATGTTTGGTTTAATTACGTTTCACAAGCTCTAGGCCATATAAATTTTTCAACCACCAACCTTATAGGCTAGCCTAGGTGATCTAATGCCATCGGGTGTAAGATTACCCTCCACAAAAATGACAGAAGAACACAAAGAGGAACAAAACCAAGAAAGGAATCCATTATGATGCAATTTACAAACAAGACCAAGAAAAAGCAATCCATTAAAACTCTTAGCACTCGAAGCCCAAAAAGAAGCCAGGATAGAGGCTCTATCCAATAAGCTCCAAATATCCTCTAACTTATCTTTAAAATCCTAACATTTCTTTCCAACCAAATCACCCAAAATATAGCTAGAATAACACAACTCCACAAGATTGAAGCTTTTTTGGACAAGTCAAGCCCTCCAAAATCAATAAGAAACATACTAGAACAATTAGCAGGCGGGATCCAAAAAATGTCAGCAACTTGAAAAAGTTGAGAGCACAAGAAATTCGTAGTTGAACAATGTAAGAACAGGTGATCTGTTGTTTCTACCTCTTTCCTACATATTACACACCAATGAGGAAACAGGCAAAAAAAAAGGTTTCCTCTTCTGAAACAAATCACTTGTGTTAGTTTTTCTATGAGCAACAGACCATGCAAATACCTGCCTTTTAAATGCACTTTAGATTTCCAAACCATCTTGGACAATAAATTATGATTGAATAAATAATATTTCAAGCTTCTCTAATAATTTTTCTAGGTACCCTTGCTTATCATAGGTAATTTTATCCAAGGTAACTTGTGACATGGCTATCGTTCGGTATTGTTAATATCTCTGCATAAAAGTGGAATGCTGGTGCTTGAGGTGGATAGTGGTATCTACTATCAATTCCTAACTGCTATAGCTGTTCCTTTTAAGTTCCTTACAAATCAGTTGGATCACTTCTCTTCATCCAAAAATAAGGTAAAATAAATCAGTTGGATCACTTCTTAGTTCCTGCACAACTCCCATTCCATTGACTTGCTCTGAGAATTACTTGCTACCTTAACTGAAAGGATTTCTTATTGCCTACTTTTTGTTGTTGTTGTTGTTTTGTTTTTCTAGTTGCCTACTTTGAATGTCTTTTGACACACAGATGGGGGAGGGGAGAGGAGATAAGAAAATGCTATAGAACCCACAGACTGAAACTGCTATGGTGGCAAGTAACTGTGACTTTCTGCCCCAGTTGTTTCATTTTTATGTAATTTCTGGGCCTTAGTTCCATATGTAACACTTGGACAAAGGATAATAGGTTAACCTGATGCAGATGAGCAGCCTGATGGTAACTTGAACTCGTTTCATAGGAAATCTTTTCCAAATTATATCATGTACTCTATAAATCTGGAGGAAATATTTACTTAAAGATGAGGTAAAAAATTTTCCACAACTTGCACACAGAATGACGTAACTAAACTTTTACACAATTGTAAGGAATATACACAGTTTGGAATAAAAGTCTATTTCAGAATTTATTCTTCTATAGAGTTTGCATACAAAGATTATTTGACTCTGATAGCAATGATACCACTAATGATCCATATGATCAATTTGAAGTCCAAGCAAGGCATTGTACATGAACTAGATTTACTATGATTGGCAATCATAGAGCTTACCATTCATGATATGATTCCTCTAATTTCACCATTCTTAAAATAGCATAACCAACCTGGCTTCAGTAATTCCTTATTCCACATTATTATGACTCAGAGCATCAAAAGGATTATGTTCTCATGCAGCCACTGGCTCTGTAATACGTTTTGCTTCAAGTGTCTTTTCATATTCCTCAATAGATTTGAAGAGCTCTGAAAAGTTTCCCTTCCCAAATCCTCCACACCCGCCCTTCTGGTATGTCTTCCCTTCCTCATCCTTGAGCATGCACCCTACTCTTTGAATTATCTCTATAAATATGGTTGGCCTGCCCAAAAGATATAAGTAAAAGCAATTAATCCAAGAATTCAAGAATAGAACTTAAGGCCTTCTAAATTCTTTGCACAACTTCCCTGCCATACATATCTTTCAAAGATAGGAGTAGGCTAGATGCCTCGATAACTTAACACTTTCAACATTATCAAAAAATTAAGAATATATTAGATATAATAAATCATAACCTACCAGAAGGAATGCTTCACCTTAAAAAATTTTAATAAAAAAGAGAAGAAAGCAGGATGGAAGATTTTACCAACATTAGTTCCCTTCTTCCATTTTGTCCAAAATCCAAAACGTTCATTTTTTTTCTTTTTTTTTTTTTTTTTTGATCAACAACAACAGCAATAAAATACTTCTTCGCACATAAGCTCAACAGGATCTGGTATCCGGCAAGTTTGAAGTGGGTGTAAAGCAAACAAATAAAATTCAAGTGCATGTAATGAAAAGCATATAGACTAATTTCGAATGCAAAAAGTTCGAAATAGAATGATTTTAATCCTACTTCGCAAAGGTCCCCAATTATATAAAGGACTATATGCAACTGTAGGAATTTAAAGACTATTAATCATAAGAAAATTCTGAGTAATTTGGTTGTCTTGCAGCAAATGAAAAAACAAGAAATGATTTTAGAAAATTTCACTATCACAAAATAAAGCATGTCACAAGAAGTGCAACAGAATTTAAGGGACTGGTACAGGTCCCCATGGGTGACATGAAGATTATCAAAGACATTATCATCCTTTTGAATAAAGGTGGGCTTCATATCTTCTTAACTAAACAGCATTTGGTACGACAAGAAAGAAACCAGAGGAAATGATTCCGTAAAATTCACTTCTACATTACAAAATATTCCTCAAGAAAATTTCGAGGGACCCATATGGGCCCCCATGGGCAATTTGAAGTTAGAAAGCCACTACAATAATCGCAACTGAAGTAAAGGGCAGTCTGAGGAATAGGGTTCAATTCACAAATTATTGGGCTCTTCTACCGCACCACCCCACACTACCTTGCCCAGGATATCCAAACATGTTCCAATTGCCATCTTTATGACTGAGATTTTTTTTTTTATTTTTTTTTTTTAGGCAATGAAAAAACTTTATTGATAATAACTTTATCACTGAAATGACAATCAACTTTTTCCTAATACTTCAGCCTTAAAGGAAGAGGGGTGCCTGATTATCAAGAATAATGATGTCCAATTGTCCATAAAACAAGATTTAGTGATAGAATTTTATATGATTTAGAAAAGAGTTCATTGTGTTTATAATAGCATTAAAATGAGTCTACTCTTCAATACTTGTTTAGACTAGGCGTTCTAAGACTTCAGAATAGTAACCCATTCCTTTGGTGATTATAGTAAAGTCTCCATGTTACAACTAAATTGTGAAATTCAACCGTTCATAATATTTTTATTACTATATTATCCAACTTTTCAAATATTTCCCTGAGCCTTCTCATTTTTGTAATCATATTTAAGCGGAGTAAACAAAACTATTAAAATGACTAATTCTTCCAAAATCTTCCAAAATTTTAAAAGAAAATATAACAATTTTATGCGAAAGTGGTCAGCTTTTTTTTAAAAAAATATATTTAATAGACATATATATATATATATATATATATATATATCCTCATTTCAATATAAATATGAATGTAGCCAATTTAATGTAATTTGATTGAATATATAAACAGTAATCCTGGCTCTCCAAATTCCCTCAAGTAAGATGGAACCTTGATGGTAGGGTGTAAACGTTGAACTGACTCCACAAATTTTTTTTATAGTTTTTTACGTCATATAAATAAGTTCATCTCTTTAAAATGAAGACACTTTTGACTTACTTTAAGGTTGGCCCTATATCTGCACTACTTCCACTACAATTTGTGATGACACCCCCAAGGATTACATAAAAAGTGGAGCAAAAGCACCAAAAAAATGAGGCGAATATCACCACCCTCTAGAAAAATGACCTCATTTCTATCTTTTCTCAACTATTATGCACACACAATCAAATACCAACTTTAAGTCAAAACCCAAAAGTTCTTTTCTAAACACAAAATTGACTAACGTAATCCACATACATCCTACTCATATGTCTATAAATAATATGATCTAGACCCTAGGATAACATATCAATTAACACCAATGTTAAACAATAAGGGGTACATGACAAAAAATCCCCCTAAACTATAGGTCAATTCCACAAAAACCCCCTCCATCAAATTGAATACCTATTTTCATCAAATTTTTATAAAAGTAATGGTCATTTTTATAAAAGTAATGGTCTTTTTTGGTCAAATTTAATGCCTAAACCAAGTATAAAATGCTATTTTAGCTATTAAATTGGTTTAATGGCATTGTGTGACACTCACATGATCTATTTCCATCATATTTTTCAACTATAAATAACTAGTAGGGGCAAAGTATCACAACTTGACAATTCATGGGATGCCGATCAGAAACAATTCATGGGATCATTTATTTGCTTTTAAAGTTTAGGGAAGTTTCCTGAAATTGACTCAATTCAGTGGAGTTTTGTATAATTTACCCAAAAATAGTAAATATTTTTTTTTATCAGAAAAATAGTGAATAGTTAAATAATGAAAAGGAAAAACAAATAAAAAAAAAATGTGATCATTTGGGTATTCATATATACCTGTCTCCCACAGGCTTGGTAAAAATCTGGAGCAACGTGCCCTGATCGTCCCTATCCACCAAAATCCCCAACTCTTCACACTCCTTAATCTGCTCATCAGTCAACACATCCCCAGCTCTATTCTTCAAATTCCTATAATACGTCGGCGGTGGCGACGGCATAAACTCGAACCCGCCTACCCCACTTCGCCGCCTCATCTCCCTCAGTGTCCTGAATATATCCTCACTCGCCAGCGCCAAATGCTGCACGCCCGCCCCCTCATTGTGCTCCAAATACGTCTGTATCTGACTCTTCCTCTTCGTCCCAAACACCGGCTCGTTCAGTGGCAACAACACCATCTCGTCATTGCTCGCTAACACCATCGAATTCAACCCGCTCTCGCTCGTCCCCACATCATCGGCCGTGAATTCGGCGAACTCGTGGAAACCCGTGAAGCCCTTCACATACGAGATCGCCGGGGCTAATTCCGGCACATTGCCTACCGCGTGATCCAGCCGTCGGATCCCGAAATCCAACGGAAAGGATGAGATTTCATCCATGGGCTCAAAACCCGGCAAGAACCACGAATCAGGGTTCGAATCAGGGTTAGGGTTAGGGTTTTTGTAACTGACGTAACGCAACACAACATCGCCGTATAAATGAACCTCGCTGAGGACGACACGGCCGTCCAGAACAACCGGCGGCGACGAGGGTTTAGCGCCGTGGGCGACGCTGGTGTTGAAAGCCACCTCGGCGTCTTCCACTTCAATGGCGATGGCTCGGACGCCGAGGCCGTGTGAGGCGGAGAAGGCGCGGGAAGCGGAGTGGTCGAAGGTGGGGATGGTGGCAGTGGTGGCGCCGGTGGAGGCGATGGAGGGGGAGTAAGGGGCGGAGAAGAGGAAGCAGAGGTTGCCGGAGCGGAGGAGGTAAGAAGCGTGGGTGTCGTTCCCGGTGGAGAGGTCGGACTTGGCGACGATCGGCATGCCGAGCCCCCAGGAGAATCGGCGAGCAGTGTTGGTGGCGTCGGAGCACCAGAAGTCGAGATGGTGGAACCGCTTGACCCGGAACCGGTCCGACTTGGGGTTGTTGCGCACGAAGTTGGTGAATCCCACTAGCTTGAACCCCGGCGCAGGGTTGCTATCTTGCGCAGCAATCTCAGTATCCTTACCCATTTTTTCGGCTTGTTTTGCAGAAATGGGCGGACTATTCCAGTGTCTATATAGACAACGGGAGTGGGCAAAACGGAAACGAAGACTTCTTCCTCAGTGAGTCGTGGATAAATATGACCGGTGTGGACACGTAAGCATGTTTATCATGTACCTGAAGACTGAAGTGGATCAGCGGTCATTTATTTATCCAAATTTAATGGGCCCTCCTGGATTTGGGGGCAGGTTAATTTGGTAAGTGGAGGGGTAGGGGGTGATTATGTAATCGAAGCAGATGCGTGTAGGATCATCGTACACGGACAGTCACACAGATTGAAGGTCTGGATGATCCATCTCCATCTGAAGCAGAGGCGTGAAGAATTGGGGTACCCATAACCGGGATAATGACACAGTCAGAAGGTCGTTGGTGGTAAGGGTTTTAGGAAAAGCCAACCTGTTTGGACTTTGTTTTAATCCACTCAACAAACCAGTGTTCAAGTTTACTTCTAAGATAAACAAATCAAATTCAAATACTCCTTATTATTTTGAACTCCTTGATTTATTAGCCATTCATTAAACTCGTTTCCAATCAAATTATTTGAAATTGATTTGGGAACTCATCCAAACTTGCTCTTAGGCTGAACAAGTCAAGTTCAAATCTTATTTTAAACTCATTAATTTTTTTTGTTTTTATTTTTTTTTTTGGTAGAAGAAAATATGTTAACATCAACATGGGCTGAATCTACCGATACTATCTTCCCAAAGAATACCTAAATTTTTTTTCGAAAAATTGGAATCCCAAATCTAATTACCTTTAATCATGTGACGTAAATTAGTTAAGAAATCAGCAACTTGATTTCCTTCTCTATAAACATGATTTATTCTAATTTTCATATTACATTCTAAAATAATCGGCAACTTTGTGACTTAGTAATACTATTAATGACAATACTAGCATCTCCTTCTAAATAAATTCTTTTAAGCTCATTAATTTAACAAGCCAAGTTTAAGAAATCTATTATTCAACTCGGCTCAACTTGTTAATAAATCTAGTCGTTGTATGAGAAAAAATCAATCTAGGCAATTTTCAAAATACAAAGTTGACACGTCAAGGAAGAACTTCTATGTAACTGTGACATGGTCACGTGGTATCACAGGTCAATGAGATCTAAGCAAAGTGGAATGGTCATGTAGATCTCATTAGCCCATGATACCACGTGACCATCTCATACTTACATTGAAGTTCTTCTCGACACGTAACCCCAAAGTGGCCAAAGCAATCTAGTTCAGTTCGGTGATCAGATCTTATTACTAGCTATTAGCATTAGCATGCCTCCAATTCGGGTCACGAGCTTAGAAAGGAACGTCTGCAACAACAAACTGCAGCTCAAGAACAGTTCCACTAGCAGAGTTGATATAGAGCTCGAGCTCAACGCCAAGCCAATGCGAGAAGCCATCCAAACAATAACCAGACATTCTGATAGATGCTAAATAGCTTAGGGCCTTTCGCCCCTCAATATGCGAGCATTAACCAAACCAATGTCAACTGTCTTAACCACAGTCCCGACGGTTTTCCTTAACCCAAGTTAGGTCATTAGATCTAACCACAATCACAGTTGCAACCATGGTTTGGTTACTTGGACTTAACTATAGTTAAGTAGCTATTCCATTACCCATTACCATGGTTAAGCTCTAATCAAACTAAAGTTAATCTGTTTATCAATTTTTCATATGCAAAATGACCAAAATCAATAGCCGCATGTGGATTTTGGTTAGGTCCTTGGATATTCTAACTTATCCCATGTCTTTATGCATTTTGGTTAAGTCCTTGAATATTTTGATAGTTCTACAAAACTTTACCATTTTTTTTCTACTTTTTGAAATTATAGTGTAGCTTTTATGTTTGTGTTGTTATTTATACACCCATCAGTCCATCACGTTTTTTTTTTTTTTTTGGGTAATTGAGAAAAGTCTACACCAACGACGATTATATCTGTCAATAACATTATCAGATAAATATCTAAAATTTCTCTAAAAAAATTAAAATCCCAAATCTGATTACTTTTATTCCTATTACCTAAATTAGATAGGAAATCAGCAACTCTATTTCCTTCTCTATAAACATGATTTATTCTAATTTTCATACCACACTCTAAGATAATCTTTTCAATACAATCATTTAAAATACTATAAATGTTCCCATGGCAACTTTTTAACTTGCCAATACTATGAATGACAATATTAGTATCACCTTCTAAATAAATTCTTTTAATCCCTTTTTCCTTAGCAAGAATAAGATCATTCCAAAATATAATTGCTTCCATTTTAGGCACTGTGGTATTATCATCAAACCAAACCGCTTGCATAATAATAGGCTTACCATAACTGTCTTTGATAGTAGAACCAGCTGATCCCTTTTTATTTAAACTACCCTTCATCAAGAGAAATCCATCTAATAAATCTTGTACTTTTTTTCTTCTTCTTTTGCACCCTATTCATGATATTAGAAGATTGAAGGTTTAGCATATCCAAAGAAAAGTAAGAAAAAAGGTTTGTTGCTCTCTCAATAACTAAAAATTTATTAAAATGATCACTTTTAAAAATAACATTGTTTCTTGCACACCAAATTTGCCATGGTAAGTTTGCTATTATTTCCATTATCTTACTTCAACTTCGCTCTTTCCCATTAAAATTCTTATGAATATTTTCAACCCAAACAACTATATTATCTACATCCGCGTTAGGCTAGTATAGGACAAGTTCCTATCACTGTATTCCAAACATCTCTAATATATCTACAATTCATAAAAATGTGGTCTTGATCTTCAATATCTTCAATTACATAATGGGCAATTAAAATCAATATTAAAACCTCTATCACAACGAATATATTGTCTCTCCATCACCTTTGTGTTACTAATATTCTAATAATGATAAAATTGACAATCTTCTATACTTACATTCTTGAAATGGTAACTTAAACCTATTTAAAGCTAATTTAACATTATTATTAAAAAAATATAAAAATGAAAACAAACAAGCAAACAAAGGGTGGTGATATTGCTAGAACCCAATTCTTTCCTTCCACATTAGTTAAAATTAGGGAAAATGATAAAACGGTGGGTCAAAATAAAAATAATCCAAAAAAGGCTAAAAACTCTCATATTCCTTTCAAAGTGACAATAATGAATTTTATTTCCAAAAAGAGGAGATTTAGGGTCAAATGTTCATTATACCATTTTAGTAAAAAAAAATTCTTTTTTTTACCCCACCCAAATCTTATCAGAACACTCCTATCTCCTTATTAAATAAAAATTAACCAATATTTAACATTTGTGTTGAGTAAGAGAAAAAAAAAAATGGTTCTCTATTTCTTTTTCCTTTTTTATTTTTTATTATTACTTATAGAAAAGCATGATTTAAATTTAATTTACCTACCCATGCATAGTCCTCTTTCTTAAAAAAAAAGGGCAGTGTTATTGCCAGAGTCATTTCTGTTGCTTCCACGGTATTGCAGAAGTTTATGTTATTTATGGACAAATTTGCCCTTTCAAATTAAAGCTTCAAAAAAAATAAATAAATAATACGGAAGATACATTGGAGATAAAAGCTTCAGAAGGGAGTTGCTGGTAGACGAAATACACAACAAGAAATCTTCGGCCAAATCTGCAACTTTCGTCTCCTAACAATGCCGTCGCAACATTTTCAACTGGCAGGACTTGACCTGGGACTGCCATGGTTGACCCCCTTTCTCTTTCCTATCTTCTCCTCTTTTCACTTTTCTATGTTAACCTTTCTCTCTCTAGCTCATTTTCTCTTATCTCTCTCATGTGTTTGAACTAACCCTCCATTAATTAGAAATTAATGGATTGCACTATCTCTCTTTCAACCAGTCTTCTACCACATATGGAACTATAGAAATAGGTTGCACCTCCTCTTTTCTTCATTTCTTTCCATCCTTTTTCTACAATGTTTCTCACTTCTGCTAATGTTCCCTAACCCCAAACAAGACGCCATGGCCAAATATAAAAACACAAAAACACAAAATTAAAGCCATGGCTGAGCTCCAACCCTGCTTTTAAACACTACCATGGTTGCATCTTTTTCACTATTTTGGCTTCACCGTTAATTATAGTCCCAAAAATCCACCCGCCAAAACTTTCTTAGCAAATTCGTACATCCTGAAAACCCATTTAGAACTCCCCTATTTGTTGGCTAGTGTTCTTATTGTAGTCAACCAAAGTGTTTGAAGATGCATCAGACCTCTCTACAACTTCAGCTCACTTTTTTTGGAGGTGATACGATTGGAAATTTTGGAAATGTCTTTTTGCTTATTATTATGTTTCACAATTGAGAACAGATGGAAGAAGAAAATAAATGACGGGGACTGAAAATGAAAAAGGGCAAACTTGTCCTATCCAAACATAAAAATTTAGAATGCCGTGGAACCAACAAAAGGTTTTCTGGCAATATCGCCATCCAAAAAATAAAGTATGTAATAATGGTCAACAACACTATATGAAGAGGGCTGTCATTACTAATTTACCATACGAAGAGGACCAAACATGGTCACAAAAACTGCATTAAAAATCCTCCACTCCTTGATTTTCATCATCTATGATTTAGAGCCATTTATAGTTATTGTTTTGTTCAAAAGATTTATATTCTCCTTATTATCAATCTCTAGAGTCTAGACCATTTGTTATGTCAAATATTTAATACTATCTCCGAAATTTTTTTTTTTTAAAAAAAAAATGTTATTTTAAGCTTATTATAATGCTCTATAACACCATTAAATGAAATTTTAAAGTCTCAATGGAATGATTTAATAAACTCAACATTTATGGACCTTGTCACGATAGAACCACTTAAAAGTATACTATTTGTAGGAGATCAGATACTACCATATGCAAGGATGCCTTCCAACCATTGGAAAAATAAAAATTAAAAAACTTTCCACATCCAAATGTATAGATGATTATTATTCTAATTGAAATATATATATATATATATATATATATATATATATATATATATATATATATATATATATATCCACATACACATATAAAATGTTAAAAGAGCATAATGGTTATTATGAAATGGTAGATGGTGGATCCCCTCTTTTGGGGATTAAAGTCCATTACTACCATTTTGAATAGAATTAGGGGGGAAATATGCCAAAATTCCATTTTAAGAAAATCATCAAGCCAGCAGTCACAATTGTGTTTTTCTATAGGCCCAAGTCCATATTAAAGCACAAACGGTAACGTTTCAAGAAAACGTCAGTTGATCCTTTTTTGAAAATTTCAACCTTGCTCATCTCAACTGATATGCCCCCTCCCCCCCCCCCTCCCCAAACTAAAATTTTTGCTATGATTTTTTCCCTTTTTTCTCCCATGTTTTCCGATATAAATAATAGTTTTCCTAATATATTGTAAATCAACAAATTTTGCCATTTTTCTGTGATTTTTTGCCATATCAATGTGTTCCTTTTTCTCTCCCATGTCTTTTGATGCAAATATCGGTTTCCTTTATTGTAAATCAATGGATTTTATTGTAGAATAGTTACATTATATCACAATTATGAAACTATTTGCTCGGATATGCAATGTAATACCTTAACAAACAAAAGAATATAATATCCTAGTCTAAATGTGATAATAATCAAATTTGATAAATAATTATTATAGATTTACAACATGAAAATCTTCAATTCATACAATTATATGCTTAGAATGTTACATTCTCAAATAGCTATGTGCTAGCTTAAACGGTTACATGAATAGAAATAGAGCAAGTGGGGAAAATAGTTTCAATCCCATGTGTAACTGATTCGTTCTTAAGCACCGTGCAATGCACAAACTGTAAGGAACAAATTGTTTGTAATGCCCGTGTCATTTAATTAGTATAATCTCACCTTTAATGCATGATTTGCATGTACATTAGTTGATTTGTTGGGTATTGTCACGCATAGGTATTGCATGTGTATGATGTTGTTGTGTTTGCGATTTCACATTTTTAGACTGCTAAAATTTGGCTAAGTGTTGGGAAAAAATGGATTTTCGTAAAACTTCGTTTTTAAAGATAATTTTTAGCGGTAATGGAAGTTTATAATATTATAAGACATTTATGATTTGTTGGGTATTGTCACGCATAGGTATTGCATGTGTATGATGTTGTTGTGTTTGCGATTTCACATTTTTAGACTGCTAAAATTTGGCTAAGTGTTGGGAAAAAATGGATTTTCGTAAAACATCGTTTTTAAAGATAATTTTTAGCGGTAATGGAAGTTTATAATATTATAAGACATTTATGATTTTATGGGATTTTATTACCACGATTCGATCGGTTTTCTCGTATGTTTGTTTTTGAAAAATCTGTCGGGAGTTGGATTTTGTACTAAAACTTGAAAATGAGATTTTGATATACTTGGAATTTGATTTTTCTGATATTTTATTTGGATTCAAATGGGAGGTTATTTGCTTATTTTCATTAAATAACTTAAAGTAATCTTCTCCATTCTTCTTTTTACTTAAATATTTTTAATGAAAATAAGGTAATGGTCTATGCTGTAGAGGTTTATGCTACAAAAATAAAGTAGTGGTCTATGCTGTAGAGGTTTAGACTCATTAGCATTTGTTATTGGGCATTTCTGGCATGGGCAAGGCCGATCAATCGGAGGTGCTATGAATAAGGCAATTAGATTCTACCATGGTCTGATCGATCGGGCCTCAGACCCCGATCGATCGGGCATCGCAGATTTTGCAAATTTTTTTAATGTGCGTCAAAAGACGCATGTGCTCCTCACCCCTTTTAAAACCCTCATCCCATGACTTTTACACCCCATTTTCAACATTTTACACCAAGGGAGCTTGAGAGAAAGGAGAGAAAGGGAGTGTTTAGAGAGAGAAAATCACATTTTTCTCTTGCATGCTTGGGTTTTTTACTATCTCACCTCATTTCAACGCTTGGATTCGTGTTCTAGGGGCTAGATCTGAAGATCTACACGTGTTTGGAGAGGATTCAAGCTTGATTTGTGGAGTATGGAGTTTGTTCTTGCATTCTAGGCTCAGATCCAACCTTCCCAACACATTTTCTCTACGTTTGGTGCAACTTATTTGAGGTAGGTGTAATTTTCATGTGTTTTAACCATAGGGATGATAATGGGTAAGATTATAAGCTCCTATATGTTGAATAAAAATGTATATTAGTGTTATTTATGAGTTTACGTGATTTTTGGGTGTATTATCATGTATATTTTGTAATGCATGTACTGAGGAGTCTAGTTTACATAACCCTATATTTAGGAATATTACATTTGGGAGTATATGGGTTGATATACTTGTTATATTTTGGATTGTTTTGATTGTATATGCTATGTAAATTCTTATTAGTCTATATTTTACATGTTTTACATAACCCCACATGTTATATAATTATGGAATAATTATATATTATTGAGTTCTGGAATAACTGACACGTGTATGGGTTTTTATGCTTTTCATGATATTCATTGGCATAAAATGCATGAAATGGATTTAATTAATTACTTAGTAAAAGTATATTAAAGGGTCATTGGATGTGGACTACTAGCGGTCAAAAGACTTAGCGGTATTTTCCGTTCCTTTGGTCCTAAGTACTTTCTAGTTCCAGGTAGGAACCCTTGTATTCCCAAATCTAAGGCTACTTTTCGGTTCCAAGTAGGAACCCTTGTGTTGTCCTCTTGGAGGTGGGTTTAAATCTTCCGTTTCCGCGCGAAAACTCTTGCGGGAGTGGTCGATAATTATGGAATATGTTAAATGGACATGAGTCGCATATCATTCATAACATTACATGCGTTTCATTATATTTTAAGCATGATTTAAATTGGTTATATCATCATGATTTGGTTATTTCTATATGAAAATTATATCTACTAAGTTTTATACTCACTCCTATATTTTATAAACCCTTTTCAGATGATTTCATAGCCGGGGAGACCTCGCCTTGAGGTGTTATGCTTTGATTGGAACTAGCTAATTGTCAGATCATTTTGGAACATTATTATGATCTTGAACAATTTTGATATCATAGTTATGTATTAACTAAAACACTTTTGTATTTGGCCAATGGGCACTAGACATGTAATAACTTCTGATTTGTAATATTTTAATTTCGTAGGTCTCCTTATATGGTTTATTTCGCATGTGATGATACCAATGATGGTTAACAGGGAATTTTATTACTATTTTATACAGGTTTTTATTATGGTATGTTTTATTTACGAATGGGTCATGCCGAAATTTTTATTGAAATTACAGGTTTTCTAACACGTGCTATGCACGTTCCTCCTAAATGATTTTCTTAATTAAACTGGATTTATTAATATTGATCACGGCTTAATTAATTTGGGTCGTGACATTGTTCTCGTTAGTTTTTGTTATTAGTCTCATGTGTCCGGCAACTTATGTTTTCTTGCGTTTTTTTTTTTTTTTTTTTTGGAAATGGAATCCTTAGAATAGGATTTTTCCAATTTCGTTGCAATTTTTTCTCACCAATCGTGGTTCTAATACCACTTCTCCTTTTCTTCTAAAAAGAAAAGAAAAAACAAAAAAATAAACCCTACAACAATGAACGTGGAGCAAGATGTTAGAGCACTTATTTGCGATAATAGAGGTGATAGTTATGGGAGAGGAATATGGAGCAATTTTTGGGCAAGATTTTCTCTAGAAATTTTGGGACGATCACAATATAGTGTTTACTGTTTACAATGCCATGTCAATTCATGTCAAGGCAATTTTGTCTCGCAATATTGTAGTGTTCTTTACGCTGTAATTGTTTTTAAGTTGGACTTCTGTTAACATAAGTCTCAAAATTAGGACTTGTGGCCAATCACCTTCGAATAAGAGAGATTTGATCATTTATTTGAAATTACTTTTATTTTGACCCACTTTTTCATTATTCTCCTATCAAGAATTCTTAATGTTTTGAATATACTATTTTACTCTTTAAAGTTAAAATTAATTGAAACGAGTGTTCCAAAAATATCCCTGGTCCCTTCCACTGAGGCCTCTTGCTTTCAGATACACCTTCTCCTTAGTTCTTTTCTTTTTTCTTTTTGGGAAAAATTACAGATTGCCCCCCTCATCTTGAGCAGAAATCACTTTTCACCCCTCATCTTTAAAATCGAACAAATAACCCCCTAAAGTTTCAAAAATATTCACTTTACACCCTTCCATCGGTTCAACGTTATGATTTTAACAGAAAAAGTCACGTGTGTTGCACGTGACCAACATACTTCACAAATAAGACCAAAATACCCTTATCATTACCCATCGCCACCGTCACTTGTTTTAGCCCCCACGAAAACCCCAACTTCGATTCCTTCTCCGATGAAACCATCCCTCTACTTTTCCAAAAGTTCAAGTTCAGAAAGGATCGAACCCGCTGCGCTGAGAAAAGCAATTCCTGATTCTTTCTTGTCAAATTCTCTCTCCTCCGCGGAACTATAGCTGGCTCAATCAAGTGCTCGTCAATCTCGGTGAAGACAGGCCTCTATCCCCTTCATCTCTAAGATTCAAACCAAGAAAAATATTTTCAACTGATCTACGAGCATACCACAACCATGGAGGTAGTAGATCTCAAAAAACAACAAAAACAGAAATGGAAAAAAAAAAAATCGAAGCATAAAGGAAAAAGCAGCAACGACGGACGGGCTAGCACTCACGCCGGCAAAGCGTTGACCCACCGCCTTCCCCACTACCACTCCTCGCTGTCGAACCCAGTTCCGTCGAACCCCCAACACCCAGTTACTCCGCCACCTAACCCCCTTCCTCATTTGACCAAGACCCCATTTTCATTAAACCCAAAACCCAGATCAGTGAACCAAAACCCCCTTTTGTTGTCGACGACTCTCTCATCCTCAGATCTGGTGATCGCTGTGTAGAGTGGAGATAGGGTCAAAACTCGGCAAGTGGTTCAGAGAGCTAGCCCTATGCCCCCAAGTCACCACGATCAACGGCTTCCCATCGATTTGCAATTGAGATGTGTTCAGATCTCGTTCTAAGAACGTGGTTTTAAAACTCACAAGAGAGAGATATATAGAGAAAGGGAGAGAGAGGGGTGAGATTCAATTAGGAAAAAAAAAGAAGGCAGAAGAGGGGTTCGCCGCAAGCTTACGGCACCGGCTATGGCGATTAGCTGCAGATAAGACCAACCGATGGTGGAGCAGCTGCAGAGGACACGGTAGACGTGGTGACGTCAATGGTGGTGGTTTGAGCTTCATGGTTGGGTGGTGTTAGGGTTTGGAGGTGACGAGTTGCCATTGCAACTCCGGCGAGTTTTTTGTGGGAGTACTCCAATCGCCTGTCCATGTAAGGATCTAGAAGCTTCTCAAGGAAGCTTTATCCAACTTGTTTGTGTAAAATATAGTGAGGGTAAGGATGTAATTTTGCATCTTTAGATGAAAATGTCTTAAGGATATAATAGTCATTTGACGGATTCCGATAACGGCGTAAGTCCAAATAAGATTTTTGAAATTTCAAGAGGTTATTTGTCCGATTTTGAAGATGGGGGATGAAAAGTGATTTCCACTCAAAGATGAGGGGATAAATAATTTTCCCTTTTTTTTTTTTTTTTTTTTTTTCACCCTATCCTCATTTTTTACTCGCCAAAAACCCTAACACTCTTTTTCGCGGCTCACCAAAAACCCATTTTCAAAGACACGGAGGAAAGCCATGAAAGGTTAGAAAATCCACCACCACACCCATCCAGCAAAGAAGCAAGTAGAGATCGACGACGACAACAGCAAGAAGGAGAAAATGGCCAGTGACTCCACTACCATAATGGATCTCCCAAGCTTCATCCTCACGAATATTCTCTCAGAACTCCCAACACAGACCATCTTCAATTGCAGGTGCGTCTGTAAAACTTGGCTCAACCTACTCTCCGATCCCCATTTTGCCAAACTGCACTTCGCACGAGCACCCGTCGAGCTCATGCTTCGAACTAAAGACCGCGAACGCGTCTCAAGAACCCTCTTCTTGGTCGATCTCAATGGCGACACCAGTCGTAATGGTAATGGCGAGATGAAGCTCGATACCAAATTTATCCTCCCAAAACGCAATGCCAAAGCCAATATCAAGCCCGCAAAATCTAAAAAATATAAGTTTACAGAGCGTGAATTCGATATAGGGAATTCGGGCTCTTTTCCCTAAATGGTGAGTTTTTTAGATTTTATTCCAACTTTGGTGTGATTTTTAACTTTATTCCTAGACAGCGATAAATCGTGGTTGCTAACCACGATTTTATTAAAATCGTGGTTAGCAACCACGATTTCAGGTTGGATATACAAATTCGTATTTTTATTGCTCATATCAGTATAAAAAAATTTATACGATAAAATCGTGGTTGCTAGCCACGATTTTGGATTGAAATCGTGGCTAGCAACCACGATTCTATGTTAAAAACCATCCCTCTATATAATGTAAAAAGAGCAGCACTTTTCATAAAAAAATTCTCCACCTCTCTCGGCTCTCGCGATTTAGGGCAGAGATACCCACCTCGTCCTCCGCCGGCGTTGATCCTCGTCCCCCGCCGGCGTTGATCCTCGTCCCCCGCCGGCGTTGATCCTCGTCCTCCGCCCACATCCTTCATCGTCCTCCGCCGGCTGGATGGCTGAGATCTCAAGGGAGGTATGGAAGAAGGTGTCGGTGGTGTGCGCTCGCCGGTGAAAGGAGGGGATTTGTGGATGGCTGAGATCTCAAGGGGTTTTCAAAACCAGGAAAAAAATAAAAATAAAAAATTCTCCATACCTCCTCATCGGTGGTGTATGCTTGCCGGTGAAAGGGGGGGTTTGTGTTCTCGCCTGTGAAATGGGGGGTTGTGTTCTTGCCTGTGAAATGGGGGGGTTTGTGTTCTCGCCTGTGAAATGGGGGTTTGTGTTCTCGCCTGTGAAATGGGGGGTCAGATCCATTCGTATGGGAGGTCAGATCCATTCGTCGCGAAAAAATTCACCATACCTCCTTGTCGGTGGTGTGTGCTTGCCGGTGAAAGGGAGGGTCAAGTCCATTCTCCTCGTCGGTGGTGTGTGCTCGCCGGTGAAATGGGGGGTCAGATCCATTCGTGAAAAAATTCACCATACCTCCTTGTCGGTGGTGTGCTTGCCGGTGAAAGGGGGGGGTCAAGTCCATTCTCCTCGTGGTGGTGTGTGCTCGCCGATGAAATGTGGGGTCAGATCCGTTCGCGAGTCACTCCTTGGTAAACCCCCTTTTCCCTTCTTTACCCATTTTTCCCGCTGTCATGCCATAGCTCGACGATTGCAGTGCGACCAAACGCCGGCAAAAAACACAAACTAAAAATATAAAAAATTCAGATCTACTCCTCTCTCCCTAAGCGGCGGGAGTGAGGTTACTTGGCCGGCGGGAAGGTGGCGGAGAGTCTCTGCATTTTGGGGAAACCTGCAGTTGCCAACACTCAGCGTTTTGGAACTGTTTTGGGGGAACCTTCATACAAATGTGCAAATCTCAAATCTCAGGCTGAACAAAATGAAGGCTTTTACTTCTAAAAGTCGTGGCTAGCAACCACGATTTTATGGTATAAATTTTTTTATATTGATACGGGCAATAAAAATACGAATTTGTATATCCAACCTGAAATCGTGGTTGCTAACCACGATTTTAATAAAATCGTGGTTAGCAACCACGATTTATCGCTGTCTCGGAATAAAGTTAAAAATCACACCAAAGTTGGAATAAAATCTAAAAATCTTACCATTTAGGGAAAAGAGCCGGGAATTCGTGCAATGGCTTGCTCTGTTTGTGCAAACCCTCCACCGATAACCCTTCTGTCGTGTGCAATCCGATCACGGGCGAGTATATAACCATTCCGAAGCTTGAGAAGGCTAAGAATGGAAGAAGTGTCGTTGCATCTGGCTTTGGCTTCAGTCCGAGGACTAACCAGTACAAGATTGTACGGATGGTATATAGGAAGGTTGAGGACGATATTTCAATTTCTAGGATGGGAGAGGACCATATTGTTCTTTGTAGGATGGCTGAGGTATACACACTTGGCACGGCGTCCTGGAGATGCATTGGGTATGCTCCTCACTCACCAAACGGGTCAGTGTTGCCTACCTTTTTGAACGGAGCAATTCATTGGTCTTGTGATAAAAGCGATAGTTCTGATTTCATAATTGCTTTTGATTTTGACAATGAGGAATTCTATGTTGTTCCACCGCCTATTCATTTTGGCAAGAAGCAGAAAAGGGAAATTTACAGGAGGCCCATTGGAGTATTACTTGGTTGCCTTTGTTTAACTGATGCGCCTTCTTATGGTGATCATTTGGACATATGGGTGATGAAGGATTATGCTGTCCAAGAATCTTGGACTAAAGAGTTTGTTATTCCCCTGTATAGTGGCAGCCTCTTTCATCCAATAAAATACTTGACCAACGGTGATATATTGATGGTCTATGCTGAACAGGCGCTGGTATCTTATAATTATGCCAAAAAGCGTTTAAGATATCTTGATATTCGTGGTGTTGACTCGAAGTATGAAGCAATTGTCCATACTCCAAACCTTGTTTCGCTTAAAGATATTATGATGGGAGACAATCTGGAGGTGCAAAATGTCAGGTCGAGGTAAACTTCTGCAATTTTAAGATTCAATTAGATGGTGCCCTCTAATCAACTAAATTTATATAGTTGTTTATATTCTCGAACTATTAACATCTTTGGTTTTTGATTATTCTGTTAGCATTAAAATCAACTGTCGCATTTGAATTTCTGACTTGTTCTAGTCTCCCACAAACACACCTGGAATTTCTAACATAAAAAATTATTTGTCTCTTTCTATTCTCTGCATATTTATTGTAAAGAATTTATTACATGTCTTGGTGGCAAGGCACCTAAGACTTAGCTCCTAGAATGTGCCTCGGAATCAAAATAATTCTCCTGTTAGATTATTTATTGTGTATCGTGATGATAAAACACACAAGAAAGTTAACCCCATGGGTAGCTCAGTTGGCAAGGGATCCCGCCTCAAGAAACGGAGGTCCTGAGTTCGATTCTTGCTAAACCCTTTGGGGCTACCCATACAAGGTTCCGTGGTTCTCATGGGCCTTGGACTTACGTGGTCCATGGGCCCAGGGTATGCCCAAAGGGCTTCCTCGCTATAAAAAAAACACACAAGAAAGTTAATTTGCTTTATTCTATTCTAGCAATGATAAAGTTTTGCCTTACATTGAAGTTGGTTTTGGATATATCTTCCAGTTTCTAAAAAAAAATTTCATTTGATTTGCTTCATCATTGGTTATTCGTTTGAAGTTTATGATCCATCCTTTGGAGTTGATAATGTCCCATTATAAATTTGATTTTGTCTTGTAGTTGCTATGAGTCTTATATATTTGTTAACTATTTAGTTAATGTGGTCTTGATGCCATAAATAGATACTTTAGAATAAGTGTCTTTGACGTAGTGCTTGTTCATATTGAGGATCAATCTAGGTTTTTTTTTTTTTTTGGGTGGAAAAATATGCTTATATTTTATGAAAAAGATGAGTTAAACTAGATAACGGGTCTTTTTTTTTTTTGGCCAGTGGGTTGTTTACATAGCTAAGATAGCTACTTTGCCACTCCCTAATTGACAAAGTTGATATTAACTTTGAACCCCACAACCACCAGTCAATGCCCCAATAAAGAATAAATGTATTTTTTTCCTTGGGAAGAAAGAGATTTTCTTCTCAATTAATTAATTAGTTTAAAAAAAAAATTAATGGCATAGTAAGAAAAAGGCACAATTAATTGGTGACATATCATTTCTAGCTCTAAAGACAAGATATTCTTTGTGGGTTTTTGGGAATTTGGAAGGTGATGCTGGTTGCAAGATTTGATTCTGAATATTTAAAAAACAAAATTGTATTTAATAGGTTGAGGACAACTAACATATAGTCGCCGTAAACTCACAAACCAGTTGCAATGTTTGATTTTGAATAAAAATAAAAAAGTGTGGTTTTTACGTTGAGCACAACTAACCTTTTGTCACAATAAACTCACAAACCAGTGGTGCCACTCCTTTGTATATTTAATCTTTAGGATTGTAGAAAACCCTGATTATATAATCAAGGTTTCAATGAGATGGATATTGTTCCAGTTTCTCATTTTTGGTAGCTGTACCTTTCCATTTGTTGTATATTTCATATGGTTCGATGTTTTGAATTTGGTTAACCACTTACCTTTTTTGATTTTGCTACTCCTAATGCTATTACAGCTCATCATTTCTGCATTCACTTAGATGTATACCTTATTTGGGAATATACTATATTGTGGTCCACAATACCAAGGTTTGGCATCTTACATATCATGTATTTCTGTTAGTTAGTTCTGTTATTATGTTCATTCTAATGGTGCAATATTCTCTCTCTCTTCCATTCCATGCACTTGTACTAGTAACCATATCTCATTTATATATATCTAGAGAAAAAATTGAGAAGGTGAGAAACTATATGCATAGTGTTTGGCTGAGGTCATAAAGTCTTCAAGAATCTCTAAGGCTAGGAGATGTAATTCGTTGTGCATTGCTTATCTTGCTCTGTCAGAAGGCATTAACCAGCTTATCTTGCTCTCTCAGAAGGTATTAATCGGGGCAAACCAAAAGGCTTAGGTTGGGAATTTGTTAGTTGTAACTATTTTGGTGAAATCCTTGTTTGGATTATTTCATGAATAGTTGATGTGGATTTCCTATCAAGGGAGGGGGTTAGATTAAGGCACTTCTTTTTCACTTTTTATTTTCCTTTTGTGTGGGTAGCATGTTGTGACAAGATTTCAATGATGGATCATCTTATATCTAGAAGGTGGACTTTCTGCAATAGGTGCATGATGTACAAGACAAATGCAGAGTGTGTCAACCAGTTGCTACTTCGATGTCTGTTTGCTTTTGAAGTTTGAGGTGGTTGTTTTGTTTGCTTTTTGATCTTTTGGTTCTTTCTTGTTTGCTGAAGGAAGTCTTGATGTTTTGTGTGTTGGAGCAAGATGATTATTTAGTGGTTTTTGTAGTTGTATTTCTTAATCCTTTCATCACAATCACAATGTCCATAAATCAAACAAACAACAAAAGCAGGATTTACAAATTGAGGTATTAATGGTTTGAAAGTTGATGTAATTTGTGTGAACCAAAAAAAAAAAAGAAAAAAAGAAAAAGCAATATATAAGTTATGTAGTGAATATAATTACATTTTAACGCACAATAAGTAACATTTGTAGACAACAAAAGTTTGGGCTTCTTACCTTGTTTGTTGTAAGTAATATTTTCTCCACTTCAAATTTTTGAAAAGCATCAACTTGTAACTCTCCATATGTGACATAATTATATTGCGTGTGAGAGGATAATATTGATATAACTTAAGATCAAGTTCTTGTTGGGTCTGGTTCGTGGTTCAAAGTTCTGGTTGTGGTCATCTTAGTCACAGTTATCTTGTCGCGTCTCAGGCGAGACGCAACTTGACCATGAAACAATGTTAAAAAAATTCAAAACAAATTATTTAAAATTAGAAGAAATAGAGCAATCACATTGGAACCATTAATAATCAAATAATAATAATGATAAATTAAGACTTATAATATGACGAAAATTTTGAAAACAGGTTAATGTGCCATGAAAAATGTATACTATTTGGGTTTTTGATACCTAATACATTCTCATAGTGAAGGTTATATATATGCACATATTTTTTTTATTGAATTTTTAATATAATTTTATATTTATACACACCCACCCACACACATAAAGGACATGAATGCATGATTATCAATACAATATTTACTTCATCAAAAAAAAATTTAGTTGAATAAAGGTAATAACAGAGTTAGGTTAATTTAAATAAAAAACTTAATAAATTATAATTGTTTTTTTTTACAAAGTGTAGGACAGATTTCATGAGTAAAATAAATAAAAATAAATAAGGGTTAGTTTGCAACTAAACTATGTTATAAGAGTCATAAATTTATAACTTAAAGAAAGGAAGTTGATGTTGAAATGCAAGGATTTGGAGAGAATATGTTATTAGATTCATAAATTCATAGTTCAAAGAAAGAGGAATTTGAAGTTGAAATGAAGGGATTTTGAGACATTTGGCCCTTCTGAAATTGGATACTTTTACTTATTGACCAAAAAAAAAAAAAAAATGAAAGAAGGAAAAGAGAGGATATGGGGGTTTTGACTCAAAAATCTCATCTCGACTATCTCGGCCTAGATCATCTTGTCATGTCTCGGTTTCGCAGAGATCTTCGTGTCGTGTCTCGTTCTCAAACGAGACGATATATTTTTATATATAACTTGACTTGGTAGAAAATTTCATCTTGTCCTTTACCAAGACTGTGAATCATGGTTTGGTAGTTTGAGGCGATATATTCATCTCTAACTTAGCAGAAAATCTTGTCTCATCCTATATCGAGAAGGTGAACCATGGTTTGGCTGCTTGAGGCCTCAATCCAAGTGTAGCCATTCAAGGTGGTAATTCTTTACCCAAGCCCAACCCATTGTTTAAAAGCTTCAGTCTAAGCTTACCCATTGGTCGGGTTGGCCTATATTTATCTTCCATAAGCTCCAAACCCATGTACCTCTACTTCAGTTGTGAAGTCTACAACCTAACTCACCTTGGCCATCATATAAACTTTATTGACCAAACATTATTGCCATCATTGTTGCCTTACCAAATTTCCTAAGGTACCCCTTCGATGCAACAAGACGTGGGTACGGATGTGGGATTTGTGCCAGATACAACACCCCTATCCACTGGTCCATATCCAATTTTTTGATCCTTCTTGGCTGATTCTAGTATCCTAAAAGTTGAGCATTTGATGAATTCGATTCCAAGATACACACCTGCACTCAATATCCCCAGCCAAGTCCTTGTAAAAGAGGTTGCCGTTGCCAATTGGTGCGGACACCAGACCTCGACCACAGATCACACAGGTGTACGAGCGCCACCGACGCCGCCGGACAGCACACCCGGTGACCTTATGGCTGGATACGATGGATTATTAGAGAGCTATAGGATTTTATTACCTTTTTAAGACTATTTTAATTTTATTTGGTTTATTTAGATTTCCTTTTGATTATTATGTCTTATTTCCTTAATTAGATGTAATGGAGCCTATTTAAGGTTTCGAATATTAGGGTTTGAGACTCATTTCATTATTATTAAAATTTGGAACTTACGTTTGGGCTGGTTCTCCAGACAAACCCTAGCTTCTTTGCTTCTTTGCTTCTTGCTTCTTTGTTTCTCTTGCTTCTGTTCTTTGTTGCTAGTTGAATCGTGCTTAGTGATATTGTGACTTGAACCTTTGGTGTGGATGTCCTACATCAACTTTGGTATCAGAGCAAATTCCATCCATGGTGCCGAAACCTTCCGCCAATCCTCGCTTTAAGATGCCCCGCGAGTTCTTTCCACAAAAGCAAATCATTCCTCACCCCTTCGTCCTCCCCCACAAGATTTTTGAAGCCACCCGCGCAGCCCTTGCAGAATAACAAGCCTAGAAATCCAAAACGCCCGTCGAACAACCCAAGAAACCTAAGCTTCCCTTTCGTTCTCGCCTCTGAAACCATCGTCGTACCCTCACGAATCAGCCCACAAACTCAAGCCATTACCCCTAACCTCGCGCCAACAACCCCACTGTGAACCCCAAACCCCAAATCCCCTGAAACCCACTCCCAACGAGTCAACACCCACTGTGACTCCAACCCCTTAATCAGCAATTCAACCCCATACCCATTGAAACCAAAACCCAAAACCCAGAGAACACAAAATCCTCTATCGAGCACCCAAAAAAATAAAAAAAAAAATTTTCCGTCAAACCCCATTGCACCCACCGCCAATTTGCACTGTCGACACCCAGCACGAATCCATACCCACTGTGAAATCAAAACCCATCACCACTGTCAACGACACACCCAAACCCCATCCATTCCACCACTGACATCCCCATATCCAACGATCTCCATCGTCGCCATCAGAGGCCACCTTTGCCGGAAACCGCCCTTGCACAACGCCATCTGAGCCCTCTATCACCGCCGTCGGAGACATTCAGCCAACCACTGTCGAAGTCGAGTCACCCCATCGTCGATCCGTAGCTGTCCAGGGCCTGCCGGCGACTCCCCGTCGTCACACCGCCGTCGACATCTCGCCGTCGCCCCAGCGCCGTCGGCCTTGCACTGTCAGAACTCCCTTCGCCTTTGTTGTCTCGAGAAGCTTCCAGCTTCTTAGATACAAATTGGGTTTTAAGCAAAAGAAGTCTTTAGGCTGTTTGGCAACGGGTATCCATTAGATTTAGTTCGCGGATAAGACTATCCTCTTTTGGACCAGGCTATTCTCATCCGGGTTAGTACTATTCCCTCCTCTTTAGTAGATTTTAATTTGTTTATTTTAAATTGTATCAATAATTTTTCTTTGTGCTTGGCTAGAATTCACTGCCAAAAAAAAAAAAAAAATCCTTTTTGCTTCAATCGTTTATTTATTTAGTTTTACCCACTTTGCAAGCCCACCCCAATTGATTACCCAATTTGTCCTATTTCCCCTTGAATTGAACCGAGTCATTCTCACATGCCTTAAAGCACTCGGTTTGATTTATTAATTGTAGAGAATTGTCAAGTTTGTGGTAGTATTTAACTTATTTGGTTAGTTAACACTTTGAATACTAGCACTACATCCTTGCAACTGTCTATTGAATTAGGACTTAGTCTCTGTTATTAAAAGCTTATTGGACCAAAGTGAGTTGAGAAAAAAAAAAAAAAAAAAGAAAGAAAGAAAGAAAGAAAGAAAGTAAAATTGCTTGCTGAAATTGCTTGCCCAAATCTCAGTGCACTTAGCTACCTCGTAAGATCCTTGTTTCATTTTACCACCCCATACCTAGTACATCTTCGCATGCACTTACGTAGTGGTCGTGTTATATCTAGTCCTGAGTGTCAGTTAACCATGGGATCGAGTCAAGAGGACTCCCTAGGGAGACTTCTCCAAGATTTGTACACCAAGTTTGATTCTCAGCTTGCTGAGGAGCGTGCCAGAACTGACGCTCGATTTGAGTTGTTAGAAGTTTCTGTGGCAAAAATTGTCGCTTCCCTAGAAGGCGATCAATGCCAGTCAGGAATCATGATTGACAATACAGATAGAGCACACCCTAGGCCACCTCCTAGAGGTTATGAGCAAAATCCTAATCGATATTATGCTGATTATAGGGACTTTAGGGATCCTGATGATAGAGTTAGGCCGGGGAACAATCAAAATTGAAGCGCCTACTTTTGATAGTCGACTCGACCCAAAAGCCTTCACTGATTGGATCCGAGAGATGGACCACTTCTTTGAGTGGTACGAATTGTCGGCCGATCGGAGAGTTAGGTTTGCCAAAATGAAGCTTATTGGTAAGGCTAAACTTTTCTGGGAAAGTACTAAACTCCTTCTCGCTTGAAAACACCAGCCTCCTATTAATGATTGGGTGGAAATGAAAGAGAAGCTTAGAGACAAATATTTGCCCCAGTCGTATCAAGGCAACCTACTTGACCAATGGAAAAACATAAGGCAAGGGAACCGACCTGCCACTGAGTACATCGCCCAATTTGATGAGTATATGATGCGATGTGACGTGGTTGAGGATGAGCGTATGATTTTGAGTAGGTTTAGGAACGGTCTTAATGATGACCTCCGAAAGGAACTTGTCTTACGTGAGGTCTCAAATTTAAGCGACACCTACACCTTTGTCCAAAATCATGAGCTAGTTGCTAGGCCTCCGTTCTCAAAGCGCACTGAAACTAGAAGCCCATTTCGTTATCCTTCAACTTCAGTGCCTAGGACAACAGCCGGTCCGCCTCAGGTTAGATCCAATTCTACTCCTGCCCAGTTGCGAAAAAGGTATCAAACCCTTTCGTACCAAATAAGGGTAAAGAAGTGATTGGTGCCCTCCCAGACTAAATTCTCGCATCCAATGCTTCAAGTGCCATGGTTTCGGGCATGTATCCTCTAGTTGCCCCACTAAAGAGACCTTATATATAGAAGGTTCGAATCATGAGGGAACTGAAGAAGAGTTGGACGAGCAGATATATGAACCTGACATAAACCATATTGATGATCTCGATGATGAGTTTACTGACTCTAGTCATCAACTCACAATGGGTGTCGTCAGGTGTGCCTTAGCGCAGTCTAGAGAGAATGATGATTGGAGACGAACTACAATTTTCCACACCGATATCAAGTGTGGAGAAAAGGATTACAAGGTGATCATAGATAGTGGGAATTGTATCAACGCTGTGTCATCTAGCCTTGTCTCTCGTCTAGGTTTAAGATCCATGCCCCACCCTAGTCCCTATAATGTCTCCTGGGTTGACACCTCATCCATAGCTATTAAAGAGAGATGCCTTATTCCTATTCAGTTCCTTTCCTATAAGGACCAAATATGGTGTGATGTTGTCCCGATGGATGTGGGCCATATCATCTTAGGGCGCCTATGGCTTTTCGATTTAGATGTTACCATTTATGGTCGCTCTAATTCGTGCTCGTTTGTCTTCAATGGGCAGAAAATCAAGCTTAACCCTTTACAGCCCAAACCTACCAACATAGGTCACAAAGGTCAAAAGAAAGAAATGGGTAGAGAAAAGGGTTTACACATCATTAGCCCCAAAGAGATCGAGAAAGAAGCAAATCTAGGATCTCTTGTGTTTGCCCTAGTCGCCAAGGAAATCCCATCTATTACTCATGAAGAACCACCTGAAGAAGTTATCCCTGTTCTTCATCAGTTTCAAAACCTTTTCCCTGAGGACCTCCCAGATCAACTACCACCAATGCGTGACATTCAACACGCGATTGATTTTGTTCCAGGAGCGACACTCCCAAACTTGCCCCACTATAGGATGAATCTTACAGAGCATGCTGAGTTGAAGAGGCAAGTAGATGAACTCTTGAGAAAGGGATTTATTCAGGAAAGTTTAAGTCCATGTGCTGTACCCGTACTACTAACCCCCAAGAAAGATGGATCATGGAGAATGTGTGTGGATAGCCGTGCAATCAACAAGATTATGGTGAAATACCGTTTTCCAATCCCTAGGCTTGACGTTATGTTAGATATGATGGTCGGAGCTAAGATCTTCTCAAAGATAGATCTGAAAAATGGCTACCACTAAATTCGAATTCGTCCAGGAGACGAATGGAAAACGGCCTTCAAAACCAAGGATGGTCTTTATGAATGGTTGGTCATACCTTTTGGGTTATCCAATGCTCCTAGTACTTTTATGAGAGTGATGACACAAGTACTTCGACCTTTTATGGGTAAGTTTCTAGTTGTATACTTCGATGACATCCTCATCTATAGCAATACCAAGGAGCAACACTTAGACCACCTCACACAAGTTTGTCAAGCCCTACAAGAGGCCAACTTATATGCCAACCTTAAGAAGTGTTCATTCTTCACTACTAGTGTTATCTTCTTAGGGTTTGTAGTATCCTCTGAAGGAGTCTCGGCTGACCCACAAAAGGTACAGGCAATAGTAGAATGGTCTGAGCCCAAGAATATCCATGAGATTCGAAGCTTCCATGGGCTCGCTACTTTCTACCGTCGATTTATCAAAGGGTTCAGTGCTATAATGGCCCCCATTACTGATTGTCTCAAGAAAGGGGAATTCCAGTGGACCATAGCAGCCACTAAAGCCTTTGTGGAGATTAAGAAGAGAATGACTGAAGCGCCAGTTATGCGCCTCCCAGACTTCTCAAAGGTGTTTGAAATAGAATGCGATGCATCTGGGTTAGGTATAGGAGGAGTACTCAGTCAAGAACAACATCCAATTGCCTATTTTAGTGAAAAGCTAAAAGACGCAAAACAAAAGTACTCCACCTATGATAAGGAATTCTATGCTGTAGTGCAATCTTTAAAGCACTGGCGCCATTACCTGCTGCCTAAAGAATTCATTCTTCACTCTGATCATGAAACTTTAAGGTATATCAACTCCCAGAAAAAGTTAAACTTTAGACATGGTCGCTGGGTTGAGTTTTTACAAGCTTATACCTTTGTACTCAAGCATCGATCCGGAGTTGAAAATAAGGTAGCTGATGCCCTGAGTCGTCGTGTTTTGTTACTTTCCATGATGAAAGTACAAATCACTGGGTTTGAACGCCTCAAAGAAGAATATGAGTCATGCCCAGATTTTGGCGATGTTTACCAAATCCTGCAAGATGAACAGACCCTTGAAGTTGATGGGTTTATTCTTCAGAACGGGTATCTGTTCAATGGTAACAAATTGTGTATCCCACGTTCATCAGTGAGAGACTTTATAGTGTGGGAATTACATGCAAGTGGTCTGTCAGGTCATTTTGGGCGAGACAAAACTATTGAAGAAGTAGAGCGCACCTTCTATTGGCCTAGTTTGAAGAGGGATGTTGCCAAAATTGTGAGTCAGTGCCGTATATGTCAATTGGCAAAACATAGGAGACAGAATACCGGCCTCTACACTCCATTACCCGTGCCCGATTGTCCATGGCAAGATGTGAGCATAGATTTTGTTCTAGGTCTTCCCCGTACCTTTAGGAAACATGATTCTATTCTTGTGGTCGTGGATCGTTTTTCTAAAATGGCTCACTTCATCCCTTGCTCTAAGACAGCTGATGCTTCCTATGTTGCCAAATTGTTCTTCACTGAAATTGTCAAGCTGTATGGCCTTCCCAAAACCATAGTGTCCGATAGGGATGTCAAATTCATGAGTTACTTTTGGAAAACACTTTGGCATTTGTTAGGCACAAAGCTGAAATTCTCCACCGCCTATCATCCTCAAACTGATGGTCAAACTGAAGTTGTTAATAGAAGTTTAGGTAACCTCTTGAGGAGTTTGGTAGGTGACAATAATAGGAGTTGGGATTCCATCTTACCCCCAGCTCAGTTTGCATACAATAGCTCTGTTAATAGGTCTATAGGCATGAGTCCGTTTGAGGTTGTGCATGGTTACAAGCCTAGGAAACCTTTAGACCTCCTCCCTATGTCTCCTCATGTTAGGACCTCTGAGTCAGCTGAGGCATTTGCCCGTCATGTCCATGATTTGCACCATGAGATTAGCAAGCGTATTCATGCAAGCAATGAAAAATATAAAACACAAGCTAACTCACGTAGGCGCTATGTAGAATTTAATACTAGAGACTATGTTATGATTCGAGTTAGGCCTGAGCGATTGTCTTCTGGAACTGCTCGGAAATTGCAAGCTCGTAGTGCTGGGCCATTTAAAGTGTTATCACGGGTTGGGCCGAATGCTTATGTTATAGACCTACCATCTCATTATGGGATTAGCTCTACTTTTAATGTTGAAGACCTTGTTGCTTATAAAGATCCCGTAACTATAGCTGATGAACCTTTTGTTGATCCTCCCCAACTCCCATCTAATCATATTGTTCGTGTTTCCCCACCCCTCACTTTTCCACAAGCACAAAAAGATTTTATTGATGCTATTTTGGATGAGCAAATTGTTTCTACTAGGGATGGTGGATTTCAGCGCTTCTTGGTTCATTGGCGAGGCCGTCCTGAATCAGATTGCACATGGATCACCCGTGATGAGCTCCAGCGGCTTGATCCAGATTTATGGGAGTACTATTAGAGTCAACAGGAGCCACACGTGACAGAGTCTCGTTTTCCTCACCCCGGGGGAGTTGGTGCGGACACCAGATCTCGACCACAAATCACACAGGTGTACGAGTGCCACCGACGCCGCCGGACAGCACACCCGGTGACCTTATGGTTGGATACGATGGATTATTAGAGAGTTAGAGGATTTTATTACCTTTTTAAGACTATTTTAATTTTATTTGGTTTATTTAGATTTCCTTTTGATTATTATGTCTTATTTCCTTAATTAGATGTAATGGAGCCTATTTAAGGTTCCGAATATTAGGGTTTGAGACTCACTTCATTATTATTAAAATTTGGAACTTACGTTTGGGCTGGTTCTCCAGACAAACCCTAGCTTATTTGCTTCTTTGCTTCTTGCTTCTTTGTTTCTCTTGCTTCTGTTCTTTGTTGTTGGTTGAATCGTGCTTAGTGATATTGTGACTTGAACCTTTGGTGTGGATGTCCTACATCACCAATCCACCACTACAATGGTATGACCCATTGCTTCAGCACTCCTACTATACTGTGAACTCACAGAAACCACCCAATTACCCTGATCAAACACTATAGCTCCCACTTGGTTATATTATTGGCAAGCAAATCTATAGGCATACATACTATTTTTGAATTTTCTATTTTTTGTTTTCCATTTAAAAAATTGAAAGGCTCATTGTGACCTCGAAATTTTTTTTTTGCCATTTTTTTACCCTTGCATGGATTTTGAAGCACTGTGATTGAATGTATGGTTGTTCGGTGTAATGGACCCTCAATAAGATGGGTCATAAACTAGCCATTGTCAGTGCTAAAAGAGATGAGATTTTGGCTGGTAAAGGTGAGGGAGTTATTTTTTTCATTTAAAGACACTGAAGGTGGAGGACTTCGAAGTTTATTGTTATTGTTGGAATATTAATTTTTAAAGGAGTTTGAGTGATGCCGAAGTAGAGGTGGAGGATAAAATCTAAGTTGCATTCAGTGAGGTTGGATCAGATGGGGAGAATCATATAATATGGACGTCGAGTAGGAGATGGGGTGTTCTTTATGGAAGGTTTCTTTCATTTGAGTGGCAGTGGTGATCAAGGAAGCATGGGAAATGGGGATCCATCCAGGGTGGCCTTCTTTGCATTGACAATGCCAATAGGTGTAGCATGTGCAAGGAAGAGTTGAAAACTATCAAACACCTTCTATCATTGTTGCTTAGCTTCTGAGTTGTGATCGTTTACTCTGTAATTATTTGGACTTCTTTAGCTTTCTCTGAATTTTGGTTGAGGATCTTTTGAAGAGTTGGAAGGTTTAGACAATCCTTGGTCAGGTGAGGTGTGGAAGATGGCCCCTTTATTCCAATTATGATGCGTATGAAGAATGCAATTGGAGGATTTTGTGAAGGCATTGAGCATCCCCGCTTGAGAGAGTTGAGCGTGATTCCTTTATATGGAATGTGATTCCTTGTTGGCCCAGTAATTGGGGGGGTGATTGGGTCCCTGCTCTTATATTTTTGTATATCGGGAGAGAGAGAGAGCCGTGTAGGTATCTTAAGTAGAATCCTTTTATTTCTGGGTCCTAATTCTTTATCTGGAATTCCCATGTGTGAAATGTGACATGGATTCATTATTTTTCCATTTCTTAATTTGTTGGAATCTAGAATGCTTACAACCTTATATGTCGCTGCATATCTGCAGCGGTAGGACTGTAGTTATGATCATGCAATAAGTGGCATAGCCATATTTCATATTTGTTGCCATACAGATTTTCTAATGGTTAAGTAGGGGAAAAATTGATAGTGTCTCATTTCCCTTCTTAGTTCTGAAAAGTTACGAGAAACAGTGTGGAATGTGTAATAATTTCCAAGATAAAAATAATTTTCCTTCTTAGTTCTGAAAGTTTTGAGAAATAGTGTGGAATGTGAAATACTTTCCAAGATAAACTTCTTTTATCTTTCGAGGAAGTGCACATAACATTCTAAGATAACGTGTTAAAATTTGATGGTTCGACAACATTCAGTTTTCTAACGTATGGCATCTAGAATGCTTCCAACCTTGTATGTTGCTAGCTTGCTACATATCTGTAGGATTGTAGCTATGGTCATGCAATAGGTGTGACAAACCATATTTTGTTATTGCCATACGAATTTTCTAGTGGTTAAGCAGGGGAATGAAATAATGTATCATTTTCCTTCTCAGCTCTCAATTATGAGAAACAGTGTGGGATGTGAAATTATTTCCCAGATAAACTTCTTTATGTATGCTACCAAAGATAAATTTCTTTGTTATTACCAAGCCAAAGCCATGAAGAAATTTCAAAGGGAGCCTTCTTGTCCTTGACTCGCGGTTTTGAATTTGGGAAAACATGCCGTCTTGTTTTTGTAGACTGCAAGATGGTTCTGCACTTCTACTGATCAGCTATGTATTTGACAACTACAAATTGTGAGCATAACCATACAAACTGTACTGGTGGTGGTAAACCATATGATTGTGAGACGGCTTTAATATACACTGGATATTCTTGCAGTTAACGTGCGACTGGTGTGGAAAACTAGCATTTCAGCAGTCCTTTTTGTATATTTTTTTTTAAATTTAAATGTTCAGATGATATTAATTGATATCATTTATTTATATACTACTGACAATATGTATGCTGATACAGGTGTGCTGACTCTGAATTGTCCGAAGAGGCTGAAACCCCCTTTTTGGTAGAACGTGAGCCAACAGGATTGAAACCTACGTCTTGGATGGACAACAGTGAAGATGAGGATGATGTTGCAGGTTACTAGCAGCATCTATGGAGGCTGCTGATGTGTTGAATTCAATCCTAAAAGTCCTTTTTGTGCAAAGAATTTTAATGTAGAGTTGAATATTGCTTTAGAGCTTTGTACTCTGTACTCTGTACTCTGTACTCTGGTGGCTAGTTGTTTTCCCTTAAATGGATGTTTTGATACCTTTGGTATCAACTAAGTAAAACCTCTCTTGGGTTTGGAGGAAGGCTATATACCTAGGTCTTGCAGCTTGACTACGTAGGCTATCAGGAGAAAAAGAGCATCTCGAAGTGGCTTGCTTTTGTTGGAGTGACAAGTCTACTGGTATGATCTGCTTGTTTGATTGGATCCCCCTTTACATACATTTGAGAGGTATGATATACAGCTTGATGTGCAAAAGCGTATTGCAGTCTGTAGGTCATCGTGATTTCTTGGTTTAAAAGGAGTTATTGGGTTAAAATATGAATCGATTATGAAGATGGGTGGGGTGGATCATATCAATATGAATCCACGACCGCAGCTGCCACTGACCCTGTTTCCAATTGTTTTGGGGTGTCACCATCCGCTTGAGCTGTTTCATCGGTGTGTGGCAACAAACCGACTGAATAGGAGGACTTTATAAGCACCATAAGATGTAGTGAATAATCAAAATGCCAGTGCTCCATCTATTTGCCCTTTCGCAGAATTTAGACCAAATCAAACACAACGATCCACTGTTATCCTTGCATAACAAATCCCCGACCATACTCCTGAGTGTCGTTTAGCCATACCACATACTTGCACTTTGCATGAATCCATAGCCATTGCCTTGCAACGAGGGATCAGCACTTAAACTACCAGTCACCCTATGAACGTCATTCAAAAAATTCACAAATTCCCTGCACCAGCATGCTCGAAATGTGATAAGGTTTGAGGATAAGAAACCAAACCTCTTTCGATGTCAGCTTCATATTAAAACTATGCTTCAGTTTCTTGGGAAAGTTAGCTCAGGTAAAATGAATAAATTCTATGGTAGATCGTTTTGTGCTTCATAATAATGGTGTAGTTGGTCTACCTAAAAAGGCACCTTCCATTATTGCTCCAGTACCATGGTATCCTCCCATTTCTTCTCGGCTAAAATTAAATACGAATGGGCTTGCTAAAGGCAATCCTGAGTCTACTGCAGTTGGGATGTTTTTAGAAAGTCCAGGGATTTGTGAAGGATGCTTATTGTGCTAATCTGGGGAATCATTCTTCCTTTTTTGGTTGAATTAGTGGCTATTATTCATGGTATTGAGAAAGCATGGCTTCATGGATAGAAAAATCACTATTGGGGAATGGTAATAATGACCAAATCAAGCGCGCAGAGAGAGATGACCACCTTCATGGTGCTCAGCCTCTTGTTGTTGTTTTTTTTTTTTCTTTTTTTTTTTTTTTTTAATGTTCACTTGCCCTATTTTGACCCCCTCTTCGGCCAAGTTGTCTGTCACCTGTGAAAAGAAGGCTTTAAAGCCTTCTAAGTTCTAAAGGCCATCTTATGCGGTTTAATTGTACAGTTACCCATAAAATGGGTATTTGTATGCTTTTAGGGTCCTGCTATTGCCACCCCTCAATTTTATCAACAGCCCCCACTTGTTGTAGTTTTTTTTTGTTTTATGCAAAATATAAAAGATTTTTATGAAAAATGTTCAGGTTATTCACTGAAAAACATCATTTTAAACACTATTGTAGAAGAAAGTTTTTGCAAAATCAATAGTTAGAGTAGATTTTTTGGCAAAAAAATGAAATAAAAACCGTAAATGGCCAAAAAAAGTCTATTTCAACGATAGATTTTTGAAAAATTTCTCTTGTAAAGTTGTTCAAAATGATGTTTTTTAGTGGACTACAGATTCAGTTTTCATAAAAACTTTTTATGTTTTGCATAAAACCTTAAAAAACTAAAACAAGTGGGGGTGCTTATAAAACTGGGGGGTGGCAATCGTTGAACCCATATATATATATATATATATATATATATATATATAGATAATATTTGAGTGAGCCTATTTCTTGACCTTTGATCTGACTATTAATTTTTTTATTAAAATCAGATTACTGTCCACTCTAAACTAAGCTCAAGATAAAAGTTTATTAATAGCCTAGTATGATTGATATGGAGTAATAATTATTTTTAAAAGGGGTGAGAAGTTGAATCCAATATCTATGGGAGTAGCTATTGCAGTTCCTTAACTTTATTTATTCACCCTATTAATTTTAATTTATTAAGGTTTTATGAAAAATATAAAAAGTTTTTATAAAAAATGATCGCACATTTTATTAGAAAACATTATTTTGAACAATTTTACAGAAAGAAAGGTTTTTCAAAATATGTCATTTACGTGGACTCTTTGTTATTTACGGTCTCGGTTTTATTTTTGGTCAAAAAATACACTTACACGAAAGATTAAAAAAAAAAAAATCTAATTTTCATAAAAGCCTATTATATTTTTATAATATGGCGAGAAATTAAAATTAAGGGGTGTGGAAATGAAACTAAGGGTTGCAATAACAAGCCCCAGTATGCATTGCTCTATGGGGTGATGTTTCAAACAAGACTAGGAGGCTGTGATATTAGCTTGCCCAAACCCTACCCTCATTTATAAATTGCCCTAAAACCCCAGCCCTCTTTACTACAGGTCACCAAAAATCCATAATCCACCGCACTCATCCAGCAAAGAAGCATATATGAAACGAGTTAATTATTTTGATATACATTTAACGAACATAGATTATACTAGAAGTTTTTATTTTTATTTTTATTATGAATGTGTGAATATATGAAACCGGTTAATTATTTTTAAAATTTTCATAATATCTTGATTTTTCTTTGACATTCCTAACCTACATGGGATGACTATTTAATTCAATTATGAGTTTTATAAACTCAACCCAAAAAGGAGAAGAAAACTACGAGTTTAAGAAAATAAGAGTCAAAGATAGAGTAAAAAAAACATTTATAAAAAATTATAGGACCAGTGAGGAACAATACCAATAATAATAATGAAAAATATGTGATAATAATTGTAAAATAGAAATACAAAATATAGATAATTAATTAGATTTCGGCACCTCCTCTCACAAGTTGAATGGAACTAATGTAACAAAAAATTAATGCTACTTTGGAAGGGCAATGGCAATTATAAACTAATAAAAAAGAGTATTATTAATACAAATAATATTATTGTCCTTTCCACAAGGGCTAATGCCCAATATAAACCTTGACTAAATGACTAATAAAGTAATAATCTAGTGTGAACAATAATAATTATTTTCAAAAAGTGGTGAAAAGTTGAATACAACATCTACCGCTCCATGGGGGTGATTTTTCGAGTAAGGCGAGGAGGCTCTGAGCCTGTGATATTAGCTTACCCGAAAACCCATCCCCATTGATAACTTGCCCAAAACCCCAGCTCTCTGTATCACGGATCACCAAAAAGGCGTTTTCAAAGATACAGGGGAAGCCTTGAAAGGCTAGAGGAAATCCACCACACCAATCCAGCAAGAGAAGCAAGTAGAGATCGACGACGACGACAAGAAGAAGAAGAAAATGAGTGATTCCATCACAATAATGGATCTCCCAAGCTTCATCTTCACGGATATTCTCTCAAAACTCCCAATACAGACCATCTTCAGTTGCAGGTGCGTCTGTAAAACTTGGCTCAATCTTCTCTCTGATCCTCATTTTACCAAACTCCACTTTTCACGAGCACCCGTCGGGCTTATGCTTCGAACCAATGGCCGCGAATGCGTCTCAAATACCTTCTTTCTTGGTTGATCTCAATGGTGACACCAGTCGTCATAGTAATGACAAGGGCAATGGCAATGGCGAGATGAAGCTCGATACCGAATTTTAACCTTCCGAGACGCCATGCCAAACCCAACATCAAGCCTGAAAAGTCCAAGAAATTTAATTCACGAAGCGTGAGTTCGATATAGTGAATTCGTGCAATGGCTTGCTCTGTTTGTGCAAACCCTCCAGCACTGACCCTTCTATTGTGTGCAATCCGATCACCGGCGAGTACATAACCATTCCGAAACCTGAGAAGGTTAACATTCATGAATGTACCGTTACATCTGGCTTTGGCTTCAGTCCGAGGACTAACGAGTACAAGGTTGTACGCATGGAATATAGGTCGAGCGAGCAAAATTTACAAACAATTTCTAATGCTGCTGTGGTGGGCCAAAGTGGCCATATGAGACTTCCTCCTAGGGCGTCTGAGGTACACACACTCGGCACAGCGTCGTGGAGGTGCATTGGGTATGCCCCTTACACACCACGCCGGTCAGTGTTGACCACCTTTCTGAATGGAGCCATTCATTGGCCTTGTGATAACATTTATACTTCTAATTTCATAGTGGCTTTTGATTTTGACAATGAGGAATTCCGTGTTGTTCCACCACCTCCTCATTTTGGGATGAAGCAGAAAAGGGATGTTTATAAGAGGACCGTGGGAGAGTTACGTGGTTCCCTTTGTTTAAGTGATGTTTCTTCTTATAATCATTTCGAATTTTCGACATATGGGTGATGAAGGATTACGGTGTCCAAGAATCTTGGACGAAAGAGTTCGTTATTTCTCTGCAAGAGTTCATGCTTTCTCTGGGTATAGTGGCAACCTCTTTCAACCGATAAAATACAACGGTGATATATTGATGGTCTATGATGAAAAGACACTGGTATCTTATAATAACATGAAAAAAAAGTTTTAGATATCTTGAGATTCGTGGTGTTGATTCGAAGTATGAAGCAATTGTCCATACTCCAAGCCTTGTTTCGCTTAAAGATATCTTGATGGCAGACAATCTGGAGGTGCAAAATGTCAAGTTGAGGTAAACTTCTGCAATCTTAATATTCAATTACATGTTGCTCTCTATCCAACTAAATTTAAATGATTATTTATATTCCCAAACCATTAAGCATCTTTAGTTGTTGAATTATTTTACTTAGCTTTAAAATCAACTGTGGCATTCTAATTTCTGACTAGTTCTAGTATCCTGCAAATGCATCTGGAATTTCTAATATAAAAAATCATTTTGTCTCTTTCATTTTTCAGAATATATATTATGAAGTTAGTTTATTGAATATTTTGGTGGGAAGGTGCCTAGGATTCAATTCCTAGAATGTGCCTTGGTATTAAAATAATTGTCCTCTTGGACCTTTTATAGTGAATTGGGATGATAAAATACACAAGCAAATCAACTGATAAATTTTTTTGCCTTACATTGAAGTCAGTTTATTGAACATTTTGGTGGGAAGGTGCCTACGATTCAATTCCTAGAATGTGCCTTGGGAAAGTCTGGGATATCCCGCACATGATCAACCCTCATATATAGCTTTGATCATATGCGGGATATCCCGTATGATCACAACCGTCCGTGAGTGACACGCGTGCGTGCAAATGCCAGCGTGTCATCCACGGACGGCCGTGATCGAACGGGAAAGTTTGGGATATCCCGCACATGATCAACCCTCATATATAGCTTTGATCATATGCAGGATATCCTGGATATCCCGTATAATCACAGCCATCCGTGAGCGACACGCGTGAGCGCGAATGTCAGCGTGTCATCCACAAACGGCCATGATCGAACGGGAAAGTCTGGGATATCCCGCACATGATCAACCCTCATATATAGCTTTGATCATATGCGGGATATCTCAGATATCCCGTATGATCACAACCGTCCATGAGCGACATACGTACGCGCGAATGCCAGCGTGTCATCCACGAACGGCCATGATCGAACGGGAAAGTCGGGGATTTCCCGCACATGATCAACCCTCATTTATAGCTTTGATCATATGCGGGATATTCCGTATGATCACAGCCGTCTATGAGCGACATGCGTGCGCGGGAATGCCAGTGTGTCATCCACGGACGACTGTGATCGAACAGGAAAGTTTGGGATATCCCGCACATAATCAACCCTCTATATATATATACACACACACTAGCATTTTAGCAGTCTTTTGTGTAATTTTTTTAAAACATATAAATGTTTAGATGATATTAACTCATTTCGTTTATTTATAATCCTAACATTACATCTGCTGATACAGGTATGCTGACTCTGAATTGTCCGAAAAGGCTGAAACTCCCTTTTTGGTAGAATGTAAGACAAGAGGATTGCGATTTGTTTCTTGGATGGACGACATTGAAGATGACTATGTTGTGGCAGGATACTAGCAGCTGTGGAGGCTGCCGAGGTGTTGAACTAAAATACCATTCTATGCAATGAATTGTGTTACTGAGGTGCTTATTATGCTAATCTGGGGAATTATTTTCCTTTTTTGCGGAATTGTTGGCTGTTATTCATGGCATTGAGCAAGCATGGCTTCACGGATGGAAAAATCACTGACGGGAATCGTAATAATGCCAAATCAAAGCTTGCGCACCATGGAGGTTTGTAGAGAGGTGAGCACCTTCATGGTACTCAGCTTGGTATAAATAAATAAAAAATGTTCACCTGCCCTATTTTGACCCCATTCGGCCAATTTGTCAATTACCCGTTCAAAGATCCCAACATACCATCTTGTTTGTTGTCGTGATTTCTGGGTTGAAAAGGAGTTACTGTGTTAAAGTATGAATAGGGATGGGGTGGGTCATATCAATAATTGATGTAGGTAGGTTTCGGATGTTTTACACTCGACTAATCTCCATAGCACATGTAGGTTCTCCCGTCTCATATACATTGTGCAATTACAAGACAAATCTCATATACATTGTGCAATTACAAGACAAAGCTTATGAGAATGGTCTTGAGAGGAAGTGGTGGAGTCATATCATTAATGCGGCTGCGATCCTTTGTATGGTTTTACCATGTATTATTGCGTGCACCCCTTCTTGCAAAGCCTGTGAGATCTTATGTGTACATTTTTTTGGGTAATATAGCATTACTCTTCATTTGGAGGGGGAAAATAATGCTAAAAAGCTCAAATTTTTACCCAATCCTCTTGCCCAAATGATGTAGTAGTTGTTACATCATCCCATTATGGACCGTTATGCTTTTGTGAAAATTTTAATTGGTTAGCCAAGTTACCACTTCATTTGGGTGATTAGAGTCGGGAAAAAAATTTGTGCTATAAGCATTACTCTTCATATGGTTGAGATTTTTATTACACGCAAAGAAAAAAATTGTACACTCTTCATACCAGCCACTTTTTATTTTGTACAAGGCCTTTGGTGGTGGCTTTCACTTGCCCAGTAATTAAGGCGACCATGATTGCAAACCAATTAATTACAATAAAATAGTCCGTATTTGTATAAGAGGCATTTCATGAATTCTTAATTGATCCCACATCATTGATTATAGCTGTGGCTCAAACCTTTTTTTTTAGTACAAATAAAATTATTGGCCACTGCAAATCAGTTAATATTCAAGATAAACCATTAATAATAATCTAGTTTAAATAATAATTAATTTCAGAAGGAGGTGAAAAATGGAACCCAATACTTAACATGGGATCGGGGTGATTTTTCAAATGAGACGAGGAGGCTGTGATATTAGCTTCCCCAGAACCCTATCTCCATTTATAAATTGCCCAAAACCTTAGCTCTCTTTGAAAATTCCCTTTTCAAAGATACAGAGGAAAGCCATGAAAGGCTAAAGGAAATCCACCACACTAATCCAGCAAAAGCAAGTAGAGATCGACGACGACAAGAAGAAGAAGAAGAAATGAGTGATTCCATCACAATAATGGATCTCCCAAGCTTCATCTTCACGGATATTCTATCAAAACTCCCAATACAGACCATCTTCAGTTGCAGGTGCGTCTGTAAAACTTGGCTCAATCTTCTCTCAGATTCTCATTTTACCAAAATGCACTTCACACGAGCACCCGTCGAGCTTATGCTTCGAACTAAGGGCCCCAGATGCGTCTCAAATACCCTCTTCTTGGTTGATCTCAACGGTGACAACAGTCGTCATGGTAATGGCAATGGCGAGATGAAGCTCGATACCAAATTTACCCTTCCGAAAAACTCTGAAAATATAAGTTCACGGAGCGTTTCGCTATGGCTTGCTCTGTTTGTGCAAATCCCCCAACAATGACCCTTCTGTTGTGTGCAATTCGATTACCGGCGAGTATATAGCCATTCTGAAACCTGAGAAGGCTAACAATCAGGAAAGTGCCGTTACATCTGGCTTCGGCTTCAGTCCGAGGACTAACCAGTACAAGGTTGTACGGATGGAATATAGGTTGAGCGAGGAAAATTTACAAACTCTGTATAATACTGCTGTGGGCCAAATTGGCCGTATGACAATTCGTAGGGTTGCTGAGGTATAAACACTCGGCACGGCATCGTGAAGGTGCATTGGGTATGCCCCTAACTCACCATGCCGGTCATTGTTGGCCACCTTTCTGAATGGAGCCATTCATTGGTCTTGTGATAACAGTAGTACTTCTAATTTCATAGTGGCTTTTGATTTTGACGATGAGGAATTCCGTATTGTTCCACCGCCTCCTCATTTTGGGATGGAGCAGAAAAGGGATGTTTATAAGAGGACCAGGGGAGAATTACGTGGTTGCCTTTGTTTAAGTGATGTTGCTTCTTATGATCATTTCGACATATGGGTGATGAAGGATTATGGTGTCCCAGAATCTTGGACCAAAGAGTTCGTTATTTCTCTGTGTTGTGGCAACCTCTTTCAACCGATAAAATGCTTGAACAATGGTGATATATTGATGGTCTATGATGAAAAGGCGCTGGTTCTTCTAATCAGGTGAAAAAAAGTTTTAGATATCTTGAGATTCGCGGCGTTGTCTCGAACTACGAAGCAATTGTCCATACTCCAAGCCTTGTTTTGCTTAAAGATATCTTGATGGGAGACAATCTGAGGTGCAAAACGTCAAGTCGAGGTAAACTTCTGCAATCTTAATATTCAACTACGTGGTGCTCTATATTCAACTAAATTTAAATGATTATTTATATTCGCAAACCATTAAGCATCGTTGGTTGTTGAATTATTTTATTAGCATTAAAATCAACTGTGGTATTCTAATTTCTGACTTGTTCTAGTATCCAACAAATGCATCTGAATTTCTAATATAAAAATTCATTTGTCTCTTTCATTTTTCAGAATATATATTGTGAAGTTAGTTTGTTGAACATTTTGGTGGGAAGGTTCCTGGGATTCAATTCCTAGAATGTGCCTCGGTATCAAAATAATTCTCCTCTTGGACTTTTTATTGTGATAAAACACAGAAGCAAATCAATGATAAAAATTTTTGCCTTAAATCGAAGTCGGTTTTGGATATTTCTTCCAGGTGCTAAAATGAAATTTCATTTGATTCGTTTTATTATTATTATCATTGTTTATTGGTTTGAACTTTATGATTCATATTTTGGAGTGATAATGTCCTATAATAAATCTGATTTTGTCTTGTAGTTGCTATAAGTCTTATATATTTGTTAATTATTTAGTCAATGTGGCTTAATGCCATGGATAGATACGTTAGAATAAGTGCATGTGATGTAGTGGTTGTCAATGTTAGACCAAATTAATCAACGGCTATTCATATTGAGGATCAATCTAGTTTTCTATTTTGTTTTGCTTTTTTTCCCCTTTTTGTCTAATTATTTGAAAATTAATATTATATTTTATGGAAAAGATGACTTGTTGCTATGGATGTTTATTAGTACGGAACTAAAATAAACTAGGTTATGGATTCTTTTTTTTTTTTTTTCAAATTTTTGGCCAGTGGTGTGTGTAGTTGGATTTTTTTTTTTTTTTTTGGCACCAGGGGGAGGGGGGGGGGGGTTGGGGAGGTAGCTACTTTGCTACTCCTTAATCAACAAAGTTGATTTTAATTTTGAACCTGCAATTAATTAGTGCTTAAAAAAAACTGATTTTGTTTTGCTTTCTCCTCTTGGATTTTGTTTTTCTTTTATTTTTTTCTTCTTCACAATTAATTAGTTCTAAAAAACTGAGTTTAATGGCATAATCAGAAAAAGGCACAATTAATTGGTGACATTTCATTTTTAGCTCTAAAGACAGGATATTTTTGTGGTTTTTGGGGAATTTGGAAGGTGATTCTGGATGCAACATTTAAGTCTGAATATTAAAAAAAATATATTGTATTTTTTTGAATCTCTAGGATTGTAGACAACCTTGATTATTTCATTAAGGTTTAAATGAGAAGAATGCCAGGAGATAACAAGCTGCATAACTATTGATTTGGTAATTTATTGTTCCCATTTCTTATTTTTGGTACTTGTACTTTCTCATTTTATGTATATTTCATATGGTTCAATGTTTTGAATTTGGTTAACCAATGACCTTTTTGATTTCGCTACTCCAAATACTATTACAGCTTTTCATCTCTGCATTCACATAGATGTATACCATATATGGGAATATAATCATATTGTGCTCAACACAATACCAAGGTTTAGCTTCTTACATAACTTATATTTCTGCTAGTTAGTTCTATTATTACGTTCATTCTAATGGTATAATACTCTCTCTCTCTCTCTCTCTCTCTCTCTTCTTTTTTCTTGCACTTCATGTGCTTGTACGAGTAATTATATCTCTTTTATCTATAAACGAAGTGAGAAGGTTGAGAAACTATATGCACAGTGTTTAGGTGAGGTCATACAGTCTCCTAAAATCTCTAACGCTAGGAGGTCGAATTGGTTGTGCAACTGCTTATCTTGCTCTCTCAGATGGTGTTAATCAGGCGAATAAAAAAGCTGGAGGGGTTAGATTAAGACAATTCTTTTCCAATGTTTCTTTTCGTCTTGTGCGGGTGGCATCTTGGGACACAATTTTAACAGTGGATCATCTGATATTTAGAAGTTTTATTTTCTGCAATAAGTGCATGATGTGCAAGACAAATGCAGAGTTTGGCAATCCCTTGCTAGTTTGATGTCCGCTTTCTTTTGAAGTTTGAGGTGCTTGTTTGTTTGTTTTACAATATTTAGGTTCTTTCTTGTTTGTTTAGAGAAGTCTTGATGTTTTCTGTGCTGGAGCAAGATGATTCCTAGGGGTTATTTAATGTTTTTTGTTGTGGTATTTCTTAATCTCTTCATCACAATTTCTATTAATCAAACAAACTGACAAAAGCATGATTTACAAATTGAGGTATCAATGGTTGGAGAGTTGATGTAATTTGCCTCAACACAAAATAAAAAATAAAAAAGCAATGTATAAGTTATGTAGTGAATATAATTACATTTTTATGCATAATAAGTTATATTTGGAGCCAACTGAAGTTTGAGCTTCTTATCTTTTTTGCAATAAGTAATTTTTTCTTGACTTCAAATTTTTGAAAAGCATAAACTTTTAACTCTTCTTATATAATGTAATTATATTGCATGTGAAAGGATAATATTGATATAAGTATATGACTTAATATCAATCTCTTGTTGGGTCTGGTTCATGGTTCAAAGTCTCGGTTGTGGTTATCTAGTCCTGTCTCGGCGAGGCGCAATTTGACACATAAGAATTTAAAAAAATTCAAACAAATCATATGAAAATCAGAAGAAATAGGGCAATCACATTGGAAACATCAAATACATGAATAATAATAGAGTTATGATATGGTGGAAATTTTCAAAATTGATTATTGTACAATGAAAACCCACAATATTTGGGTTTTCGATACCCAATGCATTTTGTTGAATTTTCGAAATGATTTTATACTAGGAAGCACTGACCCCAAAGTTGCCTATGCAGTATTGTTATTTTTTTTTTAGTTTTTATTTTTTTTTTTTGGATCAGAAACAAAAAGAAATATTATTAATGAGAAGTTGCCTATGCAGTGTTTGACACATGTTGGATGTTGACATCGCTCACCTACCCTACTCCGACATGTGTCGGACACTGACTCTGACTCGACACTTGCCTAACACTTATCTGATACGCTAGGAGGTGTCAGTAATCATTAATTTAATTTTTTTCCTGGACATGGTCAAGACACGAAACTGACACTCCACATATGCTTGGGAAATGACCCCCCCCCCCCCCCCCCCCCCCCAAAAAAAAAGAAAAAGAAAACGTTTTGCATAGAAAATGCCAAAATGGAGCTAGTCTTGCATGTTTATGTCTTTTTTGATATCCATATTTTTTAATGCCTTCTTGATATGTGTAATGTAACTATCAACTACATATACAAATAAAATTACAAACATATATTAATCAAGTTTTTTTATTTTTGAAAATCGTATTAAGTGGTTTGCCTTCTTAATAATAATCAAAAAGAAGTTGGGGTTGCAACTAAAGTACTTTCTAAGATTCATAAATCTATAATTCAAAGAAAGGAAGTTGGAAGTTGAAATTCCAGGATTTGGAGAGAATATGTTATAAGATTCTTGTCCTCTTTTATTTGTACTCTTTTTTGCTTATTAATAAAATTTTATTTCTGCTGTTGATGATCAAAAAAAGATTCATAAATCTATGTTATAAGATTTTTCTCTTTTTTTTTTTTTTTTATAATTTATTTTTTTAGCCATGTAGTTATCTTAGGTGGAATCCTTTTTTTTTTTTTTTGGTCCTAATTCATTGTTTGAAACTCCCATACATGAAATGTGTATTTGGATTAATGATTTTTCAAAGTTGCTAATATATGGCAGTCTAAAATGCTTCCAACATTATATGTGTCTACATATCAGTAGTGGTAGGGTTGTAGCTATGGTCATGAATAAGTGGCACAACCATATTTTGTTTTAGTTGGCATGCAGATCTTCCAGTGGTTAAATGATTGAGTAGAGAAAAAAATAATGTATCATCTTCCTTCTCAGCTCTGATATGTTATGAGAAACAGTGTGGGATGTGAAATAATTTACAAGATAGACCTCTTATGTGTACTACCAAGCTGAAGCCATCAAGATAATTTCAAGGGAGCCTTCTTGTCCTTGACACCTTGTACTCTTGATTTCAGGGAAACCATGTGTCTCATCTTCGTAAACTGACATATGGTTCTACACTTCTACTGATCGGCTATGTATTTTATGACTACAAATTGTGAGCATAGCAAAACAAACTGTACACATGGTGTTCTGGTGGTAAACCATTTGATTGAGAGAGGGATTAATTGATAGATATATATATATACACAATGCTTCTACTCTTTTATTTAATATATATATATATATGCACTAGACATTCTTGCAATTAAAGTGCGGCTGGTGTGGAACACTAGCATTTCAGCACTCTTGTGTAATTTTTTTTTAAAACATATAAATGTTTAGATGATATTAACTGATATAATTTATTTATTTGGACTCCTAACATTACATCTGCTGATACAGGTGTGCTGACTCTGAAGAGGCTGTAACTCCCTTTTTGGTAGAATGTAAGCCAAGAGGATTGCGATTTGTTTCTTGAATGGACGACTTTGAAGATGACTATGTTGTGGTAGGCTACTAGCAGCTGTGGAGGCTGCTGAGGTGTTGAACTAAAATACCATTCTATGCAATGAATTTTAATGTGGAGTTGAATATTGCTTTAGAGCTTTGTACTCACAGTACTCTGGTGGCTAGTTGTTTTCCTTTAAATGGTTGTTTTGGATACCTTTGATACCTAATTAGGGTAAAACCTTTCATGTGTTGCAAATATAATTACATCTCTAGGTGGGCTTCTTTTTGTTGCAATGACAAGTCTACAGGTATGATCTGCTTGTTTGATTGAATCTCCCTCTGCATATATTTGAGATGCATAAAATAGAACTTCTAGTGAAAAAGGTAATGATTTCTTGGTTTTATAGGAGTTATTGGGTTAACATTTGAAGAGGGGTAAGGCGGATCATTATCAATAATGCTTTGGCGATCTTATAATATACCTTGAAGCATATTTAGCATCTATTCTGTTTAATCAATGCACTAGTTTTGACATTTACAGTTATTACTTATTAACTAAAATACCATTCTATGCAATGAATTTACAGTTATTACTTATTAGCACCTTTGTGTTCACTTATTCGTACATTAATAAAGTTCCATATGGTCTTTCGATGTGTGATATTTTTGTAGAATACCACCTCTTGATATTCTGGTGACAAACTCCTACATTCTTTAAAGTTAAAAGCTTTCCCCGCACAAAGAATTAGCCCTGAAGGCTCGATTTTAGACGTGAAATAAAACATTCCAATATCGTCTCACTACGCAGAACCTCATCCATTGTTATGTGGACCATTTTTTGCAAAGCATGCGAGGATTCCTCATGGCAAACAATTTGAGACTCCAAACATGACCCTATGCACATATAGAGACCATGTGGGACACATGCATGTCCCTATGCATAGACCCCACCATCACGGACCCATGCGTATTGGGTCCCTCTTTGTAAAGCATAGGTTGACGTTTGGGCTCGGGTTCTGAGGAAGGAAGTTCGGTTTGAGTTGCAGCGACCATCACCAATATCTGCATATAATGCTGCTTCCAGCAATGGCATGAGCTACACATTTGTCTTCTCTCTATATTTCTAGTCCTTCAAACAGTTCTTTTTCATTTCTATTTTGCTTGATCCCTTCAAAGCTAGTTTATAACAAAGGCTTGTGTCAAAAAACTACTCCAAGGAACAAATATTTGTTCTTGTTTCCCCTACAAAAATAATTTCAATTGATGGACCTATAAATGCATTTCATTAAAGCTGTAAACCAAATTATATGAAAGATGAAAGAGAGGAAATGGCTTCAGATTCCACAAGAAGCATATATGGAATACCTCGTGCCGCCGATCTGTTTATACTTTATAGAATAATATTATTGAGACTTAGTTTACCTTATTCTGCTAACAAGGTTAAGGAGATTTGAGTCATGCCAGATTCGTTTTTTTTGTTTTGTTTTGTTTTTTTGGCAATCAATAGAATCTACCCTACCCATTACCCCCTAGTATCAACAATTGGGATTAGGTATCATTACTTCCCCATGAGCTTGCAAGTTCCTTTTAACCCAGGTGGACTTTTAAACAGAAAGAAACTTACTGCCAAGCCAAACCAGTTTTGGTAACTTTATAACAATCATTCTCTATATGGTAATTATCACTGGATCTTTTGTGGCAATCTTCCTCTTTCCTTTTTGAAAAACTATTTGTACACTGGAAGTATTTCGCATATAGTTAGAACCCACTTGTGACGAATGTCATATAAGAATAGAAGCCATGCATTATCCCAAAGATTATATGCTTCCACGATATCCCTCCAACATTTAAATTCATCGATTGTAACAGTCAACTTAATTGAAAAAGGTTTTTTAACTGTCTACAGAACCTGAACCAAACATGCCTAAGATCAATTATTTTTAATTTTAAAATTTTAAACTAGTTATCAATGTAGGGATTAACCACAATAGTTTAACCAGATCTTTCCCATAATTGTGCATCTTGTAATCTCAAGGTTGAGATCCGAATCAGAGCAAGGACACGGTCTAGAAATGGAGATTGGGTATCAAATGAATTTACCAATATCATTGGTAGTTTGGCATAAGTGAGTGAAGAAAAGCATATTGGGAATTTTTTGAAGATATCATGGATAGTTTAAATAGCTCATTTACAAGAAAGTGCATCTCTTATTTTTCTTACAACATATTGAAGAGAGGATCATCCTCATCCTGAGGATTTTCGAGAGCCATTACATGAACCTTGAACGAACATGCAGCTTCTTCCCTTTCCTCTAGCTGCCCCAGTTTATCAAAAACAATGGCCATCAAGTAGAAAGCTTCAGCCGCCAATTCGTGATACTGTGTACCATAAGCATTGCCATCTTGTCAATGACAACTATGAAATTTTAAAGCAATAAACACATAAATATCTCCACATAGCCAATAAAAACGAAGCGACAACCATATAAATGAAATCACCCCAAAAAGCAGTTCAGACCAAGGTCTTAAATATCAGCAGGATTCTAAAATGGAAATAAAAAAACTGATAAAACACTCATACTAACTAAACAGTTTTGATAGTTCATTTTGGAGAAGTTTAGCACTAGGAAACCTTTTCTCATAAGAATTTATTTTTCAAAAGATATCTTCCAAAATGAACAACGTAAATTTTTGTTGAATTTGAAAGACATCTTTCCCTCTGTTTTTGTTTTGCTTAAAATTGTACTAAAACTGACCTGGATTCATACTTGGTTTTGTTTATAAGCAAAAAATTTTCACATGAACAGCATGGGTCAAACACACAACAGATACAGGCTGTCTTGTTTGGCCCCCATCGGCCGCGCGGGGCGGAGGTTATAATTATATATGTAAGGGTGCTTCTAAATACACCACAAATTTTGCTCTCCGCACCCACCAACTGATGAAAATTTTTATTATTCTACCCCTTACCAAAATGACTATTAACAACAAACTTTGTCTCCTTCCTCCAAAGCTTCCTCGAAGTTTCGTCTCCTTTCTCGAAGAAAAGAAAAGAAAACTTATTTTTTACTCAGAAATCCGCTTCCTCCAGGCCCAACAACCTTCTTCACCCCAAAAATTTTTCTGGTTCTCAATCCATTTGGTTCTATTTGGCTGAAAAATGCCAAGGACGTTCAGTCAACCTGTTCTGAATATCCTTGGGATGTTCGTCATTCAAACATCTCAAGGATGCTCAGACCTTGGTGATCAAACATCCTTGAGATGTTCGACCAACCAGGACTGAATGGAACACCCATCTTTGGTCACCTCCATTTTTTTTTTCAACAAGGAGCATCCTTTGTTTTGTTTTCTTTTGTTGTGGGTATTTATGTATGCGGTTGATACTGGTGATGAGCATCATTTTTTCTGCCGAGGTGCTGACAGTGATGGGGCTATCATGGTGATGGCTTCTTGAGGGTTAGTTAGGGTTAGGATTTTGGTGGGAGGTTGGGGGGTGATGGTATTTTTGGTATGAGGGTGTACAGAGTGAATAAAAATTTTAATTTTTGGTGGTGTAGAGAGAAATGGGGTGTAGAGAGAGGTTTTTGTGGTGCAAATAAAGGCACCATCTATGTAAAAATATATGAAGACTATAATTATACATATAATCATATAATGTATATAATCATATAACTAGGGAGGGCCTATTTCCACGCCCTGGCTTATTATCATGCTCCTTTTAGCCATGGAGGGGTGTGGATGCTGCCAAAAGGGGTGTGGTAGAAATAGGCAATCCCTATAACTATAATAAATATCTATTTACTTAATAATGGGTTCCATTCTGTCCAAATCCCTTTTTCACAAGTTGTAGTGTCCATATTGTAAGCTAGATATACATTGTTGGCCCATCACCTAACAACATGAGCTTTTGGGGTAAAGTGGTGTTCTAACATGCATGTATGCAAATACTACTTATTAACCTTTTCTCACATCAAGAACTATGCTTCTTTCATAAGGTAAATTTAGAAAAATTTAGAAAAGATAACATCTCTCATAAAAGAATACCTAGTGCTAAGATCGAAAGGGCAGTGCTATACGAAGCACCCTTTGTACAGCACCCAACCCACATCAGCAAAAAAGAGATCTGTCAAATAAATTAAGGGAGTTTTGGTCCACACACATAGTGCCGCATAAGGTGATGTATTTCGGTGCTGCACATAAGCTGTTGTTCATAGTATTTCTCAGATCGAAAACGTAGCAATATAAAAAATCTTGGTAGAATGTGAAGAAACTACAAACTTTTCTTGCTTGGGACATCACAAATTCACAATCACCCATTACAGATGTACAATGTTAAGCAGCCTTTTGAATATTCAAAAATATTTTATCTTTTGAATGGACCCATGAAAGAAAAAAAAATGAAATGAATTAAAAGGTGGGAAAATAGGATTGTGGCTTTAAAACAAGCTCCCTTATCAGAAATACAAGGTAAGTGCAACACTACATGCATGGCAAAAACATGGATTTCAATACCAGAAAACCTAATTTTTTTAACTTGTCTTCTACCAAGACTTCACAAACTATGATCTGTGATTTAATTAAGATAGGCAGAAAATTTGGACGAATTGGATTGTTGGACCAAATGCACAAATAGTAGTACATTCAAACTAAGAAATCAACTAACCTCCAAAACTTGAAGCTCATCCGAAGCTTGTCTTAAAGGATCCAGCACAACCTCGAAATTTTCAGAAACTGGGAAGGAAAATCAGCAGGCAAAAAAATAATATTAGAAGCTTCAGTAAAGGAGGAAATATAGGACCACATCACTAGTTTAACAACATCATCATTATCATCATAATTAGGGTTGATTAAAAAAAAAAAAAAATGATCATCATAATTAGGGATGGGATGGGCTGTACAACTTCTCTTTTCAGAAACCAATCTTTCCATGGCCATAACCTCTGTTGATGTTTGTCGGTTAATATAAATGGAAAACCACTATAAAGCATGCAGCAATGGTTCATATTATTTGGAACTTTGGATACAGTCGACACCCAAGAAAAATGCTCACAACTATTTGTAAAATCTTGAAACTCCAACATTTCTTTCTTTAATTAGACATCAATAATGAGAGTCTTCCATAGACGTGTACCATGTTAGTGCCAATATAAGTTCATAAGTGAAAAACGCAATATTGCTAAGCTTGCTAAGCCCTTTCACTACATGTATAATGTAAGCAATAAACATATTAATGACGCTACCAACATATCAGACATATTACATAAACAATGTACGTTAATAACTTAAACGTCAAAAGGATTAAGTGAGCCTAGAAAGCGAAATAAACCACTGGTCTACATAAAACTGTCAAGTAATAATACAATAGGCCTGTTGATGTAAGACTACCCTAAAAGTAGATACTAAGGTTACCTACAAGGCTACAATCAATTATAGGTAGGCTAGAAACTTGTTTTCTTGAGGGTTTATGAAAGGAAATGTGATATTAAGGGTTGTAGATTTCTGGACAGCAAGGGAATTTTTACAACTTTCAAGACTAGATTGTAAAGAATGTAGTGTTAGGGTTAAAACGAAAAGTAAGCATTTTAGGGTTAACATTAAGGTTAAAGAAAAGGTTGGTTGCAGATTAAAAAGAGTGCGAAGTAGCCCTGTAAATTAAAACAAGGAAGAAAGAGAAGAATACGACAAAGAAGAAGAGAAAAATAAGATATACACTAAGAGTCTCACTAAAGGTTTCTAGGAGTCTCACCTAGAAGATAATCAATAGAATCCCATCCTTAATTAAATGCAAAAGCTGAAGAAAATTCTCATTCATCAATTATATATAATTATGTCTACAACCCTTGCTAATATACAAATTCATAAGACCCACTTTCTAACTTCCAATCTCTTTCGGTTTTGTAATGTGTTATGGTTGCTTCTCTTTTAGTTGCTTAGGTAGTGGAATTTTCTTCATTAGTCGTAGAATTTTTCATAACCATCATTTTGTACCTGACAATCAAAAAGTCACAGTTTCCCAAGAAAAATATGGCTAACTTTCATAGGCAAAACATCAGGCAGCACCAACTCTTCACAATCCTTACTGATAAACAAGACAACCAAAGAAAGAAAATTTGCGGTAGATGTATAATCTATCATGCTACTCGGAAGAGACTTGGATGCTTCTCCATTTTCAAGTGTAGCTTCTCTGTAAGATCTTTGTGATACCACCTTTAAGCTACTGCCATCATCAATAATAATAGTGCACAATCTGCCTTGGCAAGAAACCTTACTGTGCAAGATATTAGTATGACACAATCCTCCTTTCTTTTGCCTTTGGTATAACGGTCGTATTATAAGATTATAGCCTTCAATCAAACCATCACAATAATCAGATTCTTCATTGTGGTTCTCCTCTCTTTCTTCAAGTCAAGTTCTTCAACACAAAGGTGAAGACCATTGCTTGGACACACAACAGAATGATCACAAAAGTTTAAGCTTAACAAGTTTGCAAGGCAAAGAAAAGATTAGGTCATGGGATCACATGAAAGAGAAACTTAGAAAGAGCTACTTCCATCAAAAAATTGTTGACATTTTATTTTTGAAGTTTCACTTTGAAGTTTCACAACCTGCACCAAAATAATAAATTATAGATGAATACACTGAAGAGTTTTACAGGCTCCAAGGACAGAAGTAGTTGAAAAGGGATAAGAAACAAAGTGTAGCTTGTTATGTGGCCGGGTTGCAACTTCCTAATTCGGATTAAATCATCCTTCATGACTTTAAACAGGTAGATGATGTGTATCACACTATCACCATGCATTAAAGATAAAGATATCACCTTAGACACTCTATGAACGAATCAATATGGCATTGGGAGCTTTGCGTTAAGTTGGAAGGTTACTAGAGGTGTGTCACATTAAGTTGAAGCATCTATTGTAGTACGATTGAATGACCCAACATGATTGTCAAAAGAACACCAACACATTTGTAAAATATAACATTGACATTCCTCTTCAGCCTCAAAAGGATGTGAAAAATGCCTACTCCCTCTGTCCTCCAAAAACAGCTACATTTCCTTTTCTTGGTTGTCCCATAATTTTTGCACTGCTAAAAGTCAATGTTCAATTCCCCACAATACCCTTTGTCATAGTATAAATTACATGTGAAAGACAAAAATTTTAAACTATTAAATTTTAAAAATTTTAAAAATTAAAAATTAAAACTCTGATAAATTTAGGGTGAAATTGAGGACACCAAAATGTAGATGGGAGAATGCATTAATGTGGTTCCTAAAAGAATGTTACTTTTCAAAAGTGCTATTTTGACACAACAGAGGGAGTAAAATAAATAAAAAATTAAAAGTGGACCAACCTCTAGCTAAGAAAAGAGTCCAAGAGAATACTGTCACAATCTTTGTTTCAGGTTCCAATTTCCAAATCAAATGTACTCCCTCTCAAAAATAGAGATATTTAATGATAACGAATTCATATTATAAAAATAATGCTTTCCTTCAAACATAACCTCATTATATTTTTATAGTCTATATTAGTCATCATACTATTCCATCCATTTTATTTTGTTTGATCACTTTTCCCATTTTAGGATGTTCCAAAACACTTCTACAAGTCAAAGCAACAAATTGTTTTGCTTTCTGAAAATACCCTTTACTCTATTTAAAATTACAATTATTATATCAACAGTCACATCAATTAACACTTTTTAGGAGGGTAAAATTGGAAAGTTAAAATTAAATTAGTGACATGGCAATGCATTAAATGCCTCACCTTAATATGTTTGCTTGGTCAGAATAGTTCAAACAAATTGGAATGGAGGGAGTATAATTTACTATGGTTCTAAATCATACTTTCAAGAAATTACAACTAAGAATTTAGGCCAATGGTAAGGTTCAAGCAAAACTAAGCTTAATCCAGAAACGCCAGCATTCAACTAGAAACTAGAGTAGCCTCAAGAATTGAATTTAAGACCCAATGCAAAAAGGTAAATATTCGTCAGCATTCTACATAACAGGTCATGATATTACAAGAGAGAGAAAGAGAAGGATAGGAAGGAGAAGATATCTTGTTTGCAATTAACATATGACATCATTATCCTAATGATGTTACATCTTCCATTTCAATCTTAAGACAGATAGAAGAATATATCCTCAAGTACCTGAAAAGCTTGGATCTGATAGATAACATTTTGCTTCTGCAATATAGGCCCGAGCACGAAGCTCCAAACCTCCATGACCAAGAATCATTGGAAGAGCTCCATGTATAAGGGTTAAAGCCCGCTTAGCATGATTTGATCCAAGTGACAGCCACAGCTCAGCTAGTGTAAGAGTGGCTGATGCTCTGAGAAGATCCAAGTTAAATGACTGGCAAAATGAAAGGCTTGCCAATGCATATGGAAGGCCTAAAACAGCATTGCCCGATTTCTGATGAAGACGAATAGAAGACACTTAACCATTATAAAAACATTTGGCAGAAAATTAAGTTCATCAACAACTACATAGCCTTAAACATGGCCTCAACGTGAAAGAAAGAATAAATGTTTGACTAGCTTCTCCAAGGATATCTCTATGTAAAAATTTAATCTACGAGATTTTAATAAAAATAATAAGGTAGTAAAAAGGTGGAGTGGGGTGGTCTAGGTTCAAGTCTCATCTACAGAAATAATAGTAATAATAATAAGAAAAATTGATAGTACTCAATAAAGATAAAAGAATATCAATAATATTGAGTAGGTTCTCTTTTGAATAAACATTAGGTTCCACCTGAAATGTGCAAGTCATTTGCATGCAATATGAATTTCCTATCACAAAGACCTGCACACATGACCTTTGATATATTTAAGTAGCCAGCTTCATCTTACTTTAGCAAAACCTTAGAACCTACAGACCTACAGTGCATCAATCATATTGTTGTACCTTGTGGATTTCAGCGAGCAAGAGAAGAACAGTGGCATTTTCAACCTGCAGATTGAATTTGTAACACATGCAGAAGAGGGAGTGTGCGACAGCTGCTGCCTGCAAAATACATTGTATCCAAACACGAAGTAAAGAAAAATAACATAAACAAGCATATTAAATTCAAATACCTCCCTACCAAAACTTAAAAATTAGTAGCACACAACTAATTCAGCCTCATTATTATTTTGATCCCATAGTATGAAATTCCATTCTTCTATGCTAAGCATTACTCTTGTAATCTTGCTAATAATGAAGACACCATAGAAACTGTAGCATATGGTTTTAAGCTCTAAAAAGCAATATATATATATATTATTTAGAGAGAGAGAGAGAAAAAAAAACAAAAATGGCAGAATAAGATGAGGAATTAGGAATTGTAAAGCATGTCTCTCCAATCCCTCTATTCTCTTCCTAATAACAATACTAGATTTAGTGGCGGGTCATGTGTACCAAATGCAAAAAGTTAATCTACCAAAAACGAGGAAGAAATTCGTGATTTGGGGGGGGGGGGGGGGGGGGGGGAGGGGACATTATTGAAACCTTGCATGGGAATAGAGTTTAAAAGGGCATAGTACAGTATTTACCATGAACAAGTGCACTTAAGAGGTAGTAATGATACCTACAAAGGTATGTTTCATTAGGTGGGAGGATTACCTCTATTCTACCAGTGTTAACCAATATTCTTGTTTAATATTTGTTACTATTTAGATTCCAATGTGTGTAGCATATAGAACTGAAAGATTGTAGAGGGATTTCCTTTTGTTGGGATGAGGGGAGAACAAAAGCCATCATTTGGTAGAGTGGGAGATGGTAGTAGACCAAAATCCAAAGGTGGTCCAAGTCTGGGGAATGTGATTGCAAGAAATTAAACATTGGTGGGAAAATGGTTATGAAGGTTTCCTAGAGAAATATGATTCTCTCTTTGGTGGTTAGTTATTTAAAATAAGGGTGGTTGCATACTAATGGCTGGGACTCTAGAGAAGCTATTAAGGAAACTCACAAGTCCCCTTGAAAATTCATTACTCATTGGTTACCTCTTTTTACTATGCACATCAAGTACATTGTTAGTAATGGTAATTTTATTCTTTTCGGGCATAACAGTGACACATGGTTTTGTGATTCTCCCTCAAATCCTTGTTCTCTTGGCTTTTTATATAGTTAGAGGTTAGAAATGGAACTATTTCCAATATGTGAAATCAAAATAGTCATCCTTGGAATTTCAAAATTTATTTTTCCAGAAATTTGAATGATTGTGAGGTTGACAAACTTTCTGCTCTCCTTGATAGTATCAAGTTTATGTATATTTCTCCCTTCTATGAAGATAAACAGTGTTGGGAGCTTGAATCAAATGGCTTTTTTCTAGTAGGACATTTTTTCCATTCCTTGGTCTCAAATTTTTCCATGGATCCTCATCCTTTGTCATTCAATCTTACTTGGATTTGGAGAGTGGCCCTAAAGGTTAAAGTTTCTGTTTGGTCGGTTTCAAAAATGCAAACCTCATGAAATCATTTCTCCCAACATTTGTGTTATGTGTTATTCTAATGGGGAATCGACTGATGATGTGTTTCTTCATTGTCCATTACCTATGAAGATTTGGTGTAAGTTGTTTCATATGACAGAAGTATTGTGGGCTCCCCCTACACATACTTCCTCTATCTTGGAAGCACATTTCCCTGGTTTTATTGGGAGAAGAGGTAGAAAAAGAAGTGATATAAAAAGCACAAAATTTGATACTAAATGTTTGATACAGCAGTGTCACTCTCTAAAGCAATCAAAAGGCTTAATTGGCAACAAGCTTATCAAAGACACAAGTGGAGGATGATGGTTATCTAACTACAATGAAAAATGTGGTGGAGGGATGCTGGTTGTCCTCTTATTGCATATACTTTATCTTTCCTTTATCTCATATATATCCAATAGCCCAATAAACCACTCAAACTGAAGCCACAGATATCAAAACAAAAATTTCTAGACAGAAAAGAATAAAAACTTCAAAACTCAACACCACTAAACCCTTATGAAGGGAGCAAAGGATGGGATTAACTCATAAAAGATGACACACATATACACAAATCATTTCTTGAACGCAGGATCATAGCACTCTATCATTTTTGTGAAACACAATATCTTAGAATCACAGATGTGTGAAAATTTGAGTCAAGCATGGAGCGAGAAGAACATTGGATGTAACATAGCAAACCTAATCAAGATTCAAGGAACCTGTGTAGAATAAGAAATATGAACTGATGCATGATCAATGGACAATGGGGAATGAACCTATGAGAACATTCATACCTAAGATAAAATCCTAAAAGCTCGAAATTTACCTTAGTGTTGTGCTGGGTAAAACCATAAATACAAAAAATTCTGATGCATGACCCTATGGTCACTAAACTACGACTTAAAACAGCAAAAGCTAATGTAGCTCACCCAACCATACAGAATGTGAGAACCAGCCTTCAGTTCTTAACAAATCATCAACATTGTGAGATGTTAAAGGTGGAATAAATTAGCTTTAGGCCAAAAAGTTTGGTACATTGAAAATATTATACCTGGCTGAATTGATTTGCTGCAAGCAATGTTCGAGCATGGCGAAGGCTTGCTTCCGTCTTCAGCTCCATGTCTACGCCAGTTACAGATGATGCCAAAACTCCAAGCTCATCACATACTTGCTGGGCTAGTTTAAGATGTCCTCTGCATGATACTCACCATAAATAAAGGTGGAAATCATCTATACTAAATGTTAATTAAAGAACCATAGAAATTTTCAGTTTTGCACATAATAACCTTACCGATGTAATGCACGCTCATGCAACAGCTGCAGTTTTATTAGCAGGATTCGTGATTTAGAGATTGATAAAAACTTCTCCTCCGCTATTTTAAGAGCAGCAAAGGCTTCTGCAAAAATAAATGAACACGTGTGTTTTTTTAAAATCCATGTAAGAATCATCTTACATAAGAATGATAAGCATTTTAGTCCGTGTGTGTGTGTGTGTGTGATGGAGAGAGAGAGAGAGAGAGAGTTCTGCCGCTCCCACACCATGAAAGAATATTTTAACTTTTACAAGGGAAATCATAAAAGCTCTTAAATTTAAATCAAAATAGAAAGTAGGAAATCAAGTAAGACAGCTCTTTGAAAAACTTTTGATCTTATTCGTTCAAATTAGAAGTTTAGCCCTCTCCCTACCACATGCATTTTACACTAACATATAATCTATGTCTACATGGACTTCCGCAAGGAGTCATGAAAGAACATTTATAAGAAGGAATGAAAATGTTCATGTCAAGCACGATAGTAGACAAATAGAGATAATAAATGTTACAATAATACTTATTTTAAGGGTGTTATTCCTATGCCATACCCTGTATCATGTTTTTGTCAACAGCCAAGGAGTTTTGGGAGGCAATTAGAGAGATGTACTCCATGGAGAAAAACACATCACGTATTTATGATATCTATCAAGATTTGTTTGTTCTTTAACTGGGAAGACAATAAGTGAGCACTGTAGTACCTTCGAAGGACTGTAAGATGAGTTGAACTAGTATCATCCGGTGACTTGAGATGTTGAGGTGCTTAAAAAGAAACATGAAGAATTCTCTGTTTCTATGTTTCTCTCTAGCCTTGATTTGAGTCTCCACTCTATCAATGCTCAGATTATAGCAGGAAATGGTGGTATTTCTTCCTTAAGTAATGTGTTGCTAGAGTTCTTCATGTAACTTCATCTTCCTCTTCCACATAGGCTTCTAGTAAGAATAATTCTACTCTAAATCATCTCTTGGGGACAAGAAGATTTTTTCCGCAGTAGAAATAATTTCTGAAACGGTAGTATGCAAAGTCACAGGAATTTTGGAGGCTGTTGTGGTTTTGGAGGCCGCAGCTCTGGTGGTCAGATTTCTAATTTTTGAAGAAATAGAGGTCGAGGTTGTACTTTTGGCAGAAGCCATGGAAGAGATGTAGTGTGTAAGTGTACCTATTGTGGAGGCAAGAATCACACAATGGATCATTCTTATGATTTTCATGATAATCCCTAGGTTACCTTGCCTAATCAGATCACGTACTCTTCAGACATTTCATTCTCAAAAGGAAGTTAGTGCTCCCGCTCCACCTACTGTTGCATCTTCCATGTGTTGTCAGTCTTTCCGAGGAGTATAATGCATCAGTTCAACAACAACAGGTGTATCTCTAATACAGTGGCCTATGCTCATTCAACTAATATAGAATGCTTTTCATCCTCTTCTTCTACTCCATAAATCAGGTGCTTCAGCACACATGACTGGTAAGCATACGCAGCATACCCAATTTTCAACTTCAAACTATCAAAAAACTAAATCCTCTGTTGTTCTAGCTGATGGTCCTCCTAGTGATATATTGGGTAGTGGTGCATTAATCCTACATCTCTTAGTCTACCATTGGCATATTATGATCCCAAATTTTTATCTAATCTTTTGTCTAGTAGCAAAATGACAAAATCTCTTAATTGTTGTGAAACATTTCATCTATCTCATTATGTTTTCATGACCTCAACTCGAAGAGGATGATTGGTATAGATCATGAGCAAGATAGTCTATATATATAGATTCAATACCTACAAGAGCCAGTTTTCAAGCTTACAAGCAACTGTCTCATCTCAATATCTCATCACTAGCATTGTCATCTTGGTCATCCATCATTGCAATCTTTGATACTTCTGTTTCCTACTTTTCAATCTATGTCTACTTTAGAATGTGAGGCTTTTCAATTAAGCAGCACCATAACAAATGTGAGGCTTTTCCTTTGAAGAAGAATAATCATCGGTCTTAACACAACAAAAAGGTGAGAACTCAATGTTAAGCTGCTGCAGTAGGTGAAACTACCCTAGGGAAGAATTTCCAACAATAAAATAACGGAAATAACTAATCATTGAAGTAGAACCAAAGTCAGAACATAAATAGATGAGAATTCTAGGGTTTAGAGACACTGGAATGCCTGTTAAATGTGCAATTCTACAATAATATTGAAAAAACTGATTACACAAGCACTTAAAAGAGAATTTATACTATGGCAGGCAACAAGAACCCTAAGATCCTAGCCCTTAAAAACTCGACAAATCTTTACATCTTAGCCCTACAAGATATTTAAAAAATCACGCTAGTCACGCAACTACTTAAAACGACTAAGAACATAACAACGGTCTATAAAGTTATATTAAAAAGGAAGAAAATAAGCAAAGACAGTATAATATGTTGGGAAGTCCCACATCCCACATAGATTAAATATCAAGTTTAACATGTCTTCATATACCTATTTGGGCCCTCCACTTACAAGCTTAGGCTTTTAGGTTGGAAACTTAACATGGTATCAGAGCCAGTTATTGTTGTTGTTGCTGTTGGGCCTATTTCGTTAGTGAGTCCGTTGTTGCTGTCCATGTGACAGGCCCGTTGTTGTCATGTTGAGACTACACGTGAAGGGGAGTGTTGGAAAATCCCACATCCACATCAATTAAATATAAAAAGTTGATATGACTAATATACTTGTTTGGGCCCTACACCTAATAAGCTTAGGCTTTTAAGTTGGAAACTTAAACATGGTATCAGAACATGTCGTTCCTGGGCCGTTTCGCTCATGAACCCGTCTTTATTGTTCACGTGACAGGCCATTTGAATCTTGTTAGGCTTGCACGTGAGCGGGAGTGTTGGGAAGTCCCACATCCCACATAGATTAAATATAAAAAGTTGATATGTCTTCATATACCTATTTGGGCCCTCTACTCACAAGCTTAGGCTTTTAGGTTGGAAACTTAACATAATAAAAATTAAAGTTGAATTCCATGCTATCCAATGACCCAAACTAAGCTAACTAGTGGGCCCACTTGACCTTTGCATGAGCTTTGGATACTCTCGTATCAAGTCTATTGCCTATTGGTACACTCCGACATTTATAGTTCGTCTTAGGGCGTGTTTGGCAACCTTGAAAACTGGTTTTTCTGGGTACAAGGACAATCCGAATTTATAGGCCAAGTGTTTGGTAACTTCACTCCTTTCACTTATCCAGTTTGTACTTGTTTTAATTTGGGTCCCAAAAACCAAATAGATTCACCCAACAAAACGTCATTGATTACTTTTCCCTTCCCTTTTTTTTTTTTTTTTTTTCTATATTCCCGAAACTCCAACAACCACCTTCATGGCGGTAGTCGATGAACCCCCTTTTGGCTGATCTCACTGCTGCTAGCAGATTGGGTATTTTTACCCAAGGTTTTAGCTTGTTTGTTGTCCTTCTATCCTTCAAACCCAAAAAATAAATAAATAAATAATAATAATAATAATAAATAAATCCAACAACCATAGCAACCTCATAATCATGATGGGTGGGAGTTTGTCAGTCTAGGCCTTTGGAAGGCAATTATGCAAGGCTTTGATGAATTCGTGAAGGAAATTGGTTTTAAAATAGGAGATGGTGAAAGGGTGAGGTTTTGGAATGATTCTTGGTGCAATGTTTCTACTCTTAAGGCCGAATATCCCTTGCTATTCAATATTGCAGTTAATAAAGACGCCAAAGTGAGGGACTATGTTGTTGTGGAGAATGGAATTGTCACTTGGAATATCACTTTCATAAGGCATTTCAACGATTTGGAATTGGAGGTTGTCTTGAATTTTTTTTCAAAATCTTTATGATAGTAAGATTTCTTTGGGAGGGAATGATTCCTTGGTGTGGCATAAGGATTCTAAAGGTTTATTCTCGGTGAAATCTTATTACAACATTTTAAGTCCTAGCAATTTGTCTATTCCTTCCCACTAGGAGCATTTGGCTTAATTCAATCCCATCCAAAGTCGCCTTCTTCTCTTGGTTAGTTTGTGGATAGATGCTTGACCTTGGACAACTTGGCAAGGAAAAGATGGGTTTTGGCTAATAGATGCATTCTTTGCAAGGATGACTTGGAAACGATTTACCATCTTTTTATTCATTGTCAAGTGGCATGGTCCTTATGGTCGCTCATCTTTAATTTATTTGGTTTACATTGGGTGTTGCCCTCTAATCCTCACAATCTTTTTGTGGAGTGAAGATCCAAGGTGGCAAAGAAGAAAGCAAGGGTGGTTTGGGACATGGTTCCTCATGCAATTTTTTGGTGCCTTTGGAAAGAAAGGAACCTTAGAACTTTTGAAGACAAGGAGGTCTCATTAATTGAGCTTAAGTCTACTTTTGTGAAGACTATTTTTTGGTGGTTCAATAGTTTTACTAATGACCACAAACCCTCTTTTGTTTCTTTTTTAGATTCTCTTAAACTTTAGCTAGTTACTTCTTTTTGGCTAGCACTTGTATACTCCTTATGTACTCAGGTTTTGCCCTTTACTTTCAATACAATACTTACTTCATCGAAAAAAAGAGGTGATGGAAATGGGGAAACAGTGAGCGGCGAGGTGGGGAATTCCAACAATATAGATTTGAACGGCGAGCAGCAAATCCGAAAGGCGGGGTAATGGCAAGCAATGGTAATGAAGGCAACCTCTATTTTTTCTAGTGGCATGATTCGAAGTAGATTTGTGGGTTTGCATCCTTCTATGTTGGGCTTGGATCGACCGCAAGATCTAAAGCTAAAGCTTGAACCAGATGACCTTCTTGCCTTCGAGCAATCAAATCTAAGATCTGAAGCTAAAGCTTGAACCAAATGTCCTCATTGCTGTCGAGCACCATCTTCTTCCAACAGAGCTCCACTTTTTCTTTTTTAAAACCAAATAGTATCAAAAGATAAACTAGTGCAGAACCCATTTTTGACAAACAACCTACAAACAAAAAACAGTTCAGATATAAATTTGGTTTCAGCCCCCTCTCCTGCGATTACGGTTTTCGCAAGCCGTCCTCCACATTCATCGATTCGCTAGTCTCCTCCGTCGCCATCTGCCGTCAACGGGTAACACTCATCTCTCTCTCTCTCAAGATTTTCACATGTTGATTCCTGTGGTTTTGCAAGTGTCTTTATGATTAGGAGTTATAATTATGGAGCTTCGATTCAAAGAAGCATAATTCTGTAGATATATATGATAATCTCATCATCTGAGACAAACCCATTTCAAGTCCCCTCATTTTTTTTCCGAACCCATCTCTCAGTTTCTCTTCTTACCTCTAAAATTTTCCTTCACTTTCCCGGGAAAAATCCTCACACACCCCACGACTGCCGCACTAAAGTCAAAACCGGGAAACATTTTCCCTCTCAATTTCCCAGTTCAAGCACTTCTTCCTCAACCACATGCACGCGAGTCACATGCCCAATTCCCACTACAACACCCACAAATCCAAATGGGATGATTTCTTAGAAAATCTTCACTAAGGTGGCGTGGCAATAATAAACACACACAGATTCACAGACCATCAACCCCTCTCCTACGATTACGGTTTTTGCAAGCCGTCCTCCGCATTCGTCGATTTGCCCGTCTCTTCTGTCGCCGTTCGTCGTCAACAGACGGTGCTCCCTTGACAGACAGAGCACACTCCAGCAAAGAGTACTTAAAGTTCACAGAAGAGCAGCTAAAAGCATCTGCTTTCCCCACACCAAGGACATACAACCCCTTTAGGCGACAGCCGGTTTGAACATCAAACTCAGCCTCTAGGTTCAGTTCAAGAAGCTGCTCCTGCAATAACTCCAACCAAGAAACCTAAAAACGAGACATGAAACCTCATAAGAAAGTATTCTGAGGTATGGCCAAGAGATTTCTTAGGATCGAGCAGAAGTCTTTTGATTTTGTTTTGCTTGATGACAGTGTGGATTTTCTTACGATATCAGAGAATGGAAGAGGTCTAAGAATTTCTATTTTTTTGGACAAGAGCAGTTTTTTGTGGTTACAGAAATCTATGGTGGAGTTGTGCCATGGGACAGGAAGATGGGACAGGAAGTGGTGCTGGGTCAGAAAGTTCAGAACACACAAATCCTACTCTCCTTCTGGAATGTCAGTAGAATAACAATGGAAGATATGGGAGATTAACGGAGATTAGTTATAATGGAAGGAATAGGTTTGTGGCTATCCAGGAAGGATATGATGGTAGAGGGTGGAAGCTCTTTCTTGAGAATCTGAGATGCTTTGGTTGGTCTGATAAAGATTCTAAGTTACCTGTTGGGGTTAAGACTGTTACAACCATCAGACCATCTTCTAATAGTGGAATATCTGGGCAGCAAGCATCCAGTTCATTATTGCAGAGTGCAGATAGGAAAGATGGTACAGGTGTCAGTTTATGAAAGGATATTTCTCTATTAATGGGGGATTGGAAGAAGGCATTTGTTTGTGAGAGGGAGAAGGCAAGTGATTTTTGGAGCACTCTTCAAAAGGAGCTTTTGAATCTGCTTGAGTGCAGTGTATTGCTGATGCCTTTTCAGGCCAATAAAGCTGTTTTTTTTTTGTCAGAATTTTGATAAGGCTATTTATTTCTTAGGAAGGGCTTTCCTTAAGAATCATAGTAGGGTGTTTTTGAGCAGATGGCATCCTGAGTCAAACTCTATTCAATCTAACAGATTTGTTTCCAAGAGTGATTGGATTGCCATTGAAGGATTACCATTTTACCTTTGGAGAGAAGAGGTTTTTTCCAACATTGCAGATAATTTTGGTGGTTTGGTGGAGATTGACAGTAGGATTTTGAAGATGGATAATTTGTTTCAAGCTCACATAAGAGTTAGGGGGTTAAAGAATGGCCTAACCCAAGTTTGCTGAACGTGCATCTGGGTGATACAAAATTCATGGTGTGTGTATGGTCAATTCCTAATTCTTTTTTGCCTCAGAACAAGAACAGAAGATACCAAGAGAACAAGACAAATAAGGGAGGATTCACCAGGCATCCTTATGAAGGTATGAAGGGATGAAGGATAGGCAAGTCTGGAAATTGAAGGTAAGAGGTAGTACAAAGGGTCGGTACACTCAACGGGAGGTTGAAGATGATGGTGCTAAGATAGGAGAGACACGTGGCAGTAAGGGGGCAATGGTAGTACAGGGAGGTGATGATGTCGTGGGTGCAACTCACAGATGTCTTGAGGGAGATATTAAGTCATACAAGTTGGCTTTACTTGGAGGAGAGGAAACTTCGGTAATTCAAAAGACTCGGGTGGATACAGATAAAACTAATGATAATGAAGGGACGGGGATTAGTACTTTTAATAATATCAATGAGCAGTATGTCATTTATGAGAAGCAGTGTTTTGTTGGTGGGCTTAAAACAGGTCACAGTGGGCCCAGCACTAAAGGGTGTGGTGTTTGGAAGGGACATTCTTCGGGCCCTTTTTCTTGTAAATCTTTTTTTGAATTGTTGATTGAGGATCCCATGGTACCTGAATTTTCTCCTTCTTTATTGATTTGGAAAGCTAAGATGCCTCTAAAAGTGCAAGTGTTTGCTTGGTGTGTGACTCATAAGACGGTCAATACTAATGATCTTATGCAAAGAAGGCCATCTTTTTCGTTTTCATCCTCAATGGTGGATTTTGTGCAAAAGGGCGGAAGAAAGTGTTGATCATTTGTTTTTGCATTGTCCGGTGGCTTATTGGCTTTGGCAGAATCTTTTTCAGATTGCAGGAGTGTGCTGGATGGTTCTGGCTTTTGCTAGTTCTATGTTAGAGATCCCCTTTTATGGCTTTGGTGTAGGGGAAAGAGCTATTACCTTATGGAATTGTGCCAGGCTACCGGTTTTTTGGGTTGTTTGGTTGGAAAAGAATGCTAGGATTTTTCAGGATAAGGCTTCTTCATTGTAAGAGATTTGTGATCGTATTTACATTTTAGCTTCTTTTTGGGTGTCTTCTTCTAAGGAGTTTGCTGGGTTCCATTGTTTATTGTTAAAGCTAATTGGAGGGCCATTTGTCTGTAGTTCTGTTCAGTTTTTATTTTTTACTTTCCAGTTTCTCTGTTTTGGTTTGGATCCTTAGGTGGACATCTTGTTCTCCTTTGTTTCCCCCCTTTTTAATTAATAAAATTTTTCTGTGGTTGTTGATCAAAAAAAAAAAAAATTTGGTTGTTGAACATGAACTAGACAGGTGAAATTGGTTTTGAACTAGTCTGAACCAAATTCTAGGATTCCCAAACAGCCCTTACCAAAAGAGTTTGTTGAGTTTTTCTTATTTTGGGTTCTTTTGTGAATGATTGCTCAAGAATGATTCGGATATTTTTAATAAAAAATCGTACTAAGATTTCTTTCATTTTTTAATCATTTCATAAAGAGTACCTACTTAGTTTGGCTATGCTATTCGTATTTGTTGGAAAATACCACATCTCATATTGCCCAAATATTGGGTTTTACATAGCTTCATATACTTGTTTGGGCCCTCTACTTAAAAGCTTAGGCTTTTAGGATGGAAACTTAACATGATATCAGAACATGTCTTTCTTGAGCTGTTTCATTTGTGCGCCTGTAATTGTTGCCAAAGTAACAAGTCCTAATGCGGATGAAATTTAAAAGGTTTGCAACGGTTATGTGGGCCCCACCAATGCAACAATCAACCAACCATAGGTGGCACATAAAGAAGAGTATCTATCATCGATGTAAGGTTGAACCATGTTGGTTCAAGCCTCCTTGAATTTGAAGAATTGTGAAGAATACATATTTTAGGGTTAGTTTAGTAATTTTACAGTTTTAGGGGTATTTTACAAATTTTCAGATTTTGTTTTGTTTAGTAGCCGAGTTAGTAGGTGTTTGGTTATAAGTTAGAGTCAATTCCTATCCTTGTTAGGAATTAGTTGAGTGATTTTGATTGCTTTTCGTAAGAGTCCTTGTTTGACAAGTAATAGAATTTAGAAAGTAAGAGTTCTTATTTGACAAGTAAGAGTACACTATATAAGCAAGGCTTGTAGGCACAATTACAACAATTCATTAATGAAATTTCTACGACTTTTGTTTTAATTAATGGTAAGACTCCATTGATCTTCTTCTAGGTGAAACTCCTAGAAACCCTTGGTGAGACTCCAAGGTTTATTTTCTTCTTACTTCTTTTTCTTCTGCTTCTTTAATTCATTTACAGCACTGTTGTAGTTTATTTTAACTCACAATCAACCCTCTCCTTAGTTTCAATTTCAACCCTATAATCCCTACCATAAACCATAAACCCTAACCCTACCCTTCCATACACTTTAGCATTGGAAAACCTTAAAATACCCATTTTGTCAAAAAATTCAAGCAACCTCTTTTCTTTTGATTACACCCTATATATATATATATAGGATGATGATCAGGTAAGCACGTGCTGATATAACTTATATCAACACCCGCATTGAGAGTTGTACCTTGTGCATTAGTGGGATATGAGGTACATTGGACCAATGCAAGGAGTACAACCCCCAATGCATAGTGTTGATATAACTTATATCAACACGTGCTAATGGGAACATTACCGTATATATATATATATATATATATAATTTATTTTACCCTATATTCACCCTTATACCTTCACAAAATCAACCCTTATTCTATCCATAAACCCTAATAACACCACCCTTTTCCTAAATCCAAAGAAAACAAGGTTTTAGTCCAACTAAGCTTGATTGTAGACAACCTTATTTGCTAACTTAAGGGTTGTCCTAGATCAGGTCTGTTGTTGTCTCGTTAGGCCTGCATGTGAGGGGGTCTGTTGGAAAATACCACATCCCACCTCTCCCAAATATTGAGTTTGACATAGCTTCATATACCTGTTTAGGCCTTCCACTTAAATGCTTAGGCTTTTAAGATGGAAACTTAAGAGTATTTTACAATCTAATAATGCCTTAAAATATGTTGAAGGCTCTCTTGAGTCTTGTTGTGATGCTCATGGTGTTATCCATCAATCTTCTTGTAGTTATACACTTATACCCCTCAAAAGAATGGTGTTGTTAAAGACAAAAACAGACATCTTTTTGAAGTTTCTAGAACTCTTATGATTCAAATCAATGTTCCTAAACATTTTTGGGGACATTATTATCTAATTAATCGTTTGTTATCCAATTAATCGCATGCCTCCACTGTCCTTCATGGTGGTATACTGGTATTAAATATTTGTGTTGTATCCTTAAAGGTGTTTACTTTACCACCACATGTGTTTGGTTGTGTATGCTTGGTTGTGTATGATTTGTTCATATCTTCACTCTAGGGAAAGATAAGTTGAATCCATGTGCTATTAAATGTGTTTTCATTGGTTATTCCAAAACACAAAACAGACACCTTATCGACTTGATTAAAAATTCTTTTGTTCATGGTGATCTTCAAGAGAATTTGTACATGGAACAACCTCTTGAATATGTTACTCAATGGGAGACACGTAAGGTATATAAGTTGAAGAAAGCAGTTTGTGGGTTGAAGCATTCTTCGAGGGCGTAATTTGATAAATTCAGTCAAGTAGCTGGTGCATATGAGACAATGTGAGAAAGACAATATTATTCTTGTTTGTGTATGTAGTCGATATAGTGATTACTGGCTGTGCTACTATGGGTACAGTCTTCAAAATTTTACTTGAGCAAACATTTTTATATGAAAAGACTTGAGGAAACTTCGTTATTTCTGGATATTTAGGTGGCTAAATCAAATGAAGGAATCAATGTTCTCTAAGAAAGTATGTGCTTGATCTTAAAGAGACTGGTATGATGAAGGGAAAAACTTTAATGATCCAAGGACATACAGGAGATTTGTGGGTAAACTAATATATTCGACTATAACACATCCTGATAATATACTGTTGTAGGAGTGCCGGAGTGGTTAAAGTCCTAAACAATAACATTGGGAAGTTGTATGTCGAATCTTGAAGTATTTAAAGAGTGCTAGTACGGAGTTTAATTCTGAAATCCCTGAAAATTTTTGATATACTTGGTTTTTAAATGCCGATTCGGTAGGGATCATTATCCTCATTTAACGGAGATAAAAGGAGCGACACCAGTACTGCTGCTACTGTAAATGAGACTCAACAAATTGATGGGTGGCATGCTCCACTTCTAACGAAGTATAAGATCAATGTTGACGGAGCATGGGATGAAAAGCATCATAAAGGTGGAATAGGTACTGTTATTAGAGATGAAAAGGACACCCTTATTGCACATATAGCAAAAAAATTTCCACATATAACATGATGCTCAAGTGGCTGAGGTGGAGGTGATGCAAGAAGGGATCCAGTTTGGTATGGATATTGGCGTCTGGGGTTTCTTGGTGCAAGGTGATACCCAAGTGGTTTTTAATAGTATTAATAGAAAGGGCATTATGTTGGCAGAGATAAAAGGTATTCGCTGAGGACATTCTTCATATCACTAGAGAGGCTGCGGTATTCTCCTCTTCTGCGGTGCCGAGACGATGCTGTTGAGCTGCTGATGTGATAGCAAAATATGCTCTTTCAGTGGATAACCTCAAATTTTGGTTAGAGAATCCGCCCAATTGGTTAATACCTATCTTATAGGATGATTTTCATGTAATTTTGCTTTCATTTCTATCAATAAAACTCCTAATGTTTTTTACCAAAAAGTAGATGAAGAGAAAAATGGATAAAACTAGTAATGATTTCCTAAAATCAACCACCACCACCGAGATAGAGAGAGAGATTACAAGATACCACATCACCAGCTAGAGAATTCAAATAAGGTTTCTTTCTGAATATTGACAGTTTGACTAAAACTCTTAGTAACAAACAAGTATTTAACAAATTCTCCAACAGCAGAGATAGAAGGCCACTTGTAAGGAATTCAAGCATTTAATCTGACCTTTGTATCCATTAAACACTGCTAAATGTTGGATAAGCTTCGCATAAGCTAATGCCACATCAGCTGAACTGGAGACATCAAGTTAAAGGTCAATCTTATGTTAAATGATACACTATAGAAAAGGTCAATCTAATGTGGCCAGTTCGCATCAGCTGAACTGGCTATATTAGTTAGACAAAATAAAATACCATAGAAAAGGAATATAAGAACTAAACACCAAATATGTATATCTCATGACATTTTTAACTCATAATTACCTCGAAGCATCACCAAAGCAAGTTGCGTAAACCAATGCATTTATTCGAGCAAGAGGGGCACTGATACCAAAGTTCGTGAAAAAAAAAATCAATAAAACAAATAAGATAAATCCTGAAAAGAAGTTTGAGACTTCCAATCAAACATGTGATGAGCATTATAAATACAATCAGGGTATTCCAGCATATCTTAAATGGCCTACCAATAGTGGAATAAAAATATAAACATAACAGTATCTAGGAAATGGAGAGTGGCCATTCTTCCTGCACTGGTTTCCTAATTTTACTTGCAAATATTATCGGACTTAAGAGGGAAAAAAAATCATTATTTACAAAAGAAAAGGCACATTAGACTAATGTTTAAAGAAACACTATCAAGGTGAGAACCTGTACATCCAACTTCAGAATGTATTGATGGTTTTTATCATAGTGGATTGGAGGCATGGCATTCTACAAGTAATACATAGGCTCCATAAATCGAAACTAAAAAACAAAGACAAAAAAAGGGGGGGTGGTTCCGATGTTTATTAAAAACACAGATAAGTAGCTACGAAAAAGGAATAGTGAATCTTAATGATAGAGATAAACTTTAACCGCACCTATAAGTGAAGAAGTTTGCAATAGCAATTTAAAATATATATATTCAAGAAAAGAAGAGACGTCAAGCATCGTAAAGCAACCTAGCATCCCAACTAGGTTGACACCCTAGGTGCTTCAAATCCTGTGCTATCAGTCTCGAATATTATTAAAGAAAAGAAAGACAATTAAGCACAAAACAAGCCTCTCCCCAAAATTTTGCATGTATTCCAGAATCCTATAAGCAACCACCATATTTGTTGGCTTGTCCCTCACGCTGTTTTTTGGGTTCTCTAGTTAGAAAGGAATCATAGGATTTTTAATGAGAAAGAGGTTACAGTACAGGAACTAATTCTTCAAATTCGTGATTTTCTTTTCACGTAGCATGACAGCTAATTTTTGTATGCGAATGCCCCATCAGGATTTCTTGGATAGCCTTTTTTTGTAGTTTTGTTGTATACACGCTGCGCACATGAGCTTCAGCTCCTTTTTGTTTTAATATACTTTACCTTCTATAAATAAAATAAATAAATAAATAAAATTATATATATATGTTCTTTTTTTTCTGATGAAGATAATATTATATTAAGCAAAAGAAATGAGAAATCCCTGTACACGCATGGCATACAAGAAAAGAAATGGAAAACAAAAAGAAAATCAACAATTACAAACACAAAGCATCAAGAAACAATTGAAGTGAAGCCCGATTAGAAAAGCCTTGTGGGTCACTCCACTCAAAAAGAATATCCAAAATGAATCTCCTCAGCCGCGATGAAGAGCACTCCTCAACCACCATATTTGTGGAAAAAGATGTATGCAAAAATGGAAAGATCACACCGATTACATGGACGTCTTGGTGGGTGAGTGAAATACATATTAATCTCTTCACTAAGAGCTGAATTGAGCTGCTAAAGATGACAACTATGCCTGAATCATCAACATTGCTACAGGCAGCAACTGGGGAGTTTATGCACTGTAGAAGATCTACAGACCACCTACCTAGGCCTTCTTTAGTAGAAGACCCTGTCCCTTAATATTCAAGCATCATCTGTTTTAATCTAATTCAAATAATTTATATGATATAATGATAATAGATATCGTAACATGGGAAGACACAAATGACAAATGCATTTATTTGTCATTTATGACAAATTACTCGTCTTATGGAAATCACTCTACCATCAGCTAAACCTCCCCCAAACCTCAGTCTCTCTCTCTCTCTCTCTCTCTCTCTCTCTCTCTCTCTCTCTCTCTCTCATGATGAGTTGCTTAAGAAAATCCTCTAAAAAAAACTTCAAACCTCACCAGGGCCCATCAAAATTGTCTGGGATATCTAAAGGCAATGGTCCTGTTGTCTTGGAGGAAACCAATGTGCTAACTTCTTAGCAAACGCGGGCTTATCTGTGTCTGATTCAAATGTTGAACTCTAAGAAGCACCCCCCCCCCCCTTTCTCCTCTCCTGGGTTGGGATCCTACCGTCTTGCAAATCTCTCTAGCACTCCATCCATTTATAGTATTTTCTTTCTCTGTATTTCCTCGGGACTAAAAACATATATATCAATATATAGGAGATGGGGATGACACAAATCAAACAACCAGATAGGCACCAACAACCATGTGTGCATGCGAGTATCTTTAAATTATGAACAAACTTGAAATGCTAGTTTTGATTCCATAATATACTCCTCCAGTTCAATAGGAAATTTATGAAATGAATACATCAAAGGCTGCAAAAAAATCTAAATCAGACTTAACAAAGAATGAGCAAAACTACTTAAAAGTAATAGGACATTATCAAAAATCACCTGCCATATAACTCCCATGCAGTGGCACGGAGTAAGTATGAAGAACCTACTAATTGCAGCACAGACCCAGGAATGGAACTTGGTTGTGCACAAAATTGGAAAGCATCAGAATTGTTTCCAGAACCATTCTCTTGAGACAGAACCAAAGAACCCATTGGCTTCCGTAAATTTTTAAGCCAAGCAGTACTAAACGCACCATCAGTTATCATTATAGAACTTTCAGTGCTAAATTCACTAATCAAGTGAGAACTTAATCTCATTTCCTGCAAGAATCATAGGAAACAAAGGAAAGCATTAAAAGTAAACGATCAAATTTCCCAACATGCTATCTGAAAAATGGTCAAAGAGTAAAATCTAACTATCAAATATTTCACATTACCTTGCAAACATTAGCTGGGCACGTTCTGAGCATCATAGAAGCTTTGGGACCAAATGATAGCAAAGGTCTTTGTACATGCTGCACATAACAATACAACAATACCACTTTACTTAAAATTATAATATAGTGGCCGATTCATTTGGTTCTTTTGGGATACAGTTTTTGGGGATACTTCAGGGTATAATTCGGGGTGGAATTTGTATGCTTTTGTTCTGTTCTGTTCTGTTCTGTTCTGTTCAGATCTTGAAGGAAACCTCTTCCTCCTAGTATGATCTTTTTTTCATATATTTGATACATTTCTCGTTTCCTATCCCAAATATATATATCATCCTATATATATATATATATATATATATATATATATATATATATATAGATAGATAGATACGGTTATGTTCCCATCAGCACGTGTTGATATAAGTTATATCAGCACCATGCATTGGGGGTTGTACCCCTTGCATTGGTCCAATGTACCTCATATCCCACTAATGTACAAGGTACAACTCTCAATGCAGGTATTGATATAAGTTATATCAGCACGTGCTTACTAGATCATCATCCTATCTATATATATATATATATATATACTCCCTCCGTCCCACAAAGATAGGCCATTTTTGCTACTTTTTTTGTCCCAAAATGTTTGTCCACTTTGAAAAGTCAAATTATATATTTTTAAGTTTCCTACACTACCCTTTGTTATTTCAATAATTACTTTCAACACAAATCCCAAGACAAAAAAGGAGAGGGTATTTTTGGAAAAATGAAGCTTAATAAATGACAAGTCAATGCTATGATGGCCTTTTCTTAAACTCCGTGTTTTGTCAAACATGGCCTATCTTTGTGGGACGGAGGGAATACATATATATGAACCCCATTTAAAAAATAATCATGATAAGGTAGCCTCCTAACTTACACAAAAAGAAAATAAAAAATATTCAGAGAATATATATATTTTGATAAGAAACAAAGTATATTATAAATCAAACTTAGCCTTAGAACCATTTCATTACCTCAGATGATTTTCACCATGTAAAAGAGATTATTGTTTAAAGAGTACTTTAATTTACTAATCCTGCTATAAGTACTAAAGATTTAGGTAGTCCACACCATAAGATATCTTCCTATTCTATAACTGTAATCTACAGGAGGGGAAACGTAAAGCAGTTTACAAAGAGAAAATCAGTAAAAAGTGATTCACTTCCATACCGTCAAATCAAATTTAGCCATTGCAAGATGATTGGAAGCCACCAATCGTTTTAACTTTAAGGTTTCCGCTCTCTTCAGAGACCTTCTTAAGAGAACAAACAGTTGTTGCTGGATGGATAGCGAGGTTCCTATACTGGTCACTGGTGAATATGATGATCCAAGAATTCCACTTGTGCTTGAGATGCCAATTTCAGACAACAAGTTGCAGATAGCAGCTAAAGTGTATGCAAGGCAAGTATCATTACTGTGCTGCATATAGAAATAAAAATAATCACTACACAACTAAAAATTTACAGAATTAACAGAGACAGCAACCTATTGAGAAGGATTAATGATGTATTAAACTATTAATATAAAAGAGAGAGGAAAATGCCAGAAGGCTTCCTTATATGGAATACATCATGTACAACATCCTCAATGTAAATATATGTATATAATATATATATATGTGTGTGTGTGTGTGTAATATATAGGAAACAAGGGCACAAACATAGGATCACTGACACAAGTGTCCAATACTGGTACCTCCAGGGCACCAAACACTATTATGCAATATAACTATGGACAGACTCATCATGTTCAACTCAGATAAAAGGCATGTGGCATGGCTAACTGAGGGAAAATGTCTTTACAGCGCTATACAATTGAAAGTCGGAACGAAAATTGAAAAGAAAAAAAGAATTTAGATATACAAAAAATTGGACAAATTCAATCTTTTCTTAAGGAATATTAATGGATAGAAAGCTAATTGGGATAGCTTCCCACATCATTGCTTTCATACACAGAAAATATGTTACAAATATTATTGGCATTTTTTGGATATGTTGATAAAAAATATGAAGATTTCAAAGTGAGTACAGAATAAGAATAAGAATAAGAAGATGCCAGTTGCCTAGCTAGTAAAGTCTCTAAAAAATGGCCTTTGAAATCTATCACTGCTCAAATGAAAGAAATTTTCAGGACCCCTAAAATGAAACAAAGTGAAATCCCATGAATCACTTTGGTCGCTAATGGCACACAATTTAGCTAGAATACTTTAACATCTAAATTTTAACAGATAGTAAGGGTCAACAGCACAATATGTTTTTCATTCCAAAGAAAAATATTCTAAACACAAATTATAGAACCATGCTCTATTAAATTTTTCTGTTAACTGGCTTTGTATTAATAAAAGATGCCTTCGGCCGATGTACACAATAAATGAAAGGGTTGAGATGACGAAAGCCACAACAAACAATCAAGCCTACAAGCAAGAAAATGCAAGAAAGAGAAAATTCACTAGAAAGTGGGGGAAAATACAAGAGGATCTTTGATTTCTAGAGAGAGAAGTTTAAAGCTCTCTACAATCAATTACAATTCTGTTATTAATCCAAAAACTAACCAAACTAACCCTAAACCAACTATTTATACACTAATAAAGGTTGACATATGACTAAAAATTAGCCCTAACTAGTTAACAAACTACCCCATAAGCTAGCTAATACAACTAATACAAGCAATTATTAGCTACAAATGAATTATTATAAGCTGCTAGGCAGCATACATCCTAGGACATGATGAAACTTGAGAACTATCAACCCCAAGTACAATATTCAAAAAAGCTAGAAAAGGAACTCTTGAACCAACTTTGGATGCTCCAAACAAAAGAAAATGCAACTTTACAAGGTCAGTATGCTTGACAATAGAAAATTTCATATCTTGAAAGATTATACTGTTTCTTTCTTTCCGCATAATCCACATGAGGCAATGAGAAATAATCCTCCAAATAACCTTAAATCCTTGATCCCACCATAGATCCACCAACCTTTTAAAAGGTCCTTCACAGTATTTGGCAAAACCCAACTTATCACCATCAATGTAAAAAGTAAAGACAAAAGGTCTCTAGTAGCCATGAATATAAAGATGGTCTACACCATCCTCTTCAAACTTACACAAAAATGCACCTATTGACAGTGTTCTATCCTCTACTCTTCAAATGATGCACTGTGAGGCATTTGTCTCCAGTAGCCATCCACTCCAAAAAAGCAACCTTAGAAGGGTCTTTTGATTCACACACCCTCTTACCTAGGAAAAACCCAACTTCCGAGACTCTCCTTAGACGCAAAGTGGTTATAAAATTACTTAATCGAGAAAACTTTTTTTGGAATTCTCCTTCCAAAGCAAGATGTCATCCTCAAACCTATTCAAAGAAACCACAGAACATCTTTCCAAGAAAAGATCCGCTGTCTTTAACAAGAAATAAGATATTTAGTTAGTAACTCTGCTTTTAATAAGACTTAGCCTCCCCCCTTTGAAAGATAAAACATTTTCGACACACTTATGTGCCTTTCCACTCTTTTCATTAACCGTATTGCCCATCCTCTTGGATGCAAATAAAGAACCAAGGGGCAAACCAAGATAAGAAGACACCCCCCCCCCCCCACCTTCTTCTTTTTTTCTTTTTTTTTTTATTTATAAGAAACGAATTGTATAGTAGGAGAACAGAATATAAAAGATGGACGAGAAGTCCAAAAAGGAAAGGGAAAACACAAGGCCTCCACAGACCAAGAAAACCCTCAAAAAAACCTTAGACAGAAGGCAACCACAACCAAGAAAACCAACCCTCACATCCCAAAGAGGACCACAAAACAAAACAGCTAGCGGAGGAAAGACCCCCTTTGCAACCAAGATTGTCTACTAACACATTTACCCTTCTTTCCCACTAGGATTTATTCTCTCTTTCCCAATTTCATTCTCAAATTGGAGACCGCAACAAAGCATAAGAGAACACCAATCAAGTACTAAATTTTCTCAACCTCTGCATCACAAAAGATAATGGTATCGTCTGTGACAGTACACCTACATTCCAACTTCCACCCACCTTAAAACCCTTGATAAGATCACCATTCACCAACTTGTTTAAGAGCCTTGACAAAAGAGAGTCCGCTTGTCTCGAGTCTCAATCCTCTTCAACTTTTAAAGGAGCCATGAAGGTATTAATTCATCAAAATTGAGAAGAAGGCCATAGAGAAGCAAGCCGATATCCAATTCCCCATCTCTCACCAAAACCCATCCTTTCCAACAGATACAAAATATATTTCCTATTTATGTGATCGAAACCTTTTTCCAAATCTAGCTCACAAATAACCCCCAAACTTTTATTCTTTAACCTAGCTTCCAAACACTCATTCGCAATGAGAGCCACGTCCAAAATTTGCCTACCATGCACAAAAGCATTTTAACACAAACAAACAACCTCACCAGCCACCAATCTTAGCTCAAAAGCCAAAACTTTTGCAATGATCTTATGGATACTTCAAACTAGGCTAATAAGCCTAAAATCTTTTAAATCCATTGCCCCCTTCTTTCAATCAATGAAATAAAGTAGCATTGAGACTTTTTTCATATATTCTCACACCCAAAAACTCCACAAAGACACCCATCACCTCATAACGAACAATGTTCCAACATATTTGAGAAAACACTAATGTAAAACCATCTGGCCCAGGACCCTTGTCTCCTTGTAAATTTTCAAAGCCCCTAAAAACTCTTCTTATAAGAAAGGCCTTTCCAACAAAACACTCAAAGATCCCCAATAGTACCAAAAAAATAAACAATACAGGAGCAATCTTCTCTCAACCCCTTCTTTAAACAACTCATCAAAAAAGCTTATAATACCCTCCTGAACCTCCCTTCATCTTTAACTTCCCATCCCAATATAATTTAATCTTTTGTTGGAATCAGCAATTTGGTGAAAAAAAATTGTATTTTTATCCCTTTCTTAAACCACAACACTCTTGATTTTTGTCTCCAAGAGATCTACTCAAATTTCGCAAGATCAACTCAAGCTTGACATTGAGTCTACTCTCCTCTCTTTCCTCCTTAGAGAGCCCAACCTCACTTCCATTGGAATCAAGCTCCTTAAAATCACCCAGAGCCCCTTGTTTATAAACGTCCACCCTTCCAAAAATTTCAAAATTCCTCCTCTTCAACTCCTCTTTTAACACCTTTAGCTTCTTTGCAAGCATAAAACTTTAAGTACCTGTAAAAACAAAAGAATCCCACCCTAACCTCACTTAATCAATGAAATCCTCCACTTCAAACCACATTTTTTTTAACTGGAAAGGACCTCTAGAGGGTCTACAAACACTACAAGAGAGGAGAATGGGGGAATGATCTAACAACAACAAAGTAAAGATGTATTGGATAAATTTAGGAAAGAACTCCTTTCAAGAAACCAAAAAAAGAAGGAAACAATCCAATCTCTAAAAGGAGGGAACCTCTTGATTGTTTCACCACATGAACTCTCTTCACACCATCGGAGCATCAACTAAATTATTACACTCAATAAATCTAAAAATCTTGTCATGGAAGGAGAAATTCTAACACAACCCTTCCTCTCCCCTAAAAACCACACGAAATTGAAGTCACCTCCTAAACACCATGGAACATTCCAAAGCCTCCCAACATAACTTAGCTCCTCTCAAAGGCTTAAACGCTCCCTTTCCTCATTGGGCCCACAAACCTCTAAAAACACCAAGAAATTCTACCCTCCAAAAAACCGAATAAACAAGAGTCAGAACACAAACCCACTATCACATCCTTTTTCACCACCATCCTTTTACCTCACATTATCAAAATACCCACCCTAAAGTGGCACTAGCCCTTAATGCCTCACACCCTACAAAAGGTGAATCCCAACCATCTTGCACCGCTTCATTGTTAATACCTTCAATCTTGGCTTCTTAAAGAGAGATAATATCCACTTTCCATTCTTTCACACCGTCTCCACCACCCTTCTTTACAAAGAACTAATACCCCACACGTTCCAAGAAATTAAACACAAACACATTACAACAATGAAAGAGCTTTCTTCTTGATCCTCACCCTAGTACTACTACCACCACCACTCAAAACACAATTAATGGACCACTCCAAAATTTTCAATTCCCTACATGGTTTCATTTTTGTACTAAAAAATTATTCTTCAACCTTTCTAGTTATTATTTTGTTTCTTATAAAATACTACAAAAATGTATCAAAAACAAAAATAACGGGTACAAAGAGGATGCAAAAGAAAAGAAAAGAGGGAAAAAGGGAATATATAGGATGATAATCAGGTCAACACATGCTGATATAACTTATATCGACACCCGCATTGGGGGTTGTACCTTGTGCATTAGTGAATTACAGGGTACATTGGGTCAATGCATGGGGTACAACCCCCAATGCATGGTGTTGATATAACTTATATCAACAAATGTTGACCTGGACTGAAAACAAGAATCACATATTATAAATGAAGTAATGATAAGTACAAGAAGGAAAACATTTCCTTCAAGAGCAAAACTAAAGAAATCCCAGGACCTGCCTCAAAAAACAATTCCCAAGAAATCCAAGAGAACTTTACACTATACGTCTACACCCTTCACATACTCAAACATCTATACCTATACCAGGAAACCAAAGCCAAAACTATACCAGTCTATACAAGTAAACATGTATATTTACCCAAAAAACCAGCCTTTGAATGCCCTCTAAAAGACTGTTGACTTGTTGAGTGACAACTACCCTGTTACCTAGATCATCTGCCATCCCATTAGCTCCTCTAGCAACCCATTTTGCTTGAATCTCTAGCATCCTTGCTAAATCTAATATTTCTCTGATGTAAGCAAATCTCCATGCTCCACTGTGTTGGATCTCAAAAATCCCAAAACATTTGAGGGATCACCCTCAACCAAAAAGTGAGAATATCCTACGTTAGATGCTACTCTTAGTCCCTTCCAAAAGAGCCATCAACTCCACTTCCAAAGTAATCCTTTCACCGGCCGAGTGAGAGAAGGCAAAGACTAGCCCCCCTCCACTATCTCTAAACATTCCTCCAGTACCCATCTCCCAAGATTCCCAAGGGAGCATCCCTCAAAATTAAATTTGAGATTCCAATAGAAGGTGGAACCTACTCTGGAGAAACCCTCAAAACCTGCCTCTCAGATGAACAAACCAAGCTCCAATCTCTAGAGACAACTTCCAAAGACATGCTTTTGAGATCCTCAGTCAGGAGTCCATAAAGACGCAAGAAAATCACCCCATCCCAAATGGCCTCCTTTGGGGATGTTCTACCCTAAAAAATATCAATATTCCTTTCCAACCAAATTGCCCATGTAATGGCCAATAACACGCAAGACCATAGGATCCTCCCTCTATTTGAACTCCCCATCCATTAAAATAGATCACAAACATAAAAGTGATGCCAGCTGGCTGGGCCCAACACACAATGCATAAACCAAACAAATGCTGCCAAATCCATCCAGCAAAAGGGCAATGCAAGAATAGATTGCCCATTTACTTCCCCATCTCTACAATACATCACACACATTTCTAGGCAAAATGCTGGGCCTTCTTAGCTGCAATTTGTCATTAGTGTTTACTCTTAAATGGGCGAAAAGACAAGCAAAGGCTTTTACTCTAGGGGGAGCTTTAGCACCCCAAATCCACCTAGCTAGATAGAAAGAGGGTAAAACAACAGACTTCCTAAGAGCATGAAAAAAGGAACGGGTGAAAAAACGGCCATTACTTCCCAAACATCAATCTCTCACATGGGGCGAAAGGGTTAAGGTATATATCCACCCAGAATTTCAAGAAAAGAGGCAAGATCTGAGATTTCACAGTCCATCAGATTCATTCTAAAATTGAGATTCCAATAAATGGAGGTGTAGTAGTCTGCCATTTCTTCAAATTCATAAAGAGGGGCTCCATTAAAAGAGGAAAGATCAAACAAGCTTGGAAACGACTCCAGAAAGGTTTTCCCACCCCACCAGAAGTCCTCCCAAAACCAAATACAAGAACAATCTCCTGAAAAGAATCAGGTGTGAGAGATGAATTCTGGGAATATTTAGATGAACTTCCAAGATCAGCGATATAGCTGGCTAGATGCTAAGTTAGCATCCCAACCATTATCCTGAAGATCATATTTGCTTTTAATCAACTGGCATGGAGGACAATATTTATGTGTAAGAGTGTAATAGATTATAATTTGAACAATGTGAAAATCATAAACTAAGGAAATCACCTGTTGAGAGACACGAACTGCTTCAGTTAGAACCTAAACAATATCAAGCAAAACAATTGTAAAAATGAAACAAACATATAAATAGAAACTGAAATAGAAACAATACAACAAGGGGGGTTGGGAGAGGACCTCCCACAAGCTTACCTCCAAAGCTTGCTTAGGGTGCCCAAAGTGAAAATGCATCATTCCCAAGCATAGTAAAGCAATTTCGTATCTTCCAAAACTATTGCAACCAGATGAAGGTGGAACAAACTCAAAACCTTCGGTCCCTGCACTTTTGTGCCAACATTTATTAAATTAGTTCATTGTAACAAATATTTTCCTTCGTAAGCTCCATCTTCACCACGAGAAAAATTAAAAAAGTAAAAAAAAAAAAAGTACCTTATCAAAAAAAAAGTAGGCATAAAGATAAAGTGGATTAAAACAACAAGTTCATAGAGAAAATATTGTCGATGAAAGCTAGAAGTTATAAAAGAAGCCACTACAACTACATCAGCATTGTTTGGCGCAAACAAAGTAAAAATTGACATCTTCCACTTTAACAATTGCATTACAAACAAGTGAAAGAACTCATGAGTCATGAATGCTACTGAGAGACTAAGATAAGATGCAAGATACAAGAAGATGAAGACAAAAAACTCAAACCTGTAAATTTTTAAAAACACCCAACACTACACTGCAAGCAATAACAAAGAGAAATTTTATATAATTATGAGACAAGTAGAAGAATGCAGGGAAATTTTTTTTAATGAAGGTAAAAATATAAATAAAAAAACAAACTATGCCCTGCATAAATATTTCAAACAAGAAGAATTTTTCACATCATTACCACAAGTGTTTCAAGCTAGTAGGCTTTGAACGACTTGAAGTCACAATACTATTTGAAGAACCTAGGTCTTTTCATTTTTTAAAAGAGAGACGGAGAGACAGAGAGATCTCATATATTTCAGCCAAATTTTTTGAAAGGAAAATGAATGTCCAGGTGGGACTGCAGGAGTGCGGGAGGGGTATAACACATGTATATATATACAGCGGTGTTCAGGTCAACAATGTCATGGACCTAGAGCTTTCCACAAATTGATTGAGTTAGATAAGATTTAAAGCCTAAAGTTAAAACCTCCTATTAGAAAGCACCTACACACAAAACCGAGCGATATTTTTAGTATCCCAATATATCTTGACAACTTTTTTGGCTTTGTAAGGTGTGCCTCTCTCTACCTTCTTTTTTCTCCTTCTATCTCCCCATGTCCTTTCTCTCTCTTCCCTTCAATCGGCAGGTGAATGAATTGTTGCTTATGTTGAATACAGTAAGATTTGGAAACCCCAAACCTCGGAGATCAAACAAATCCCCCTCAAATGAGTTCCTCAAAATATTAAGTGATACGATGGATTTCAAACCAAAAATCTCTCTCAAAACCAGTCTTAATAAGCATGTTATCGCTCAGCTAAAGAATTTTTAGCTGCTACAACTTTGAAAGCTCGGAAGGCAATCCACCTTCTAGATTATTACAACAAATTTTAAGGAATTTCATCACGAGAGGTTCATAAACAAGCTGTACTGCACTGTCCCGGAATCCGGACCTCCCCTTTCTTTTGACCAACAGGTCCTCGAACCAACCTGTCCTCCATTTCTATTCCTCAGTAAGCAGTTAAGATCATTCATACAAAGCATAGTACAAGCAGACGCACTTAAAATCTTTAATGAACTGTGACCAGCCATCATATTAGCAAATAAACGTATTCCTAAGCTTAATGAGCGAACACAATGAGGGATTAGCTCAAGAAGTATCAAAAAATGTGCTAATGGCAGTGGGACTCCTGCGGGTAATGAGAAGCTTAAAAAATGAAGCCTGTTTCTTTGAAACCCCACTATAGTAATGCCAATAAAAATAGAAAATATGAATCATAGTAAGCGTCACACCGATTAAGTTCAAGAAATTATCAATTTTTGTTGATAATGATTTTCTATCAAACATATCTATTTTTTGTTCAAATTCTCAATAATCAATAACAAGAAGGATACCATGAATCTTATTCATCCAAATAGTTTCCATGGATTCTAGAAACCCGTGTGAGGCTACAACGAGTCTAGAAACTGGAATTGAGTATAGAAAGCTAAGGGGGGACTATTAAGAGTGTATTGGGATCATAATGAAGTTTAGAAAGGCATGTGGGGCTACAACGAGTCTATTGAGACTGGGATTGAGTCAAGAATGCTTTGTGGGGCTATTTCTATTCTCATCCAAGAGCATCAATCAATTGCCTACTTTACTGACTCTCATAAATTGTTGAAGCGAAAAAATCTTCCGTCCCCTGATTCTGAAAATGCATAAGCATTTTAGACTACCAATCTTCTGGTACCAAGACACCAAATGACAAAGAAAACATCATGCGCTCGGCCTCCATTTTTCATTTCTTTTTTCCAAAAAAGAAATTGAAAAAATATTTTTGACTTTCTGAAATTTTCACCTAACTTTTCCAATCCATTTTCCAATTCTGTAACACTATAAACACCAATTAATTCATAAATCCCAAAATTCTCTGTACTTGAATAATCCCTAAATTACAATTTGTCTGTTGGATACTACTACCGCGCCATCATGGATGCAATGTCAAGATTTGGATATATTAGCATTGCCTAACAACCATGACACAGTAATTTCGCTTTTTCTGTACACAAATGCAAACTAACTCGCTGTAGCTTCATACGACTTATTATGGAAGTTTCATTTATGATTGAAGGTAAAAAAAAACTTTTGATTGTTCCACGATAGGGTCCGTTCAAGAAAGGGTCATATTTTTTAGACAAGTATTCTTTTTCAGTCTCACCATTACACAACCTAGTCCTTTTTTCAAGTACATCCAAAACAAGAGACCCTTTGGCTAGAGCTTCTATTCTATTTATAAACTCATTGCTTAGATTTTTTTCTTTTTGTTCATTGGTATAAACCCAATGATTATGCTATTTTATTTGCCATTAACTTGGAACCACGTGCATCTAAAGCACCTTTTACTAAGATCAATGTAGTTGTATGTAAACCTAGAGCAATAGCATGATGAACCAAGAAGTCTCCAGGACCTATTGTTAAGAATAGCGAATTACTATTCTCATTAACAGCATTTAACCCACATTGTTAGCTTGGAAGGCTAGGAGTTATAGTCAACGTCGATTCATCGTTAGTTTGCCCAGTTTTGTGTTTAGGTGGCATTAAATAGGAGGTTCAAACTTCCAATTTCATATCTTATTTAACAGCTGAAAATCAATTCGCAGAAAACTCTTGGTCCACAATGTCGTGAACCTGAACAGCACTGTATACGTACATACATATCTATTAAACATAAAATTTCACGTTTATTTTTGTATTTTTTGAATTGAATTGGGTGTTTAAAACACAAATACTACGTATTTCAACAATACACCAGCACACTAACGTCTATTTTTGTGTTTTGGACCACATTATGTATTCTAAGTTCCGGAATTGTTTAATTTCTGGTTCCAATATGACTGCCCAATTATTCTTCAGAGTTTTCTGTCTTTGGGGATTTTTGAATATTCTTTAATGTTTATCTTTGTGCCTGGCCTAGTATCAAGTCGTATCGCCACAACAGAGTTGAACATGACAGAGACACAACAAGGTCCCCGACTAATGCTTTGGTGAGCCTTACACTTCAATGTTTCTAGCTATTAACAAGGCATCATTAAATGATGCAAGTGTTGGAACTCTCACCATCTAGCAGGGGCGGAGCTAGGATTTATTTCCAATGGGAGCACTATGCTATGATTCTGTGAAGTTGGAATGGGGAACTAAAAGCCCTAGAAAGCTTTTTTTTTTTTTTTGAAAAAATTACTTTTTAGTAATTATTTTTCAATTTAATACCAAAAAAAAGATTTTTTTTTGTCAACTTATTACAAATTGACTGTAAATATACTTTAAAATGACTACCATCTTCCTCTTTTTGGCATTATATTGAGAAATAGTCATCAAATAGTAATATCTCTCCCAAAAAAAAAAAAAAAAACTTGGTTGAACCAGTGGGGGCACGTGCCCCCAAAGGCCCCCCCCCCCCCCCCCCCCAGGCTCCGCCCATGCCATCTAGGGTGCAGCACTCTGCTTCTCCCAGGCTCCCAGCAACACAATACTTATATCTCTCTCCCACAGCCCTGCTTCTTTAGTTTAGGCAGCTCCCAATTCACTTGCCGCTACTGCAGGTATCACTTTTCCTTTCTTTTCCGAAAACAACTAATCCCAACAATACAATAAATGATGCAAGTCTTGGAAGACTCACCATCTAAGATGCAGCACTCCACTTCTCCCAGAAACACACTACTTGTATTGTTTTCCCATTCCTGTTCTTACAGTTTAGGCAGCTACCATTTCACTTGTCACAACTGCCGGAATCACTTTTGCTTTCTTTTCTGATAACAATTAATCCAAACACTCAGAAGTAAAATAATCTTGACCATCAATTGGAACCTAAATAAAAGGAACCCAAACAGATATAACCCATACTAGTTCACTATTACATTTGAATAAACAAGAATTATTTATATGGGAAAAGTACTCAGCACATCAAAGCTAATAACTGTATTTTTTCTACCGTTAAGTAAAAACCAAAAAAAAAAAAAAAACTATTTTAAATAATAATAATAATAATAAACAAAGTATAACAAAATTAAGACCGAAAAACAAAGCAACTAAAGGATAAACAATGAGAACTTCAACAAAATTAGGTGACTAGGTAACCTCCCAAGTAGAACCCATCAACCCAAAGCATCTTGACATCACCACATAAGAATTTAGCCTTAAATTCAAGGCCTTTGGACCTTGGGTTATATGATTTTAAGAACTCCCATGGAACTCCATCACTTAGAGTTCCAGTAAATATAGAAATTCAATCCAATATCACAGATACTGCACTTCTAGTTCTAGTTATGACACACGATCCCAAAACCAAGATAATTAGCAAAAGATGAACTCTAGGTTCTTTCACAAGAGAGCCTTAAATTGATGATAGAAATCATCTGAAAATACAACAGAGTATGATATAGGACAGAAAAATACAAAACCAGGAAAGGAATTATAGTTTGCCCTTGCCCAAAATATTGCCCTGTGGCTTGATTTTGACCACAATTAATAGAGGTTATTAGATTTTCAAGCATCAAGATTCATAAAATAGTTGATCAATCCATGAATTATATTGCAACCTTGTTAGAAAAGGATGACAACCACACACACACACACAGAATTGTAGACCGCTACAGATAAATTTACATTGTCCCTGCTTGAATCAGGAAAAGGAGAAACAGAAGACGAAGAAGACTAATGAGAAGAAACAAATGATTGTGCTAGTAAAGCAGTGCCGTGAGATAAGCATTAAGCACAAAGGACAAACCAATATGAGGCTCCCAACAACTAAAATACCTGATGAGGATAATAAAATTTTTTGATGAAAACATTGAAAAAGATCAAATCATATTGCGCAAAGAAACTGGCCAATGCAGCAGTAGTTTGGAAACTAGCACATTGAAGAATTAGATAAAGCTTTAAATATCTGATATTCACCTATAGTCAAAATAGCAGAGAAGATTCTCCAAAGCAGCAGGATAATCATCATGATAAAGGTTATTCAAGTAACGCAAGAAGTGAACCTGCATTGGAGTCCAGGATGGACACGAAAGAACAGTATTGAAATTCAAGTATTAACAGTCACAGTTCCAGCACAAAATAAATAGAAAACAACGTCATCCAAATAGGCAAGCTAACTTACGCGATGTAGCTCTGGTGCCAGTTTTTGAAGTTGCTTTAGAATAGATTCAAAAGCATTTAAAGGAATAGAGCTGTCATGCCTGCCAGAAGGATATTACCAGAGACTCAATACAATCTACAATATGTTTTAACAAGTAATTAAACAATTAACTCAATGGAAATAAAACAAATCAATGAGGCACTTACTTCTCGATTGCATCAGCTTGCTCTAGTAAGTATCCTTGTATCTGCCAGTTTGTACGAAGGAATATCCCACCATTGGGATCAACCCCTCTCATTGAATTGTTTGCGGGATGCACAAATGTACTAGTTTCTCTAGCTTTATCACTGTGTTTAAATTTTGGGGCAGCAGAGACCTCAATGTCTGCATATATAAGTGGTTCTATCCAACATTACAATTTTAGAAAATCAAATACAAAAGAACTCCAAAATAATGGAAAGGTACTGAGATGACTTGGAATTTGAAAGATCAATTGGAATGCTAAGACTCTTAAAACAGGCTTTAGGCATCAAATAATGAGGAAAGCAAGCACTGAATATCAAGGAACTATAAAAAAAAATTTTACACATCAGTTCCATGTAGTTTAAAGAAACATTATATAGCAAGTTTCAATGTGCAACAATGCATGAGCACACAATATTATATATATATATATATATAATAAACAAATTTATTTACTGAAAGAAAATAACAACAATAATAATGGTGCAAAATCAACTGTCGATATATCAATAATAATATAACAACAACAACAACTGTTGATATATCTAAGCATTTTCCAATTATTTTTATTTACTGAAAGAAAATAATAAATGGTGCAAAATCACTATAATTTGAAAAGATTTGACTTTTAATATGAAGATTAGCCAAACAGACCACAAAAATGGGGACTCGTCATAAATGGCATTTCTAACCCCTTAATGACTTCCTTTCTGCTTTAGTTTCGGGAAGAATTTTGTTCTGGTGTGGAATTTTATTTTTGGGGGAGATTTTGTAATCTAGGCTGGGTGGTGCAGATCTTGGGTTGATTCCTTTTTGGTGGACTGCTACTGTTTTCTTTTCTTTTCTTTTCAATTCTTTTCAATTTTTTTCCTCATTTTTTTTTTTAAATGAAGTAAACTCATATTACACTATAAAGAAGGGCAAAAACGCCCTTACGCAAGGTACACAAGAAAGAACACCAAACAGAAAGTACAAAGAGAGGAAACCTAAAAAACTTATAAAAGACATTTGGTCTCTTAAGAAGCCAAACCTATCTAAGCATAAAGTTTTCTCCATTGTAACAATCCTAAGTTTTGACTCTATATAGATAGTACTATGCCATCAGACATTCTACTATTTCTTTCCTTCCAAAGTGACCAAAAAATAGCATTTGGGACCATTATCCAAGCCAAAGATGAAACATTCTAGCCAACCCAAACCCACCAACACTCAACTGCTTAGGGAACCAAATGAGGTAAAACCCAACCTATCCCAAAAAACGGAAAAGCTAAAATCCCACAACTCAAAAATTATATTTCAATGCAATAATAATTAACAAAATAAAAAATAAAAAAAGGAGATCAACCGTCTTGACCAAATGCTCAACCATGAAACACTTATTCCGTATAGCCATCCAAGCGCAAAAAATGCTTTAGAAGGGATTGATGGCATCCATTGTTTTGAAACCAGGAAACAATTACCTTAACCCCTTGATAAAGAATCAAAGGGGGACTTCACCCAAAAAAACTCCATTTGCTCTTCCTTTCCAAACAATTCTATCTTCCACTCCTTCCATCTTTACCCGACACAGTCTTTCAAAAGACAACATGATGCTTCCAATTCCCAATGATGGAATTTCCTAATGAAAGCTATGTTCTAAGCCATACCCACCTACCACGACATGCAATCCCTTTTCCATGAATCTCTATTAACTGCAATCCCCAAAAAATTAGAAAACACCTCCCTTAAAGCCTCTTCCCACACCAAATATCTTTCCAAAATCCAACCCAGCCACCATCCCTCACCTTTGAAACTACCTCTTTAACAAAAGAACCTAGACGATAGAGTGGTTTCTTCATATCCAAAAATATTTTTAAATATATATCCAACCGTATAAACCACCATCATCATCTCTAGCATCATAATTGTTATATCATAGCAACCATCAATATATCCCATTATCACAATTTGAGAGCATAAAATATATCCTGAATTACATCCATTTTCAATCCTCTTCCCCTAATGAATCTAAAGAAACAACAATGAACAACCATCCTCTCTAGCCCGATCATTATCACTCTGTGACATGTAGGCAAGGACTTTAATATCGATATCGATGGATATATCGAGGGTCCAAAAATACGGATATATCGGATATATCGTTGGATATATCAACAATATCGATATCGTTTTAAAGATATGGTGGATATTATGAGTTAAAAACAGATATTTTCATTGAAACTCTGGGAAACAATGATTTAGACTCTAATACACAATTTAGGATCAAAAGATTACAATTTAAATATGTATAATACAAGTATGTGTTGTGTACGGTATAAAAAGTGTAATGCGGTGAGAAAATAAATAACAGGAATTTAATAAAATTCAACAAAATTCTACAGAATTTAAAAGTTACATAACATTAAAATACATATCATTTAAACATAATAAATTAATAATGTCATAACTCATATATTTAAACAAAATCAACCTAGTGGCCACCAGCTAGTATCCCATAAATATCATATGTTGTACATTAAAAAAAAAATGTGATACACTAATATTAGACCAAGGGCTATTAGCTTGAAATTTTATTGTAAAATATGCAAAATACTAAACATGTTTAAAAAAAATATATAACTAAAAATAAATAAATATAAAAAATGAGTAGGGCTTTTTTGAAAAGGTTTTTAAGTTCAAGGTAAGAATTTAAAGTTAAAAAGAATTATAGGGTTGCTTTCGTAAAAAAGTGTAAAAAGTGAGTCTTTATCCATAAAAGGCTTTTCTTTTTTCATTGTTTTGATTTAAGGATAATATTTGCCTGCTTTTAGAAGAAAGAACCAGAGGTATGAAAGAAAGAACTGGAAGCTTTCCACAGAGGCTCCGCAGTGGTGATAATGGCTAGGACGGCAACAGCCAAAGCGACTGCCGACAATAGCAACTACCAGATACGCGCAAGCACTTCTTCTTCTGCTGCTGCCGCTGCAGCTGCTTCTTCTTCTTCTTCTCCTTCTTCTTTTTCTTCTTCTTCTTCTTCTTCTTCTTCTTCTTCTTCTTCTTAACCAAGGACGATATGGAACCAGGCAACCATTTTTTCTTTCCTTCATGAAATTTTCTAGCAAAAGTTTGAAATTTGAACTGATTGGACGAAATATTGTCAGAATTGTCCGGAAACAATGCTAAAAAATGGAGATTTAAGCCAAAAACAGCAAAGAAAAATTCCCTCTGTGCAACGATATACACCAAAGGGTCGATATTGACGATATATTGACGATATATCGTCGATATTCTCATGATAAGCAATGTAATTCTGGCGATATTTAAAGTTGTCGAGATATCGACGATATATCGCGATATATCATCAATATCTCTCGATATTTTGTTTTTTTGCATATCTTTCAATTTCGCATGAGAATATCGTATTGTTACCCTCCGATACGACGATATATCGCGATATATCATCGATATATCGATGATATATCGCGATTTTTAAGTCCCTGCATGTAGGTCCGATTTCCATAAGTTCAAAAAATAAGGATATTTTTAATTACATGCTATGAAGCACGGATACAGATATGGTTACAAACTTACAATACAATACGGATATGCCGATTCAGCAGTTCTTAAAACATGTAGGATACAATACAGCAAGGATACATTAATAAATAAATATATTAATACTAATATTTGGTCTAAAACATCAATAATAAATATTAAAAAAAATTCAAAACATCTACAAAATCAATTAATACGTGTGAAAAATGTCCAAAGAACACATCAACGAGCATAACAAAAAAACCCACAATGACATCAACATTACAAAACAACCATTTAGCTCTGTTGCTATACAATGGTTGCCCTAAGAGAGAGAGACAGAGAGTGGAAAGATAACAAATATGAGAACTAAAAATCGGTTTATTGTTTCAATCTAAGAATGGGTATTGTGTATTTTTAAAATATACATTTAAACCCCCCGTTTATTTATAAAAAAATTACAAACTGACCCTAAACGAATGCCAAACATATCCGTTGCAAATCCAAGGAGTATCCGATGACATGAAATTGTTTATTAGTATTTGGATGTGTACGAAGAGTATCAGAAACGTATTGAGGAGTATCCTAGGTGTATCGGTATCTGATATGGATACAGATACGATGCAGATTCGTTGGGGATTTAAAGTATCCGAGCTTCATAGATTACATGCATATGTACATACACTTCGCCTAATAGGTGCTACTGAAACCAACTCTTGACCAAAATTCTAAAATTCAATTCAATTTCAAGATACTCTCATTTTTCAATATAAAATGCCAATATTTTTATGATCCAAACATAAATCCTACAACATCATAAAATTATGGTGATTAGGCCATTTACAATATATTAACCCCAAGAATATTATTACATGAGTAAAAGCCCGAAGTTAATGCATAGTTATTAAAACCCAATGAGTGCAACCTTTTCGATACATATTAGTTTACACTTCTTTTTTCTTTTGCTCGGGGCTCTATTAATACTGTTGAGGATTCATGAAACTCACAACAATGAGAAAGCAAAAGGGCCTATTTGATTCTATTACAAAGATGTAATCCAGTAACCATACCTTCAACCAAACCATAAAGTGCTTTGGGTGCATGAATATGGAATGAAACCCTTTCACTGGCCCTTTTTCTTGCTTCAATTTCTTCAGTAACTTTCTCAAACACTAAATTCTCCAGGTCCATGTTTTCATATTCCAATAATCCTTCTGAATCATTACTAGAATTACCTACATGAGGTAACTCATAAGGAGGACAACTTGAGAGGGCATCTTTACAATATATCCCTACATTATTCAGGAGATGACACACGCCCTGCAGTAAATTTTGAAAATATATACAAATCACATTGTTTTATTAATAAAAAGCATACATAAAAGAAAAGACCAAAGCTTCAATTAATCTATACTATAACCAAAGAAATCGAAGAATACATAAATGGAAAAGACGGAGAAAATCAATAATAGCATGCTAAGGAAAGGGGAAAACATCATATAGATGATGCAAGCAGATTTCAAGATCAAATTTTCAACAGCAACTTCAGGTTGACCAGTGGTTACTCAAAAATTAAATCAATGCTTTTTTTCTCATTATTTATCATATTGCACCATAATATGAACCAAAAATATATATATATGAAATATGAAATAATACAATGCAGATCCATGAAGTGTATGAGGAATTATCTGTGTGTGTGTGTGTGCCTCTACAATGAAAACTATTAGATGTCATGCCTTTGTTTACTTTTTATTTAAAAATAAAGAAAGAAAAAGGGATAGAAAAAGGAAAAGAATAATGTTGAAAATTCATAATTTATGAGCTACATTTTTTTTTTTTGGGATAACGGAAAATCCCTTTGAGCAAACCCCGGGCCCGTATAAGACCCCACAACCCATATGGACCAAGTAAGTCCAAGGCCCATGAGAACCACGAAACCTAGTGAGTAGCCCCAAGGGGTTTAGCAAGAGTCGAACTCAGGACCTATGAGCTACATATTTAGCATAAAGGACTAAGTTTCTAACTGCCTATGATGTGTTTAGTGTCTCATCTGTCCCACAGCAGGTCCTCAAACCAAAGAAAGGACGATGGTTGTGGTAGGTGGACAACCAACTTAAAACAGAGGCACACTGATGTGAACATAAATTCTGAAAATTTACAACATTAGCACACTCTTATGATTCCCTTATCTTCTTCCTTCATCCCCTACTCTTCTACAACTTCAAAGTCAACCCTAAAGTTCCTTTATATTCTTTTACCTGAAAATTTGCTATGTTTACATAACTCTTAAAAGTCCCTTAATTTCTTCTTCAGTCTTCCTCCACTCTTCCTCAACTTCAAAGTCAACTCCCTAATTCTTTTATTTTCTTCTTTTCCATTCTTCCAAATTCCAATACTATTTTTTCGGATCTTTTTAAGCAAACCAAACCCCCCCCCCCCCCCAAAAAAAAAAAAAAGTACCAGATTTCAATTATTAATAACTTGTGAAGAAACAGAGTATTGAAACTAATAATCAAAACCAGCTTCAAGTAAAATCTTAGAACTCACTTCTAAGAATTTTATATGACTAGAGGGCGCACGAACTACAAGCATGGTCAATCGGTCATAGTCTCAAACCCTATATGGAGATGCTGCAAACGATAATACCAAATTGTTACACCCCACCCTTTTCACTTGCAACAATATTGTCCACTTTAGGTTACCCCTCAAGGCTTTAAACACATCAGTGCAAGTAAAGGATATGAGCCTTTGCTTCAGGGGTCTTGGCTATTGGCTCCTATCTCTTGGTCACTACAATCCACCACTAAAATGGCAACACGTCCTCATGTGGGCCTGCCCCACCACCGCAACGTAGGTTCTGCTCCCTTTTCACCTTTTTTTTTTTTTTTTTTAATCAACGGTTCTGCTCCCTTTTCACTTGCAACGATATTGTCTCCTTTGGTATCAAAGCTGGTCCTACCTCGCAGTGGTGGGATGAGTTCCACACGACAACATGTGGCCTTTTAAGGGGTGGATCAAGGATTTAAATATCAATATCGATGGATATATCAAGGGTCCCAAAACACGGATATATTGGATATATCAATGGATATATCGAAAATATCGATATCGATTTAGAGATATGGTTGATATTATTAGTTAAACATAGATATTTTTATTAAAACTTTGGGAAACAATGATTTAGACTCCAATACACAATTTAGAACCAAAAGATTGCAATTTAAATGTGTATAATATAAGTATGTGTTGTGTAGGATATAAAAAGTGTGACACACTGAGAAAATAAATGATAAAAATTTATGCAAAATCAACATCCGATGGGGTGAAGTGAGGTGAGGTGCTAGGTCCTCATACAGTCGTACATAGTCCCACACCACCTGGTTAGAAAAGGTTATCGGGCTATACATAGAGGCTCATATCCTTAACGGCTTAACCTGCACTGACGCATTTTAAAAGCCATGGGTGGTAACCTAACGTGGACAATATCATTACAAGTGAAAAGTGTGGGCTGTTACAATTTACTTGATGGGGGACAAGTGTAAAGTAACTGAGTCAACCAATTGAAACTTAATTTCACATAAATATTTCTTTGTTAAGAAAAAATTGGAGTAACTAGGGGTGTTTTTAGGAGGGTGTCTTTACTTCATATAATAGTAAATTAGTGAAATTCACAATAAAATTGAATTCCAGCTTGTGAGGAAACACCTCTTGGCATTTTTTTTTTTTTAATAGGATTTTGCAACTAGCACTTGAGATTACAATTCTTTGTAACTCTTTGTAACTTTATATAGTTTTTTGGGGGTTTGTGTCCTTTAAGCTTTTGTAGAGCTAGTTTTTTTTTTCTTTTGGAGGAACTCTCTTCCTCCTTTAGGTTTGTATTTTTTTTCTTTTTCTTTTTTCTTCTTCTTTAATATCTAATAAAATTATTCGTCTTTCATCAAAACAAATAATTAAATAAAAATTTTAAAACTAAGAGTATGAACTAAATCAAAATATCAATCAGGCACTATGGAGAACACAATACCTCAAATGATAATAAATTGAAGGCAAGTATGCAACGACGGAGAAACGTTCCAAGGATGCTACTTGGGTCCAAGATAATCTGGTCATCTTCCACAATGGCTGAATCTGGGCCTCCAAGGATCCCTGACAAAAAAATACATATATCAAAATTTATAAGTTTGAAGTGGAGTAATTCCAAAAAGAAGTCCTATGGGTTGGTAGATAAAAATAATAAATAAGAACAAGAACCATGAGAAAGAGATGATGATTAACTCACCTCGCAAATCACTAAAGAAGTTAAACAAATCATCAGGTGATGACAGAGATGATAGCCTACAGGTTAAATGATCACTTAACCAATGATTTTGTGAGCCACCAATTTCCCTCAATTGAGCTATAAGGTCATCCAACTTTGGCTCTAATATATCATCAAAAGACTACAAAATGGAGTTTCAAATAAGTTCAAACACTCAAAAAATAATAAAAAATAAGTTTAATACCATTATTTGATACAACAAAAAAGATAAAAGAAAGTAATATCCTAAAACCTTTCTTCCAATTTGAAATAAATATCAACAAGAATATTTTCAAAATAAAATCAATAAAACTATAATCAATCTCGAATGGCTCATACAATAGACACTACTTAAGCAACCCCTTCCTCGTGCCAACAAGCATATTTACATGAAGTAAAAGGTTAACAAGTTTCACTTATGAATTTAATTCAATATCTAACAGATTCACTCAAAAATTTGCAAATTCCTATGCTGTAGTGAACTTCCAATAGAAGACTTACCAAATTTCCCAATAATATTTGCAAATTCAATCCAACCTCTTCCTTCACAGCCTTCAGGAATAAGAATAAACTTGTTTCTTTAAAAACTAGTAATCTCAGTGAGGTAACAAAACCTATAACATCCTTTAAAGCTCTAACAACAACATATGTTTCGACCCTCCCTTATTCTTGAACCATCCATTATCACCCTTCCAATGAATCAGATCCTGTAAGCTTCGCTGCAACCAAGCAGAGCTGTCTTCTTCCAAGAATATCAAAATCCTTATACCCCTTCCATTCTCTGAAATTTTAAGAGTATCTCCACCAGCTTCATCAATCAATAAGAAGTCAAAAGATTACTTTTCAATCCTCAAAAATCTTTTTGCCATATTTCTTTAACTTAGAATTCACCCCTACTTTAGTTTCATCAACTAATATTATATCATTCTAATCAGTTCATCCATAACCAAAGCAAAAAAATCAGGACACATTATCGATCCCTTACATGAGATCAATATTATGTGGATCATGATTTGCTCTAGTAGGTGGAACAAGGGCTGCAACTCGATCCAGTTTGGCTCGATTTATAGTCAACCCTAGAAACAAACCAACTTTGGTCAGTCCCTAAATTTATAATCCACAACTGAACCATACTAATGTTTAACCAAACCAAACCAAACTGCAAAAACTTGGATTGGTTCGGTTTGGATTCATTTTAATTAACCATGTTAACATTTTAAGTAAACCAAGAGGTTTCGAACCTGAAGAAGCCCAACAGCATAGCCCAAACATGGTAGAAGAAATAGAGGAAGTGCAAGCTATTATATAGATATAGAAGAGAGGGGGAGCAAATCCATCTCATTCAGTCAATGTGGGGCAAACTTTTCCCACACTTCGAAACTCCTACCCTCCCGTTCAACTACACCCTTATGGTATATCCCACATCAGTTAGAGAAACTGAGTCAAGATTCAGCATTTATAAATCTGTTCTCCTAATAGCCTTGGGTAAGGATTAATGAGTTGTGGTGTCAGCCTTCAACTTCTGAAATTTTTAAGTGGAATATATATGTGACATGTGGCAATTACACATGTATGCAAGGTTCGGTTTTGGTTTAGGTCAGTTGAACAGAACAATTAACCCAAGACTGATCCGACTAAGTGTTTCCTAGACCACGGCCAAACCTAGACACTATATAACCAGACCAAACTGGTCAGGTTCAGTTTGGGTCTCAGTTTACACTAACCAACCTGCACCCCTACAGTACAGATACAATGCTTTGTTTGGTACACGGTATGTTAGGGGTAGACTTAGTCGGTTCGCTAATTGGGTCGAGGATCGCTTCACTTTGGTTATATATATTATATATATTATATTTTATATATATGTGTGTGTGTGTGTGTGTCTCTATGTATTCCTCCTTAGAAAGAGATTCTTTTGAAAGATTATGAAAATGGGAACTTTAATTAAATTTAAACATTGAATGATTTTGGAAATTGAATTATGTATAGAATTTACCAACATTTGAGAGTAGTTTGAGAATCTCATATAATCACAAATAATCCTAATTTGAGAGTTAAAGTAGTAACTTTGAAAACAAAAGTAGCTCTCTCTCTCTCTCTCTCTCTCTCTCTCTCTCTCTCTCTCTCTCTCTCTCTCTCCTTTATATTTCAAGACGTTGAAAACGAACATCCGGGTAGTAAATGAATCACATTTCAGGTCAGGGACCCCACATCGTAGTTCAAAGGGGGTCAAATCTGGTAACATTTTATTACATTTTGTGATTGGAAATTCACTTGTCTCTCCTTCAATTGTTCTAACACTCATTACGTCTCCATCATATAGGTCTTTAATTGTATTGATATATCTAATAGATACCTCTTTCTTTTCAAATAACCACCACATGATATCCCTAGGAACCCTATCATATGTTTTTTCTAAGTCTTAAAACACCATATGAAGGTTTTTTACTCTCTCTAGACCTTTCCACTAATCTTCAAAGTAAGAAAATAGCTTTCATGATCGATCTTCCTAGCATGAAACCAAATTGATTCTCTAGTACCATTGCTTCAAGTATTAATCTTCTCTCTGTAAGACTGTAACTCTCTCCCAAAGTTCCATTGTATAACTCATAAATTTAATGCCACGGTAGTTATTGCAGCTTCGAATATCCCCTTTGTTCTTATACAGCAGCATTAAGGTGCTTTTCCTTCACTCATCCAGCATCCTTTTAGAATTTAATGTCTTATTAAATAACTTAGTTAACCAAACCAGGCCATCCTCACCCATAGAATTCCAGGCCTTGATGGGATTTCCATCCTTTTTTATGAAAGCATATGGCCTACAATTTTTCTATTTTCATCTTTTTCTTTGCTTCTTTCACTTCGAATGCTCTCATTCTTCAAAAAAACATATAATTTCTATCCTCTCTAAGGTTACTACGTTCTCTCAAGCTTAAATTATCTATGTGATTCTCAATAAACAATTTGTTAAAATCCTTCTTTCCTTAATCTCATCATCTTTTACTAAAACTCTATGATTCGTCCCCTATAATGTAAATAATTTGTTTAAATCTCTACTTTTCATTTCCTTTATCCTAGCAAGTTTATATAAGTCTTTTTCTCCATCATTTGTGCCTAACTTATGGTACAAATCATCATATTTAATGCCACTGTGAGTTTAGCTTCACTAAATGCTGTTTGAACCTCCTCATTCCACAAGTAAGGATAATTTTAGAAACTCGAATTTTTAATTCTTTCATAAGGGAAAGCTTTAATATGGTGGGAAATAAAACAGAATGAAGAAAGAAATAACCCTCCCGTTGGTTGCCAAGAAAACAAAGAAAAGAAAAACTATCGAATTTGAACCTTAGAGATTAATGTTGTTTAAGAAAAACAAAGATTGAGCCTTATGTTTACTGATGCACTTTTCCAATAATGAAAATCTTAATTTCTTTTTGTCACCTACATTTGTCAGCAACCAAACGAATCCTGGGATTCAAAATTTAAGGTACTGTTTAGATAAAGTTTTGAAAGTTCGTTCCTAGCTTTCAAAAAGCAAAAACAGTTGCAATAATTAATTCCAAAAACAAGAAAAAAAAATTTCCAATACGCTAAACCAAATGGTGCCCTACATTTTCTCAGTAATCAAAAATAAAAAATAAAAATAAAAATAAAAAGAGATGAGTGTTGTGATTGTAACCTTTGTGAGAGCCAACAAGAATAAGCCGAGGCGGTTGTGGTGAGAGACAGAGGAGAAGGGGAAGGTGACGGAGAGTTGAGGAGGTGGAGCGTAGATCTGGAGGAGTATGCAGACCGATACCTTGTGTGGTGTAATGGCGAAAGCACCTGGTGGTTTGAAGATCCCTGCCATTGTCACACTCACTTCTTGTGCTTCGACCCAAGTGGGTTTTTGTAGGGTTTTGGACCGAGAGAATCAAGGAGAGAGACGATATCAGACTGAAAACAGCAGCATTTTGATTCGCTTGAGCAAATTGCTGACAGGGTTCAAATGGGATCGTCGATGATGCCATTCGTACATGACGTGTCGCGCATCCATTAATAGCCTGAAAAGTTTCTAGTACTCCCTTCACCCCTCCCCCCAAGATAAGTTTTTTTTAAAATTTTTATGTTGTTCTAAAATGTATTTCATTTTGCAAAGTCAAATTATATAAAATAATTATTTTCAACTTCTACATACACCTTCTAAAAGGCAAAATCCCCTCAGCATTGTTCACCCTTTGGTTCAATTTGAACAGTGAAAATCAAAACGCATTTTTGCTTGGAACAAAACAGCGTTAAGTTTTTATTCCAAATACGCTTTGCTGCTAAAACGACGGCGTTTAAAGGCAATTGTGTTGGAAACGGCGTCGTTTTATGCTGTTTTTGTTTGTGCCCCATGTGTGCATCAATTGGAGTGCCGTCTTATCGATTAAACGGGGCCGTTTGGAGGAGTATTGGTACAAAACCCACGTGAACTGATTGCCTGATTGGTTTTATATCAGACGCAATCTGTACACGAAGCATGTGCTGTGTTAGTTTTATATCAGACGCAATCGGGACTGGCTGATTGGTTTTATATTAGATTATATGTGTTCCGTACAAGGAACATGTGCTGTATTGATTGTTGTGTTCCTTTGGGTATCAATGTGGCGTCGTTTCAAGAAGCCGTTTTTGATTTGAGAAGCATAATTGGCAAGGTTTTTGGTTGTGAGACTTACCTACTCCATTTGATCTGTCCTTTGCTGTGTGTTCTTCACAGTCGGAGATTGGATCTGGCCTTGCCATGTTTGTACCGGTGAAGTTCATGAACGATTGTCATGGGAGTTGTTGTTGCACCGTTGTACCAGATCCTGTGATTCGGAAGCTAAGTTATTTGGGGTTTTCTCTGGGGGTTTGTATTTGGTTATTTGCTTTTGTTTGTTTGACAATATTTGCGTTTCTTCGCTTGGTGATCGGGTATGATTTTCCCTCATCTATTTAGAGTTTACTGATTAGGATTTTGGTGATTTATTGCCGATTCATATGCCTCTTTTTAAATGCTGCAGTCCTTATTTCTTTTGTTTGATTTATTTGCTCGGTTGATTTTTTTATCATCTTGCTATGTATTGGCATTCATTTTGTAACATAAAGCATGTGCATTTAAGTACCAGACAAAATCTTTCCATTGTTTTAAGGGTTTTTGATCTACAAGTTATACATTTTTTATAAGGATGTTCAAGTTATACATTGACAAATGTTCCTTGATAAGCGATTAGGTATATAAGCCTTTGCTGAATTTTATTTGTCTCAAATTTTTATTTATTTATTGGCAATATGTGTTAGCAAAACCTTTGTGAAATGATGCAGTTTATACTTTTCCTTTACAATGTTAAGGGAAAGTCGTTGTTTTAGGATGATTTTTTTTTTTTTTTTGGATTAAATGTTTTTTTCCCCCCTTATAGACGCACTTTTGTTATGTGTTTCCCTGATTATGTTTACGATGTGTTTTAGAGTTATGGACTTGTTAGTAGATCTGATGCTGTTAGAGGGATGATAGACAGTGAAGGAAAGGATGAGATTTAGTCTTTATATTAGTCTTTAATACGGGTAACGTAAATTGTGTAATCACTAGCATGGTAGCGTATGTAGGAACACTTTTAGAACCAATTATTTGATAGAAATATGTGTTCTTTCCTAAAATTTTAGTTATTGATATCTTACTATATGTTTTCTATTACTATATGTTTTCTATTCTTTTATATATAAGCAAATAAATATATATTATATTTTATAAGGCTTAGGATTTTTGTTGTGTCTAATTCTCCAATTGTTGCATTGTAGGCAATACAAAGCTATAGATATCTTAGTCTTAGGCCCATTAATATGAAAATAGTGTGAATATTTGAAAGCATGATAAACCTTTATTCCAATATTCTTTTGTAGTTTTAGGGTTTAATGGTTAATATTTTAACCGGAATAGTACAAATGTAAGCTTGATATATGTTTATATACATATGGGTTTGATTCAAATTTCTGTACTTTTATGGTTTTACTTTTATGTTTATCTGCTTGTTTTGGATCAATGTACTTTGATAAAGTATATATGTAATTTTGATTTTGATTTTGATTTGTATACTTTTATAATATGAAAGGGGATTGGGGATATTTCTGAGTTGTCTTTTTTTTTTTTTTTTTTCTTTGTATGGTATAAAGAGGGGAAAGAGAAAACGTTTGTTTTTTCCCTTTGTTATTCTTTAAGGTTTTCTTTTGCTCTTTGTATTTGGGTACTTGCTTTTTTTTGGTTTGATAATTGTTGTATTTGTTGCCTCGGTAATCGAGTATGATTTTCCCCAATCTGTTTAGAGTTTACTGGTTATAATTTACTAATAATAGTTGTGCTCTTTAGGATTTAATGGTTGGTAGTTTACTCAGAATAATATACATGTAGTCTTCATTTAGATTTATGCACTTTCAATAATATATATATACATATAAGGTTGAGTAAGATTTATGTACTTTTATAGCTTGATTGTGGACGTTTAAATGTTTCCTAGAGCCGTGAGGTTTGTCCTATTCAGGGTTTAATGGTTAATTGTTTATCAACTACGTAATAGATGTTAGCTTCTTTTAGATTTACTAGTTGATGCACACGTGCGTTGCACGTGAATTTTTTTGAGTTAAATTATTTTTTTCAATAATGATAATAATTTTTTTAATTTAATAATTTTATCGTGCCTTTGCATAAGATGAAAGCACTTTGATCACTCAATCCTTTACTTCTTTTGATATAATTACTATTTTTTTTTCCATTATCTTTCCCAAATCATAGTACTTAAAATTATCTTTGAAACTTTATTATACATAGGTTATTTGAAGGTTTTGTAAAACTTTCAATGCTGAAACAAAAGGCTCTCTCTTTCACTCTGTCTCTTTCTCCAGTCAAAACATATTTATGCCATAGTTGAAAATTTTAATAGCAAATTATTAGTACATTAGTTTTACAAAAATCAAAACCAAGACTTGCGCAGCTTTGCAAACCCTACGGACATGCCATCCTTTTTTTAATTTTTTAATTTTTAATTTTTTATGATGTACTACAATCTACACCCCTCTCGTAGATTCATGCCACAGAAGCTAACTCAAGTTCCTAATAAGGCCTACACCACCACCTTTAAAAAATCTAGTATTTATGGGATTGAGAGATTCTCATTTTATTTATGAGTAAAGTAGTATTTGATATATATGTATTGGAAAAACATAAGAGAAAATAGATACTTCACGTTGGATTGAAACCAAGATTTACACAAATCCAAAACTTCTATTGGTCTTTGATTAAAATAATAATATTCCTAATATGTATATGTTCAAGATTTTTTTTTTCTTTTAAAAATCTGGTATTTGTGGAATCAGGATGTTCTCATTTTATTTATAAGTAAATTAGTTTTTAATGATTTTTTTATTTGAAAAACGATAGGAGAACAAACATAGCTTACGTAGGGTCTGAAATCAAAGACTTTTGCAAACCTTAAAGCGATAGATTAATAAACTCAAGGACCATTGATTTGTCATTAAAAAATAATACTCCCTCTCTCCCGTAAAGATAGGCTACGTTTGACAAAACACGGAGTTTAAGAAAATGTAAAAATTATATGTGCTATTCAAAACTAATAATAAAAAGTAATTAAAAATTATATGTGTTATTCAAAACTTTACTTATGCAATTCAAGTTTTTTTTTTTTTTGGGTCTCTTAATCTAGGTTTTCATTTGTTTTTATTCAACTATGCATCTTTTTATTTTCATTCAACTGATTCGTCTTTGATTCTCTTATTTTTCTTACTAATTTTGCAATTCAAATAAAGATTTAAAAGTCCAATAATGCAATGTAGGCAGAGATTTAAATATTTATGCAGGCAGAGATTTAAATGTTTAAACATAATTTGTATATATGAGTCAAGTTTATTGAAAACTACATGCCAGACAAAGCACCAGAAGAAAGGATACATAATGAAGGCACATAAAAGACACAGAAAAAAGAAACAGTAGTTGTTCTTTCCTGTGTTAGGGTTTTATGATTTTTATAATGTGTTTCTATTTGTATTTATATGTTAACACTGTTAGGGCTTTTACGAATTATAATTTCCGTTTCCTTAAAATTCCTATTTGGGTTTGGTTTATTTAATTATTATACGAATTATACTTTCCTTAGAATTCTTGTTAAGGTATGTGTTTTATATTGCTATATTTTCTATATATGCAGGGTAGTTGTGTATTTAAAAATTAAAATAAGGGTATATTAGTCAATCAAAAGTTTTTCTTACATTCATCTTTTTATAGGTAGTATAGATTATGTATTTTGATAATATATATACATGTAAGTTTGGCTTAGTTTTATGTACTTTTATGCTTGTAAGTTTGTTTTACTATTTCTGAAGTTTTTATTTCTTTTTAAATTTATATGTAGTTTGCTATAATGAGGATAAAAAAAACCCTTGTTTTTTTTTTTTTTTTGTTATTATTATAAAAAAAAAATTCGTAAGAAATAATGGAATAATAAATGTATAAATGAGATAAAATAAATATGTATAATGAATTGTAAAAAAACAAACAAAAAAACACTTAACCAACATGGGTTATTATTATGTGATCGTTGCATATTGCATATTGATGTTTATTTAAGAGAAAATAGTAAAATAAAGGAGGAAAGGGAACCTGATTGTTAGTAACATAAGGAAGTAATACACAATTATTTTATTTTATTTTAGTTTTTTATATATATATTTTTTTTGGCAGAGGGAGGGTTATGTTGTTATTTGCTTGATAGGACTATCTATATGTATAGACTCCTTCTAAAAGGCAAAATGCCCCTTCAAGACTGTTTACCCTTTGGTTTATTTTTAGCATTATAAATCAAAACAAGGTTTTCTTTTCAAAAAGGAAAAGGAAAAAAAAATGGCACTGGGCTTGTCTTGCAAACACGCTAGGTTGTCAAAATGATAGACTCCTTGTAAAAGGCAAAATGCTCCCTCCACACTGTTCACCCTTTGGTTCATTTTGATCAGCGCTAAATCAGAATATGGTTTTGTTTTGAACAAAATGACCTTGTGCTTGTATTCCAAAAAACAGTGGCCTACCAAAATGGTTTCGTATAAAGGTATACTGGTGTGGAAACGTTGTAGTTTTGGGTTGATGTTGTTTGTGACGCATTTGCTGATGCGGTGGGGTGGTACTTGGTGAGTGAAGCACCGTTGTTTTGTGGAGTATCTGTATAACACCCATGTGATCGATTTGTGTGGTGGGATATTTTTGCATTAGACACAACCTGTACACATGCCATGTGCTCCGTTGATTGATGTCCCGCTTGAGCCCCAAATTGTTGTCATTTCAGTGCCCTTTTTGACCTAGAATGAGGTCGTTTATGCACTTGCAATTCGTTCAGGAAGTGTAATCGTGAACTACGTAATGGATCTACAGAGTAAATTGATTGGCCAGTTTCTTATATAGTATGGCAATTCTGATGGCTTGTATAAGAAGCTTTGCTATTTCTATGTTTTGCTTAGCTATTGTACATGCAACAGAATTTGCAACTATAAAGATTGCCATTCAATTGTGAGTTTTTTTATGGCTATGATGATGTTTGGGAATTCAGAATAATGTCATGTTGGTTTTAGCTAACTCATTGTGTGCTAATTTTGATGCCCTATTTTAGCAACAGACTTTCTATTGTACTTTACAGTGTTTTCCCTGGGTTTTTTTTTTAAATAGGGGAAAAAAAAACATTAGAAAAATTTATTTTGAAAGGATAAACGAAAAAGAGGGAACTGTTGGCACATATGTTGTTGGTTGAACTATTTCAGTAAAATCCCAAACAACCTGAGCCTTTGTTTTGTTGTTCTTCATCAAGATTTAATAAATTTATGTTCTCTTTTACATAAGATTTTCTTCTTTTGTACTGTATGTGTATCGTTTGAAAGTGCTTTTTTTAATTAATTACGTAATGTACTATGATCTTATCAATGATATTTTCTTCAATGATATCTTTTCTTATTTAGTGACCATTTAAATGTCATAGAATTGTATATGCTTTTTGTGCTCCTTAGTGTTGTTCCTTGAGGGTGCTATTTCATGGAGTTTTTTTTTTTAATTATTTTTTTAAAATTTTTTATTAATTGTCTTATTTTGTATCGTCTTGTGGTTTTACATTAATTGGTATTATGTTCTGTATTATCCGTGCTAACTTTATTTCTTGGTATTTGATGTTCGTATTTTTAATGATTGCTGCAGTATTATCGTCTTACTTAGATTTGTTTATTCTTTTGCTTATAACGTTTCATTACTCTTTTGACTGCCGTTTGTCAAATTGTTCGATTCGTATCCGCTTGATTTTGTAAGCACCTTTTGAGATCTGCTCATCTATCTTATGCATAAAAAGCTTATATTTCTTCTTCCTAGGTAAGCTATTTTGAACTCATATTTTGCTTGCTTGCATAGGGTATGCTATTTTCTCATTCGTTTTCTCTATGTTTTTCTTAGCTTGGTTATTTTTTAGCATGTTCTTTGCTGATGTCACATGTTTCATTGACATTTGAAATCATGGGAATGATCTTAAAACCATTTGTTGATCAATTATGGGAAGTTTCTTCTACATGATAAAAAAGAGGTGCAAAATAGAGGGGGGGCAAAAAAAGGTTTGGGTGTGACATTATATTATGTCCTTCTAGTCAATTGGTTAATGATATTATGCCCTTTTGGTCATTTCATATTGCTATATTTATGCAATAATTACATGTTTTTAGTTCTCATACTATTCATAGGGTGGTAAGCCTTGCCAATTCCATATAAACAATCTTATATTCTATACTTATGAACATTTGTACCTTAGATTTACTTTGTTGAATGATTGATGGCATATGTGTGGATTATAAATAGTTTAATCGGTTTTCTTCTAATACATGTGCTGAACAACATAAGACAAGCTAATAATAGATTATGTCAAAGATAATACTTGGGGAACGGGGCCACATAAAACAAAATTACACTAATTGAATTCAATTCAATAATATATCAAATAAGCCTAATGTTAGTGTTCATCAAAATTTGTTCATTTTTATTTTTATTTTTATTTTTACTTTGCATGATATATATTTATGGCTATTATGTTTAATATATTTATATTAGGAAGAACAAAGAAAAAAAAACATGCAAGGGAAAAAAACTATGTGGATAAGCATGTGAGAAAGATAAACTGGGTTAATAACAAATAGGCAAAAAACATCTTGAAGAATGAAAGAAAACACTAAGGATGTAAATTATTTTTTTTAAGGCAGAAATAAAAAAAAAAATTAATAATTTGAGGAGTGGGGGCAAAGAGAGACAAAGGAGGAGGAACTCCTCCCTCCCACACTTGCACTTTAATTAAACTTTGTTGAGGGACATTTTTGATGTCTATCTGATTTTGACACATACGACATTTATATTTACATATAGACATATTTATAATATATAATTTAATTGGAGGGAAAAAGAAAAAATAAATAAAAAAGAGAGAGATAACACATAGGAAAAATACAAAAGATTAGTTTTCCGTTTTTTATTTACCATAATTAATTGAAATACATATATGTATGTAACTCAAACAAATTTTCGTCAAAGAAGATAGAGTCCTTAAAACTTTCAAATGATCGTAATTGATTTAAGTCTCATTTAGTAGCAGGTTCGCATTAATGGAGGAAAACATACAGCGAAAATATACCCGTTCTGGAGGTTTGTTCTTTATACTTCTTCATTTTATCAAATCACTCTGAATACAGAATGCAATCCTATGTTATTGCTTCTACAAAGGTCAATTGTTCAATGTGAGTACATTGACCAAATACCTTTCAAAATGATACTGTATGTCCTGATAGAAGTGCTGCCATTCGAGTGCACTTCCAAGAGCTTTGCAAAGACATCAAAAGCTTATATAATGCCTGTTTTTAGGAGCGGGAAAAAAAAAATCAACCGACCAACATTTATAGCACATGCTATTCTCATTTTCTTCTCTAATTTGATCAAGTAATCATAACAACGGATAGTCAGATTGACACTCATCTCATTTGTTTGAGATGGTTCTAGCCATCCGTGATTTTGAGAAGGCACATGAGGAGAAACTACGAAAACGCAGGGAGAATTACCATGCAAAAAAACAAAAAATGATGGTAAATTCTGCTCTAAGCATGGATGTCGAACGTGCAAATCACTCTTATGGGAATCAACGTATTGCTCCTTCTTGTGGTGTTGTTTTCAAGGACCCTCTTCAAGAGCCTATATCAAGTATGTGCCATCTTTTTGTGTACTTGTTACATTTTCCTCTACTTCTTCTTCCTTTTGACACTTTCATTTGATACGCATACTAAATTTGTTTCCCTTAGGATCTAGAATTTATTTCTCAACGAATTCCTATAAGAACTGCAAAACATGAAGGAGCTTTGGAGTGGGGAGGGGTTTAAGGGGAAGAAAACGCAAAAAAAACACCCAAAAAAAAAAAGAAAAAAAAAAGATAGAGAAAGGGGGTGGGAGGGTTAGGAGATTGGATTCGAAGCAAAAAAAAAAAAAAATGTTTACTCTTTTTTATGAATTATTCAGGGGACCTGCAACGCTGTACCAGTAGTAGAGGCAAAGAAAAAATGGTTTTTAATGATGATGATTCTTCTGAAGACGGTTAGTGCGGTAGTTTCTTCTAATTCTTATATAATAAAGTACCAATTTTAAAGTTCTAATAAATGCGGTTCTACAGATGATGTTATTCTACCTGAAGTACTTCCTTCTGAGAATCTGCACAATCTTAATGCTAGCACGGTTTATTCCAACAATTCTGTTTATGTTCATGATGAGCTTAATCATAGAACTCGTGAAGCCAATTGTCTTTTGGCTATAGATACTTCTTTTGAGGATTTACCATCTGAGCCATTTGTCTTACCTTTAGCTCGTCTGTGTTGCTTTTGTCGTGCTGAATGTTTCCATCGTGAGCCAAAAGCTTTCTGTTGTTCAGAAGGTAAGGTGCAGCTGTCATTAAGAGAACCTCCATCCCAACTGCTTCATTTGTTGACTTCATTTGATGACGATTCAATATCATTTAGAACTTACATAAGAACATATAACAACTTATTTGCTTTTACTTCTCTTGGCGTGTCTTATGACAAAGAATTTTGTAGAAGGAACAATGGTATTTACACCTTTAGGGTCCAAGGACAGATGTACCATTACATTAATCAGCTCTTGCCACAGAATTCTTGTCCATCATTTTTACAATTGTATATTTACGATACTGAACATGAGGTGCAAAATAGAGTAAACCAAAGTGACAGGCTTAAACCATCAGTTGTTAAGCTAATCATTGAGATGTTGAGTTGCAATCCTTACTCCGTGTTCTTCCGAAGCCTTGCACATTGTCCAAACCTTGAAACACAAAAAATTGTTATTAGTCTATACCAACAGTCGATCAACGTGTTTACAATGGTCCGACTGCATCACAAGTTGCTGCAATTTAGATTGAAGACGATGAGAACTATGCTACTAATGCCCATGATATACTTGTTAAAGCTTCTGGAGGTGGAAAGCATAGGGTGAACTATTTCTACAGCTGTTATGACCCTCTACAGTACCCTATTCTATTTCCACATGGTGAAGTTGGTTGGCACAAAGGAATCAAAAGGATTGATCCATTTAAAGATGATGGCCAATCTTCTTGTGAGGACATAACAAGTGCACATAATGTCAACTCTATTGAAAACTTGTTTGCTTTAGAAGAAGGCGGTATGTTTGCTTCTATTCATTCATTTATTACGAACTGTAGTTTCGTTCTTCTTTTTTCATCGCTAGGAAATACTCATCTTAATAACTACAAGTAAATGATATATGTTGCTTCTTGCAGTCCTTTGTGATGCTACTTCCAACAAAAGGGTACATGTCTCTGCCCGAGAATATTATTGCTATAAGCTTCAAATTAGACCACATGATAAGTCGTTGTTATTACGTTCTGGTCACCTATTACAGCAATTTGTTGTTGATATGTACATAAAATTGGAATCATCTCGGTTGGATTATTTCTGTACGCACCAAAAACAAATACGGTCTGAATTATACCAAGGAGTTGTAGATAGCGTTGCTCGTGGCCAAAACCGTGGAATAGATGTCGGTCATAGAGTTATTTTGCTAGGATCTTTTATTGGTGGACCTAGAGATATGTATAGGAGATTTGCAGATGCAATGACACTTGTTCAAAAACTCGGCAAACCAGATTTGTTCATCACAATGACTTGCAACCCAAATTGGCCCGAAATAAAGAATCATCTAGCCAAAGGAGAAGAAGCACAAAACAGACCAGACTTAGTTTCGCGTGTTTTTCGCGCAAAGCTAGAAGAATTGAAATCTGACCTTTTTAAGAAAAAAATATTTGGACCAGTTGCTGGTTATGTCTACATTATTGAATTTCAAAAGAGAGGCCTCCCCACATGCTCATTTTCTCATAATTCTGCAAAAAAGTGCAAAGATAGTTTCTCCTGAGTCGTATGATGCCTACGTTTCAGCTGAATTGCCACCAAAAACAATGCCTCACTTGCGCTTATTAGTTAAGAAGCATATGATGCACAGACCTTATGGTTCTCTCAATCCAACTAATGTTTGTATGAAGTCTGGTTCCTGTAAGCATAAGTACCCAAAAGCTTTTTGTGAGAAAACAATGCAAGGAAAGGACTCCTTCCCAATATACAAAAGGCGCAACAATGGAGAATCAGTTAAAGTGAGGGGTCATCGTTTAGACAATTGTTGGGTTATTCCATATAATCCATATCTACTGGCGAAATATGACTGTCATATCAACATTGAAATTTGTTCAACAATAAAAGCTATGAAATACTTATACAAATATATACACAAGGGCCATGATCGAGTGACTTTTGAAGTTGTTTCTGAGCAACTTACTGAATATTATGATGAAATAAGCACGTTCCAAAATGGCCGTTGGATCAGCCCACCTGAAGCTGTTTGGAGAATTTATGGCTTCGTAATGAATGATATGAATCCAACTATTGTTTCGTTGCAACTTCATCTTAAAGATAAGCAACCTGTTTCGTTCAACGATTCACAGAATTTGGAAACCGTGACAAAGAACATTTTTTTGCGAAAAACAATGCTAACTGAATTCTTTCTTACAAATAACCAAAGTGCAGATTCAAGAAAATTTTTATACAAAGAGTTCCCTGAATACTATGTATGGAATAGGACAAATCGAAAGTAGACTCTTCGTGAAAAAGGTTGTGCTATTGGAAGAATAGTGACTGCAAATCCTGCTGAAGGTGAAAGATATTATTTAAGACTATTACTTAACCATGTTAGAGGTCCAACCTCTTTTGAACATTTGAAAATGATAAACGGCGTTTTAATGCAAACATTTCGAGAAGCTGCAATGTTGCTTGGTCTTGTTGACACTGATAATAGCATAGAAGAATGTTTAAATGAAGCAACTTTATTTTGCATGCCGAGCAGTTTGAGGCGCTTATTTGCAACAATCCTTGTGTATTGTAATCCCTCTAATCCTAAAGATTTATGGAACATATTTGAAGGTGCATTGTCTGAAGACTACTGTCGTGGGACCAATATTTCACAAAGAAGAATTAGATTGGAAGTATTGCATTCTATCAACCGTACGTTGGAATCTATGGGAAGGAGCATTAATGATTACCACCTTGTTGATAGATCTATTTTTGCTGACGAAGAAGAACATATTAGTAGAGAAATGGCAGATGAAATAGCCTTAGAAGTAACTACTGCTGATCTTGAATATGTAAACTTGCTTAACTTTGAGCAAAAAAATGCATTCAACTCTATAATGTCAAAAATAAATAACAATGAAAATGGAGCTTTCTTTATCGATGGTCCCGGTGGAACAGGTAAAACTTTTTTGTATCGAGTTTTACTTGCGACTGTAAGGTCTACAAACCACATAGCGCTTGCAACAGCAACATCTGGTGTAACTGTTTCAATTTTACCTGGCGGACGTACAACCCATTCTCGATTCAAAATTCCAATTGATGCCGATGAACAATTAAACTGCAATGTTAGCAAACAAAGTACCCTAGGGCAATTGTTATGTGCGGCAAAACTTATCATATGGGATAAAGCACCAATGGCTAAACGCCATGCTATAGAAGCATTTGACAATATGCTTAGAGACATGATGGATTGCCAGTTACTATTTGGAGGAAAAGTAGTTGTTTTTGGTGGAGACTTTCGACAGGTTTTACCAGTTATTCCAAAAGGAACATTGGAGCAAGCGAAGGATGCATGCCTCATCAAATCAAAATATGGTGTGATCTCACAGTGATAAGACTTACTCAAAATATGCGAGCAAGGTTTGATCCTTCTTTTACTGAGTACTTACTCAAAATTGGCAATGGAACTGAGGCTACTATAAAAGATAATAACATTAGAATACCTGATAATATTCTTTTACCTTATTATGATGATGAAATTTCTTTAAGCAATCTTATCGATTTTGTCTTTCCCAACATATCCAAATTTAATGTTACTAATGACGATTTGACCAACAAAGGTATTTTAACACCAAAGAATGACTATGTTGATGAACTAAACAATATTCTCATAAAAAAGTTCCCCGATGATGAAATAATTTACAAAAGTCGTGATGAAAACATTGGAACTGAGAATTACTTACTTGAAGAAGACTTTTTCAATAGTTTGACACCAAATGGTTATCCTCCTCATGAATTAGTTCTCAAAATTGGTAGCCCAATAATGTTACTTAGGAATATTGACCCTTCAAAAGGATTGTCAAACGGCACAAGATTAACATGCCGTCAATTTGCAACATTATAGATGCTGAAATCTCAACGGGCCATCACAAAGGAGAAAGGGTTTTTATTCCTAGGATACCACTTCTACCAAACAAAACTGACAAACACCCTTTTCCATTTAAAAGAATTCAATTCCCAATTAGATTATGCTTCGCAATGACAATAAATAAAGCTCAAGGCCAAACATTAGAAACTATGGGAATCTTCTTACTGTAACCCGTCTTCTCACACGGACAACTATATGTTGCTCTCTCTCGAGCAAGAAGTGCTTCCTCTATCAAAGTTCTCATTAAACCACCGATCAACAATACTTTACATAAAGAATACACTACAAACGTTGTTTGCAAAAAAAGAGGTGACAACCTCAAGTTTCTTCTCACCTAAGCAATACTCACGAGTGGATGATCTACATTTGAATATTACCAAGATATGTATTTTCTCTATTACCTATTATCATTATACTTTTAATTCTACACATTTAAACTCTATTAAATATAGCTAGAAGGTTAGTCTCAATTGTCGTTTACCTTTTATATCTCTTTCATTTTATTACTCTCTTCATAGATACGTTTTATTATTGATTACTTTATTCAGTTATTATGTTTTGCTTGTCCATTCTCATACTTTGCTACAATGCTAGATATTTCTTAAAGTGTTACATTTGTTTGAATGTTTGCAAATACATCCTCAAAGCAGCACACCTAAATTAATCTATTCTCCTAAAAAAAATAAAAAGAAACACAAGTTACAACTTCAAGTTTTTCCCTTACCTAAGGAACAATTAGGATTAAATAATCTACCTCTGAATATTACCAACATACATCTTCTTTCTATTACATATTATCACCATACTTTTAATTCCATACACTTAAACTCTACTGACTATAGTTACTATTTTAATTAGTCTCAATTGTTGTTTACGTTATATGTTTCTTTCATTTTATTGCTCTCTTCATAAACATGTTTTATTATCTGTTTTTATTCAATTATTATTATACTTTGCTTGTCCATCGTCATACTCCCGTACAATACTCAAATTCATTAATGTGCCATATTGGTTTATTCAAGTGTATATCTTTTTATTATTATTTTTTCTTTAAATTTTTTTTTATTCTCACTACTTGCATGTACAGGTAGCTGCACCTCAATAAAAGCTTCGGATGACTTTCATTCAGTTTTTGTCTATTATCTTTAAAAACATCTGACATATTAGTATTCATTTTATTTATATCTTTATCATCAAACTACTAATCTTTGCTTTTTCTTCAGTTTGTTCGTATTTCATGCAACTTTGTTACTTCTTTTTCAATGCTTAATTTAATAATCATATGAAGAAATGATAAACACTACTGGAAATTTAGCCTCATTCCACTTTCTTGTCTTATTTTCATACTCCAAATAAATTTCTAAGTAATTAAATTACCTTTACATAAGTTTTCCACGTTAAGTTCTATAAGAAATTTATTAGCATTTGCACTTGCTATTTTTTAGCTCACTAAACCTTTACAATGTTCTCATATACTAATATAGTTATCACAGATGGCGTGCCCTTTAAGTTTCATTGAAGATATCACTTCAACAAGCAAACCAGGCTAGAGGGTTAGAGTGGTTGTATTAGAGAAACATAATCCTAGGCTAAATGCTTCAAGTCCTCAAAAATCAAACCAGCTCATAATCTTATGTGATTCAAAGTTACTTCTTTCATTTTTATATTAAAAATTTATCTTCTTGTATCATTCCTATATAATCAACTAACCATTTTTCATATCTTTTAGGGAATGAGAGTCCAGGCTACTATTTGGGGCACCAACATATCGAAGTTTAACAATAGATTGCTGTTGGGAAGATACTATATCATCTCAAATGCATTTGTTAAAATAATCTTGCCTCAATACCAGATTGTCCCAAATAGTTATCAGTGGTCAATAGCCAATCACACCCTCATCGAAGAAGTTGCTGCACCTGAAGGACCCAACCCAACTCCTAACTACAAGTTCACACCATATGCCAACTTTCCTGAATACCTCAATGTGCCCATGCAGATTGGTAAGATCACAATATTTGACATCTTGTTCAAGTGTCCTTCCTAACAGTATCAATTTACCATTTTAATCTTTTTATTTCAGATATTATTGGCATTATACTCGACATGGCTGCATCAAAACAGCTGACAACATCCCAAGGACCAAGTGTCATGCAAGAAGCCATTTTAATCAATCAAGAGTATTACTTTTTATGTTTGGCAATATTACAAAATTTTAATACTAATGTGGCTATTAAACTGAAAATTAATTAAGTACTTTCTCACTATTATACCACACATTCATTTTTCACATAGGCTAATACCTACTTTAGTGAGCTTCTGGGGTCCATTCGTCCATAATGAATGTGCTACACTCAGTCAACAGTTGGATTAAAACCCAATAATCATAGCTCTCAGAATGAATGTCACTGCTTACAATGGTTAGTTCTAACATATTTACGACATAATGTTATTCTATTTTCAACATATCTATTTCTTACTACATCTTGGTTGCAAACCAGCACAATGAATTCTATACACATTCTTTTCAACTTCTATATTACATTTTATGCAATGTTCCTATACATTAAAATGTACCATTCAACAAGCAATTCAAATTCCCACATTTTACCCACAACTTCGCCCTTAGTATTAACTATACTGCTTACTTTATATTGATCCTTCCTTCATTTTCTATTTCCTATGCATAATATTACATATTAAGGATCACCTTAATGACACCTTGATTGTGTCTTTTCCATACTTTACTATTCTAGGTTTGAAACTACACAATTCTTATAAAAATTACATTGTAAAACTACATATTACATCCTACCCATAAAAAAATAAACTGTTGTACTATTGATGACAACAAAATATATCTTACTTCTAGGGTTGTCACTGTCAACCAAGAACTCGAGTGCTGTTTTTATCTCACCGGACCACCCCGATGCAGTAGCTCTAAAGGATTGGTAAGTCTCTCTATCTTATTTTTATGCTAAAAAGATACTAACCTTAAATACTAGCTTCACTAAAACAAATCCAATTAATACAGGTATTTCCATGCCAAGGACCAAATAGCAAACAAGTTTCGTATCAAGAACTACTTCTCACTTGCAAGTGAGACAAACCCAGCTGTTCCTGAGGAAATTTCTACTGTTACAGATGCTATCAGCATGCCTCTTAATGTAAGTCATCAATACTTGTATATAATACACTTACAAGGAGAAAACAAACCATTTTTCTAATTAGCTTTCCGCATTCTCAAAGTCATTTTAAACTTCAATTCAAAAATTCTTCCCCATAATGAATAATGTTGGCCTTTTACTATTGTTTCAGACTACCATATGGGTTCGTGCTTGCATGAAAATTATTAATGGAGATCAACCCTTTTGGTATAAAGCATGCAGTAATTGCAAAAAGTCAACAAGTGCTCCTCTGACAGAAACTTTCACATGCAATGACTGCCAATTTGCAAATGCTATTTCTACTGCAAGGTAAAACACTATCCACGATATATCTACAATTCATTATCTCTATCTAATTTATTCGTTCTTAATGTTTATTCTCACAAACATTAAAAAGCGCCAATAAACTTCCCTCTAGAAATAACAGGATGTCTTTTAACACCGAACAATTTTTCCCTTATTTTTCACTCATTTAGACTATTGACTTCTCTAAAAAAATAACTACACAAGCTAACCAAATCTCATCTTATTATCTCTACTATTGATATTATTTTGAGATTAATCTATATTTACAATATCCACATACAAGTTTTCACCATTTGCTATGCTTTTGACAGTTGACTTATTTTCTGAAACTAAACAGTGAATTAACTTGCAAATTGATATGCTTCATACATGCAATTATATATGCACTATGCATATTTTCTTGCATATATTCAAATTGCACAATTCAATGCCAAATCCATAACATCAATATAACCTAATTTAAATTTTTTCCTATTCAAAGGAATTCATTTATACCTTTAAAACTATGTAAATATACTAAACTTGTTTAATTTGCATTTGGATAACTAATCAAATAAGTCTAACTCAGTTTGTATACATATAGATGCACTGCACAGGTTGAGGTTACTGATCCAACAGGCAAAATGACAGCTTTTATATATGGAAAAGATGCTGAAGCTCTCCTATCTTGCACTGCAGCTGACTTGGTTCAAGCTACTACCAATGTATATTATTCCCATCTTTTATTAGTCAAATAGTTTTTTACTTCTTGCAAATTCATCACTGTTCAACATTCATAACTATTGAATATATAACCCTCTTTAAATCTTCTTCTCATAAATCTATATATATATATATATATATATGTTTATATATATACATCTACAAGTGTGCATTTAATAATAACAATAATAAAAAATAAACAACTCTTGTTTTTTACAAATATAACATCTTAAGGCAAATCATTCAATTTTTTCAAAGATGATATCTTGACTCAAATACCTTAACAATAATAAACTCTTCATATACAACTGTCATACATGAGCACAATTCGTTTGTCTTTACATATCAACTCATGACATGCATAATTACTAAGTGGGTGTAATATACACACTAAATACGGCATACTTGAGGTTCATAATTTGTTTCTTTACATGCCTATGCTATGTCTTGCTTTACCTAATTGACTTCGCTAAACTTCGTGTCTTAACTATTATCCCAACCCCATATATAATGTGTACATGATTACTAAATCCTACTTTACAACCCATTTCACACGGGTCAACTCCTTTGAATGGGATTTTGAATTGAGACCATTTTTAAAATTCTCTACTGGTGTCACTTTGGTATTAAGTGAACATGACCTGGTGACCATAGATCTCAAAGTGGTTGGACCACTAATTGCAGATTTTCTAATAGTTACACATTATTGAAATCCAACTATAGAACCATTACATTTTTCCCTGTTTTCATTTTTGGCTAGTTGGTGTCATACTTTAGTCTAACCTTGGGTTATGAAATTAGAACACACCCTAGATCATGACACATGATAGATTTGGTTTGTACTGTTGAGGTCCTGGGAGCATACTTAACAACAAATGTAACTCTTCTCTTGTTACTTGACTTGAGTACACCAAGTTAAGATTGCTTTCCCCCTCCCCCCACTCCCTCCTTTTTTAAAGAAAAAATTTATTTTTTGTACTAAGCCTTAGGTGCCACAAAGTTCCCAATCAATAGTTCAACAAGAACTATGAAACTTCAATATAGGTATCTAGCTTGGGTGCGTAGGTGGGTACTTAACCAAGCTGCCTCAATGGTTGTCCTATATATAGGTGAAACTCAACATGTCAAACGAAGTACATGTTGCATTAGAATTGCTAAATCAATTATTGAATGTGCTTTTATAAGCCATTTTCTACTGAATAATATGAAGCCTAAAAAGGAAACTTTTACTTTTAAATCAAGCAGTATGGGCCCAATTCTTGTGGGCACCCTTCTAAATCCCTACTATTGGGTCTCTAATTACGCAGTACGTATATGAGAGTTAACCACAAAAATGAACCATTTTCATTTTTGGCAGGATCACTATTCACAACTTATGCAGGACTTGCTTTGTATTCCAAATTTTTGTTCTCTTGTTTTTTGTCAACATTTCACTGGTTCCTTCTATTTAGGCAAACTTTCATGTATATATATTTGAGCACATGATTCAAGTGATTTACAAAGAGGCTCCCATGTGGTCTATCAACCTCTTTGCATACACACATTGCCTAATTCTCACATCACTTTTTCCTAGCTTACTATTCATTTAGTAAAAAATTTGATTATCAAACTTAAAAAAAAAAAACTGATCTTGTAACACTAAATCATTTATTTTTCAGCTTGCAACCACCTTCATTCAAAAGACCTTTGAATTGGCTCTTAAAAATCAATACCTACTGAAAATTCATGCTTGCCAACGGAGGTATCAAGGAACAGTCGTCAAGAAGTACAACATCCATTATTCAGAAATCATGCCGTTCTTAAAGGAACCACAACTTGAACAAGCCACTGAGCAAATGATTACTTCTACAAATGACGACAAGAACAATACCTCCTGCCAACATCCATCACCTCTTCCAAAGGTTGAGCAACAAGATTGCCAACCTACAAAAGCATCCCCTTCTGCTGTAATCCATGCCAATGAAGAACAAATCTGCATTGAAACAGCCCAATCCTCTCGAACACAACAATTCTGTAGACACTTGGCAGCCTCCTTCATCCTCTTAAAGTTCTCATCCCAAAGACATCCTTTTAAGACACTAATCTGCTCACTTATTTTGCATCTTTTTCCTACACTTTTTGCTTTTTTGTTTTTTGAAATTGAATGTTGGTGAACATCTAAAGGGAACATACTCAGAACAATATTACTTGTTCCCTTACTCTAATCAGATAAAAACTCATGAAGCATCTTTTTAGATCCAAAACTGATATACTACTGGATAGATTGCCTCTTCATTTGTCCTTGAACTATGTAGACTTCATCCAGTAGTGCATTAGTTTTGCACACTACAGGTTCCTTTTGTACTAATATCACTACTTTATATGATGCATACTTTGTTATACTATTTCAACAAACACTTGTTTTGTTACACTTTTGAGTTCTATATTCTTTTGTTTTTAGCAGGTTACTTTATGCCCTTCACTTGTATTCTCCTCATCAAATTGCTTTATGTACGAGTTTGATAATGTGCTGTACATTTTCTTCCTAAAACACCTAATTTAACTAGCTTCCCTAGGTTGGAATACTAGCAGCTAGCTCTTTATTGAAACTCACCAAGTTAACATAATGATACATCCTCTTCGCCATATCCTATGTTCTATGCCTATAATATACTGTAAAAAAGGACATTGTCCTAAGTGCATTCATTTGCACAAATAAACTGAACCACCACTGTTCAATTGAATGTGTTTCTTCTATTTGTACAACTTAAATTTTTTTACCAAAAAAAAAAACCCACTCTATTAACTACCTCTTCAAATACATCAGGCACGTGCCTCGCACGTGCCACCCCAACCTAGTTATCATAAAAAAGATAGGTCTTTTTTTTTTCTTTTCTTTTTTTTTTGGGTAAATTGTATTTTAGGATTCAAAATTTGGGTTAAATTTCATTTTAGAGTCCAAGATTTAAATTGCATTAATTTAATAACCGAATTATTAGTTGAGTTGCAATTTGGGGCCTCCCATTAGAATTTTTTTTATTATTCATATTTTATCCCTTTTATGAGTTTGAAAACTCTATTCTGCCCCAATAAACATTTAATAAACCTTTATATTTTAAAGGAAAATGCAAAAAACTACTCTCAAGTTTTGGGTAAGTTTCAATTTGGCACCCCTAAGTTTAAAAATGGTCAATTAGGTACCCAAAGTTTCAATTGTATTCAATTCGGGACCTACCATTTGGTCAACTAACGGTGATTCAACCATTTGACCAATAATTTTTAAAATATGTCAACTTTGCCTTTATATTGTACATGAATAAGGGCCCTCATAAAGAAGCAAAATCAAATTTTTTTGTTTTTTCAAAGATAATGTTTTCATCTCTCTCTCTCTCTCGTTTTAGTTCCTCGTAATTTTTTTTCTTCTTTCGATGAAGCACACTTTCTATCTATATATATACATATATTTATATGGGCATTTGCCCCCTAAAAATCCCAAAGATTGCTCAAATACTCAAAGTCTACCAACAATGAAAACAATGTCCAACTAAAACATAAAAACCAATTATGGACAAAAATGCCCTTCCTTTCTGGTTAGTAATAAACCAAATTCATTCCCATTTTCCAAGACAACCCATTCTCTATCTTTCACATCAGTTGCAGCTTTAGTAGAACCCATACTCTTTCCCTATATGAAAATGAAGCACTGTATCCCTCCCCTCCTCTCACTATTCTTCTCAGCTACAACACCCACAATTGCCTCCTTCTCCCAACACTAGACAAAGAGTACAGCAGCCCTCCCTCCCATCGTCATCCTCTTCTCGTCAACAACCCCAAAGCACAGTATCATCCTCCTCACCTCTCGCTACTCTTCTCAACAACCTGAGGTTCGTCAATCGCATCCTCCTCCTAACACCAAACAGATCATACGACAGCCCTTTCTCCCATCGTCTTCCACTTCTCGTCAATAACCCCGAAGCACGATATCATCTTCCTCCCAACTTGTTGTCAACATCTCCCAAATGTAAGTCTACTTTACCCTATTTCGATTGTTTTGAATTTGAAGTTGATTTTTTTTTTCTAGGGTTTATAATTTTTTTAATTTCGAATTATAAAAATTGGCGTTTTAATTGAACTTGAACATTCATGTAATTGTAAATACCGTATTCCTTTGGCTTTAAAGTGTTGTTTTGTGTGTTTTTTTTTTCTAGGGTTTACCATTTTTCAATTTCGCATTATAAATTTTGGGGTTTTGAAATACATACCATGGTACTGAATTGTCAACACCATCTTATCAGGAGCCAATCCACTCTTTACCAAATCTTCCATAACCTCTATTGCCCTATCTAACCTACCACTATTACAAAGACTCGATACAATAACCCCATATGCTGCTATATCAAACCTGATCCCCTGCTTGTGCATTCTGCTCAAATACTTTGCAGCATCATCAAAATTACCTTTTTTAAAGTGTCCATCTATCATTGAAGTATAGACAGGTATGTTAGGCTCAACCCCATCCTCTAACAACTTCAAAAACAAACCCTCAACCCTTTCCAACATCCGTCAATTAGAGCTGTAGAAGTAAACACATTTGGCAAAATAGAACACTTTATCATTTTCTCATACAACTTAAACGCAACCTCCAAATCACCAACCTTACAATACCCATCAATCAAAAACGTAAAAGCCACCAAATTTGGCGACACTACATTCTCATACATATCTCAAAAAACCTTAAAACCCATACCCAAGCCTACCATTTTACAGTACATATTAATTAAAGTACTATATGTAACCACATTCGGCAAACAACCTTTCTATGAGTTTTTGATGAGGTAGAATTATAGTAGACATTTTGAATTTTATTTCTTATGCTTCTTCTTTTTTGGGCCATCTTGTACCCTTGTTAATTGAATCTATTAGTGTTGAATTTAACTTGTTAAGTATTAAATTTCAGTTGCATTCTTTATAACCTTTACTAATAACTCACTAATATCACATGCCTCTGGCAGTGTTGACCTTTTAACTACAAACAACTAGATTCTTTGTGTTCATTCTTGAGTGTATACTTTCCTTTGGCAATCGTAGCTTCTTTGTGTTAATTTAATGCACACATATTCCTTTACTATTGTTGGTTGGTTGTAACTTCCTCGTACGATGAAGGACCAAAATAAAAAGCAAGCACAAAGAAAACCAAAATCGCTGAAAAATGTATGTGAACAGCTAAAGTTTATTATGGTTATTACACATTCGTGGATTATACTCGTTTACTATTGTTTGTTAGTTGTAGCTTACTTCAAGATAAAGGTGCAAAGCAAAAAGCGTACAATAAAGAAAACGAAATCGGTTAAAAATGTATGTAAACAAAGTAGAATAAAAACTTATTCGTAAATTATATTCTATTACTATCATTGATTGTTAGTATCTAATGCTTTATATGTGCTTAATAATTAAATGTTATGTTTATGTTTTGTGCAGTTTCGATTTAGGAATGTATGTTCCTTGGATGTCTTGAAAACCATAAATGGCAATCTTACAGCCGGACAACGTAAAAAAGTGTCCAACTCACCCTTCAAGTTTTTGTTGCAAATCCCAAATATGTACATTTGCTAATCTCTCCGGGCTGCACTTGTAAAGAATTAGGATGGGGAGAAAGTTGGATTCACACTAAGAGGCAATTTTGTTACTTTCGCACCACATGACATTGCCATTATATTGGGTTTGAGGGTTGGTGGGAAGTATATTGATGTGTTTAGTGACTGTCAAGGGGTCTACATTACATACTCTACTTTTAGAGTCTGTTAATAAGGGAAGGAAACAAAAAAGGGTAGATTTGAAGGAGTTGCTAGAGAAATGTACTGATGCGGATAACCATTTTCTTAGGCTTTATATTAGTTGTGTTTTTGTTTATTTTCTTTTTCCTTTGACAAGCAAGGGCATACATTCCCATTTTTTTAAGTTGTTAGATACACTAATAGAATGTGCTGACTATGGATGGGGTAGAGCCGTATGATTTTTTGGTTGATGGTATAAAAAATGCTGTCAAGGATTTAACAACAAAGGCGAACTAGAGTGAGATATATATTCAGGGTGCACTACATTGCTTTAGGTATACTACCAAGAGTATTAGCTTTTAAATTATTTTAATCAAAATTCTACTAGGATTATAGCACACTGACTTACATAGTAACGTGCATACAGATTTGGACACTTGAGCACACCATCGGATTTGATGGTCAGTTTATACCATTGTGACCTCGTAAGAAAAACTAGGATATGGATGGCTACTTTGTAAGAAAAAAAGTGTTAAATATTTTCATTAGAGCTCGAGGTTGTAACGAGGTATATATTCTTATTAAATATGTGAAATAATTGTGATGCTATTTTTAGTTTTATTAAACATTTGTGAGATAATTTGTGTATGGCCATGGGTGGGTACCCGTTGTCTTTAATTGTGTCAATTATAGACATCAGCTTATTAACCATGTGTATGATAGTTATTTACCCTAATACTATTTGGTATTCGTTTGTAATCTTATTTGTAATCTCATTTACATAATCGTATATAATTGTTCTTGACATTCCCAACTCTAATTAAACAAGTGATCAATGTCATTTTGGCAACAAATGAAGAACCAAGAAAAGATGTAATAATAGAGTCGTACGCATTGTTGGACCATGAAAATTGCAATATACGTACAATGTGAATATTAATAAATTTATTATTGTTTCGAATATTTGTTTCGGAAAGAATGTAGCATATTGTTAAAAACATCATTGGTTTTCTATGAATAATAAAGCAATCTTTGCCACTTTTCTTGGGATTCTATTTCTTTAACTGCAAAAAATATCACATCACTCACATATCTCTTGTATACTCCCTTATCATATTCTTATCGTTTGTGTATATAACTTTCATAATTGATCGATCCCCAAATTGGTGTACACTTTACCCTTATTATAACCCGTATTTATGGGCATGTTTGATTCCCATAAGGAATAAGAGATAATCCGTGAGGAGAGTATACCTAAAACATGTTGTTAAAAATTCATTGATATTTTATACATTTTTGGGGATCTAACTACTTAATATGCTCTATATACGTTGTCATCCCATAAGGAATGGGATATCATCATTGATCAGGTTAGACAAAATAGTTGGTGTTAAAAATTAGGTGATAATTTATATATCCATGTATCCATTGCGCTTCATATACCTCACTTGATTAATATATTATTGTCAATTTGCAATTCTCTATGTATTTAAATCTTTCTATTTTTAGGACCCCAATTATTGTTAAGATGGCTTGTAGTTGTTATTGCATTCAACGCGTAATTTGTACTTGCCTGCTTTAAAAGCAAAAGATAATGTATTTGTATATGCACTAATTGCTTTCTCTATTGTTTTTCGTCCTCAATGTCCAAATATGATTAATGGAATGTTTTGCACCACTCGTTGCACTTACAATTATGACTCATTAATTGTGATTATTTTCTACCACATTGTTAGGAGAATGAATCGTACAGGAGTTTAAAGGAAAAATATGAAGAAAAAAAATGCATGGAATATGATTCACTGAAGGCACAGTTTAATGAACTACGTACTGCATATGAGAGGCTACAACAAGTGTTCGATGATTTGCAGGCACAAAGGCAGACACATTCTCCTACTGAAGCTGACATGGGATTTAGTGCCTTCGATAGTACTGAAAATACATTTACTAGTCATTTACAAGCATTTGCTGAAGTGAGTGCAAATTCTAATAGCCAGATAGATGCCATTAATGTACATATATTGGAGGTTTTGCATGCCAAAAAGGCTCTTACGGCATACCTGATCCACTATTGCAGCTCGTGTAAAGGCAAGTGACCGTCTGAAAAAGCCTAACTGAAACATCACTTCTCCTTTCACGACCACTAGCTTCAAGAGGTACAAATCACTTCTAGCTCTAATGGTTAAGCCAACAAACGAGGATATGGTTGTATTTCAACCAACATACTTACCATTACTATTATCCATTGCATCGTTATTTTTGGTAATTGCATATATATCCAATAAATTAACTCTTTTTAAATGCAAGATTAGCTTAGGAGACATATCAAGTATGACTGTAGTATTGCTGTACACACTCTTATACATAATTGGACTAGTTCAAACTTTAACATTTTGTATTGGTTAGTTTATTTAATAGTATCTACTATTATTTGATTACTTTAGCAACAATTCTCTCCAACTAAGTGTACTATAATTACGTAGAAAGTTTGTTTCCAACGACGATGGGACATTCCTTGAACGAAACGATATAAAGTGTCTTCTCGTCGATGATAAATTGTCTATGGATTGTTGGATATCAAACACGATTAGATTGAATGCTGTGTGGCATTACTTATAATATAAATTATTTCCACATATGTTATCTATATTGTTTTATGCATATCCTAACATTATATATAGCTCGTAGATGTGTACTTGGTTATGCTAAGAAGTAATGCACACACTCACCCGAGTCGAAATTTCTTCATTTCTCTAACCGTAGCTGTACGTGCTTTATTTATGTATACTATTAATTATATGCTACTTGACATATAATTTCCTAAGCCGAATACCAAACTGACCACTACATATAACATTATGTAGTAATTGGGAATCACTAATAATTACTCCACATAAGTAAATATTGCTACTTACGTGGTTGGTCTCAACAACCGTGATACAGTAAGGGTATGATTCCTTGTTCTATTTTCATAATCGGCTCAAAATGGTGGCCAATATACGCATACTTATTTGTTTCAGGTTCTCGCTTATGATTTGCATTCCTTTTATATTAGTTTGTAAATTTGTTTTATTGGGGATATGTTCTATAACATGTTGCTCCCACTTAGGATATATATATATATATATATATATATATATATATATATATATATATATATATATATATATATATATATTTCTATAAATTATAGTATGGATTTTTTTCATTAAAGTTTTGGTCTATATTTATCATTTTTAAAGACTTCCTTGTTTAGTCTTGGCTATTGTATCCAAATGTTTTTTTTACCATATTTATAGTTGTAAACTGATTATGTTGTGGTTATAATTTTAGGACTACATCTTACTTTCAATTGTCCATCATCAATTACAGTAGTTAATGAAGGTTCTAATTCAGTAGGAACAAAACGAAACTTATTTTGTTAAATTCATTATTGTATGCATTTTAAATTATAATAAAGCAAAATGGAGGATTGGGCAATATGGAAAAAAGCACATAATACATGTTGAAATTGAAGAAAGAAACACCTGAATCATCCCTTATTACATCATTTAATAATTTATTATCAAATGGTGGCACTGTGATTGTGATAACCCAAACATTTGCCACCCTAATTATCAATTGATTTATATAACTATTAACTTTATTATTATTGTGATTATTATTATTTTTATTATTGTTGTTATCATTATTATAATTATTATTAATATTTATCATTATTTAATCACCAAAACTTTAGGATATATAGCAAAATTACCAATTTATCATAATAATAGGATTAATGATGTAATTAATTCTTAGGATGAGGTCATGCTTACATGGGGAGGCGAGAGGTGGCAATATTCTAAAAATTGCTGACTTGTAGAGAGAGTGAAAAAAAAAAAAAAAACAAACAAACAAACAAGTTACGTTTACTTAGGAATTAAGAGAAGTGTTTGCTTGAGGATTAAGGGATAAGGAAGAATCTTAAGCAATAAATGAGAAGAAGATTTCATTAACTTGAGGAGTTTTAAAAGGCAGATGTTCAGCACATTTTCGTGCTACATGAATTAGAAAGAGAGAGTAATGAAAATAGAGAAATAGAGAGAGAAAAAAATGAGAAAGAAGGGAGTTCAAGTAAAGAAATTTTTAAAGTATTCTTCTACAAACTTGAGGTGAGATTTCTCATCATTGAATGATGTAATAATGATTTTAAAAGTTTCATGAGAATTAGCTAGTGTTTGAATGAGTTTTGAAGTTTCAAGAAAACATTAATGGCTTCCTTAATACTTTGTTTGAATATTTATTCGTGTAGGTTTCATGAAACCCTACAAATTTTTACCAGTCTCATTACATTATAAAGAAGCTATTGTATAAAAACGAGGCATTGAAACCTTGTAGATTTAGAGAAAGAAATACCAAAACCAAAACCATAAATTTCTAAAACTGTACAAATGGGTAGCTTATTTCATTTTTCTGATATTTTTATAATATTCTACATGAAAAGTTAAGCAAAATGGGCTTTTTAATCATTTAAAAAGGTTGAGAAATGAATTAGTTATGAATTTTTAAAGTTTTGATAAATTATTGAAACAAAAACGCAAATAGCAGCTATAATTTGCTTTGCATGGGAAAGAAAATGGATAGTTGATTAGGTGTGGTAGGGTGCACTATAAGCCACGTGTACCCTAGTGGGCCCTCATTAGGTGTTAAAAATATTTTTAAAAATCTTATAAAAATATTAGAAACTTATGTTTATAAGTTTGTAACCATTTGAGTATGATAACACAGGTTTCAAAAATTGGGAGATTTTAACCCTTTTGTGTAGTTTGTTTTCAAACTTTAACTACCTCAAATAAAGTGTATTGAATTCCGATTTAGTCACCGTTTGAACCATTAGATTCATATCAACAAAATCTACATAAGGGTGTTGTGAGGCAAAATGAATATTTTTATTTTTGAATATCATTTTATTCACTTGTAAAAATAACCACTTTACCTCTACCTACTAAAAATAGTTCAAATAGATTCCAAATTGAATTTTGTTTGAACTTATGAGATTTTTATGAGAAGTAGAACACTTTAGGGACTTTTTATTAGTATTTCTATGATGTCATTATAGTTCTCATATTTTTGTATTTGTAATATAGCCATAAGTTTATGAAAAATTTCAAATTATCCCAAACTGAATATTTGGCATTAAGAATTATATTGAGTAGTTTGACTTAGATTGTTAATTGTAGTAAAATATAGTATGAATGATAATGCTTGAGCATTCATATTCATAATTTATAATGGGAATGGATATGAAAATACTATTGAGGTTAATTTGCATATGTGCATGAAATTATCATCTATATATTGAGCTCCATGATAATTAATACATGTACTAGCATGTATGAATCTATTATATGATATGTTTATGTGAAGTTGCTTATACTTGTAACTGAGATTGAAATGTTGAGATGTTGAGATAAGACGATCGAGTTGAGAAAGCCTGACAGTTAGTGCACTAATATGCTACTCCATTTTTTAGGGCAAGAGGCCAGTGAAATAGTATACACACAGAATGAGAGGTATGTGCTGTGGTTATAGACAGTGTATCATGTATAAGTAGACAGGTATATTGTGATTATTTTTTTTTGCAGGTTACGAGAAGCAACAAATGTACAGGTACGTGCGAATATTATATGCGAGAAAGACATTATTGACTTATGAATATTACAAAACACTTGTCTATGCATGATAAATCATATTAGACTCATGTTGATTGTTCATGGATGAATTATCTCACTGAGCTGTGGTTTGCTCATCATTTTATTAATAAATAATTTTCAGGATTTGGAAATTTGTGAGCAGTTGAGGAAACATGGGAGAAGGAGCTTGCTATTTAGAATTGGCATCTATTTTGTTTTATTCAAAGAATGTAATTTGGGAACTTGTATATTATGTAATATCGAACAATAATGTTCTGTAATAAGTTATGCAATATTTGTCAGAATGACTTCGCTTGGTGAATGTATGGGTAAGGTTTCTAAACTGTCACCTCTACATTAGGCTTAAGTAAGGCTATTTTTGGGGCGTGACAGTAATAGTTTTAGATATAGAACGGGAGGAATGGTAGGTTTTCTCTTCTGATTTTTATTCCGTCTATATTAGTCTGGAAATTTCGTTTATATTAGTTTGAAATATTTGTTGTGGTAAGTTGTTGTCAGATTTGTGCATCGTGGATTCCCATATGGTTTTGGCAAACAACTGTTTGCATCCAAGATATCTACGCACGTGGACCAATTGTATTGTAAGTTATCAGGTATGCATATGAAAAGGAATCACATGCATAATGGCTGGTTGCATATAATACGCATCAATTTCTTCCCAATTCTTCTGTGAAGAGCTATTGTTTCAAGTTTATATGCCCGTAATTGCAGCCAATCATTGAATGTTGTTAATTGCTGACAAACCAATGAAATCTTTTATTTGGTTGGACTCATTGCCAATAGCTATTCATAGAAGAATTGGGAAGAAATTTATACGTAATATATGCAACCAGCCATTATGTATGTGATTTCTTTTCATATGCATACATGATAACTTACAATACTATTGGTCCACGTGCGTAGATATCTTGGATGCAAACAGTTGTCTGCCAAAACCATATGGGAATCCACGATGCACAAATCTGACAACAACTTACCACAACAAATATTTCAACCCAAATTTACTCGTACGCTTGTAACCGTTGACACGAGTTTACTTTTGTCAGAATATGTGAACAACTATTGTAATGTATAAATTTATGTGTTCCCTTCTAACACCTTTTTCATCTACAAGGGCGACTGTGGCATTTACATGCTTGCGTATATTGTATGTCATGCGGCTATAGGGAGTATTATTACATTTTCCTAGGTTGTTTTATTTAGATAAAGTTTTTTTTTTCTTATATTAATACTTGATATATTGTTATATTATAAGTATAACCTAATTCACGTTATGTTGTAAGATGACATTCAATGCATGCGCCATAGCATTCTATTGGAGCTGTTGAATAAAACACTATTGTCGAATCCTTGATAGGACATGCATTCAATCACTACATGGTATCAGTCTATGAAATCACTTGATCACTTGTTGTACATAATAAATAAGAACTTTCCAGAGTCTTTGATTATGATGAACTTCCATAATGAAGGAATGTACCTACGCTTCATATATCTCTAACTTTCTTCTTATAATGTGTAAGCGTTGTGGTTGAATGTTAGGAATGTTAGGTACATTCCTTCATTCTGGAAAGTTTATCCTAATCAAGAAGGATTCTGGAAAGTTCTTATTTATTACATACAACAAGTGATCAAGTGGTTTCGTAGACTGATACCAAATATTTACATTGAGAGAAAGCCTTATCATGGATTCGGCAATAGTGTTCCATTCAACAGCTCCAATAGGATGCGATGGCGAATGCATTAAATGTTATCCTACAACATAATGTGAATTAGGTTATACTTATGATATAATAGTATATACGGTATTGATATAAGGAAAAAAAAATCTACATAAGACAACCTGGGAAAATATAATAATATTCCTTATAGTTGCATGACATACAATATACGCAAGCATGTAAATGCCATAGTCGCTCCTATAGATGAAAAAGGCGTTAGAAGGGAACACATAAATTTATACATTACAATAATTGTTCACATATTCTGACAATAGTAAACTCGTATCAATGGTTACGAACGTACAAGTAATTTTGGGTTGAAATATTTGTTGTGGTAAGTTGTTGCTAGATTTATGCATCGTAGATTCCTATATGGTTTTGGCAAACAAACATTCGCATCTAAGATACCTACACACATGGTCGAATTGTATTGTAAGTCACTAGATATGCATATGAAAAGAAATCACATGCGTAATGACTGGTTGCATATAATACGCACCAATTTTTTCCCAATTCCTCTGTGAAAAGTTGTTGACAATGAGTCAATCAAAATAAAAGATTTCATTGATTTGTTAGTAATTAACAACATCTAATGATTAGCTGCAACAACCGGCATATAAACCTGAAACAAGGCAATATGCGTAAATTAGAATGGAAATCATAAGAGAAAAATTTGGGCATTTAAATAAAGTTAAAATGACTAGCAGCTCCCATATAAAATAAAGTTATCCTAATTGGGAACAAAAATGCTATAGAACAGATCCCACATAAATGAAATTTAAACTAATATAAATGGAATGCAAATCAAAAGAGAGAACCTACCATTCCTCCCGTTCTCTATCTAAAACTATCATGGTGCCACCATTTGAAAATAAATTATTAAAAGATGTAACAAGGGATGATTTAGGTGTTTATTTCTTCAATTTCAACATATATTATGTTCTTTTTTCCATATTGCCCATTCCTCCCTTTTGCTTCATTATAATTTAAAATGAATACAACAATGAATTTAACAAAATAAGCTTCGTTTTGTTCCTACTGAATTAGAACCTTCATTAACTACTGCAATTGGTGATGGACAATTGAAATTGAGATGTAGTCCTAATATATGTACATCAACGGCATCTATCAGGCTACTAGCATTTGCATTCACTTCTGCAGATGCTTGTGAATGGCTAGTAAATGCATTTTCAGTACTATCAAAGGCACTAAATTCCATGTCAGCTTCAGTAGGAGAATGTGTATGCCTTTGTATCTGCAAATCATCGAATGCTTGTTGTAACTTCTCATATGTAGTACGTTGTTCATCAAACTGTGCCTTCAGTGAATCGTATTCCGTACATTTTTTCTCATATTTTTCCTTTAAACTCCCGTACGATTCATTCTCCTAACAATGTGGCGGAAAATAGTCACAATTAATGAGTCATAACTATAAATGCAACGAGTGGTGCAAAACATTCCATTAATCATATTTGGACATTGAAGATGAAAAATAATAGAGAAAACAATTAGTGCATATGCAAATACATCATCTTTTACTTTCAAAGCAAACAAGTACAAATTACCCGTTAAATGCAATAGCAACGACAAGCCATCTTAATAGTAATTAGGGTTATTAAAGTAGAATGATTCAAATACATATAGAATTGTAAATTCACAATAATATATTCATCAAGTGAGGTATATGAAGCGCAATGAATACATGGATATATAAACTATCACCCAATTTTTAACACCAACTGTTTTGTCTAACCTGATCAATAATGATATCCCATTCCTTATGGGATGACAACATGTAAGAGCATATTGGATAATTAGATCCCCAAAAATGTATAAAATATCAATGAATTTTTAACATGTTTTAGGTATTCTCTCCTTAAGGATTATCTCCCATTCCTTAAGGGAATTAAACATGTCGATAAATACGGGTTATAATAAGGGTAAAGTGTACACCAATTTGAGGATCGATCAATTATGAAAGTTATATACACAAACATTAAGAATATTAGGAGGGAATATACAAGAGATATATGGGTGATGTGATGTTTTTTGCAGTTAAAGAAATAGAATCCCCACAAAAGTGGCAAAGATTGCTTTAGTATTTATAGAAAGCCAAGGATGTTTTTAACAACAAGTTACATACTTCTGGAAACGAATATTCGAAACAACAATAAATTTATTAATATTTACATTGTACATACATTGCAATTTCCCTAGTCCAACAATGCGTACGACTCTATTATTACATCATCTCTTGATTCTTTATTTGTTGGCAAGATGACGTTGATCACCTGTTCAATTAAAGTTGGGAATGTCAAAAACAATTATATATGATTATGTAAAGCGATTGCTATAGGCCTCAAGTAGTACAATTATAAATGAGATTACAAACGAATACCTAATTTTATTAGGGTAAATAACTATCGCACACATGGTTATTAAGTCGATGTCTATAATTGACACAATTAAAGACAATAGGTACCCACCCATGGCTATACACAAATTATCTCACAAATGCTTAGTAAAACTAAAAGTAGCATCACAATTATTTCACATATTTAATAAGAATACATACTTCCTTACAACCTTGAGCTCCAATGAAAATATTTGACACCTTCTTCTTTACAAGGTACCCATCTATATCTCAGTTTCTCATACGAGGCCATAATGGTATAGACTAGTCATCAAATCCAATGGTGTGCTCAGGTGACCAAATCTGTATAAATATTACTATGTAAGTCAGTGTGCTATAATCCTTGTAGAATTTGATTAAAATAACTTAAAAGATAATACTCTTGGTAGTATACCTGAAGCAATGCAAGTGCATTCCTGAATATATATCTCACTCTGGTTCGCCTTTGTTGTTAAATCCTTGACAGCATTTTTTATATCATCAACCAAAAAATCATACACTGTTCTACCCCATCCATAGTCAGCACATTCTGTTAGTGTATCTAACAACTTAAAAAAATGGGAATGTATGCCCTTGCTTGTTAAAGGAAAAAGAAAAAAAGAAGAAGCACAACTAATATAAAGTCTAAGAAAATGGTCATCCGCGTCAGTACATTTCTCTAGTAACTTCTTCAAATCTGCCATTTTTCGTTTCCTTCCTTTATTAACACACTCTGAAAGTAGAGTATGTAATGTGGACCCCATGACATCACTAAACACATTAATATACTTCCCACCAACCCTCAAACCCAATATAATGGCAACGTCATGTGGTGTGAAAGTAACAAAATTGCCTCTTCGTGTGAATCCAACTTTTTCCCCACCCCAATTCTTTACAAGTGTAGCCAGGAGAGATTGGCAAATTTACATATTTAGGATTTGCAACAAACACTTGAAGGGTGAGTTGGACACTTTTTCACGTTGTCTGTTTGTAAGATTACCATTTATAGTCTTCATGACATCTAAGGCACATACATGCTTGAATCGAAACTACAAAAAACACAAACATAACATTTGATTATTAAGTACATATAAAGCATTAGATACTAACAATCAACGATAGTAATAGAATATAATCTATGAATAAGTTTTTATTCTACTTTGTTCACATACATTTATTCTACGCTTTTTGCTTTGTGCTCTCATCTTACAAGTAAGCTACAACCAACAAACAATAGTAGACGAGTGTGTGGGGGGTTTTTTGTCGCTGCGCATTCTTACTCGTGGACTGTTGTCGCTGCGCGTTCTTACGCGTGGACTGTTCCCCCCCCACTTGAAGGAATTGTTTGTTTGTCCCACATCGGAATGTGGGCGCTTCCCACCCTACCATGTTAACCTGAGCATAGGCGAAGGGTGTACCACTACTTCTAGTGGTACACCCTTCGCCTACACTCAGGCTAACATGGCAGGGTGGGAGGCGCCCGCAAGTGAAGAACGTGTGGGACAAATAAACAATACCTTTAAGTGAGTGTGGTATATGCTAAGAATGGCGGGAATGCCCCTCACCGAAAAGGCGCCTTTTTGTGTGGGGGTTTTTTTTCGCTGCGCATTCTTAGGCATGGACTGTTCCCCCCCCATTTGAAGGAATTGTTTGTTTGTCCCACATCAGAATGTGGGCACCTCCCACCCTGCCATATTAGCCTGAGCGTAGGCGAAGGGTGTTCCAACACTATTATATTAAGTGTTGATGACGGAGCTTACTCTCTCGCCTGGACCTGCAATCACAAGCTTGGAAAAAGAGTCAGAGGGTAGGCCAAGGTGGGTTTTGGCCAAGCCTTCTCCAAAGCTTAAGTCAGAAGCTATTTAGGGAGAATGAGGCAAGGAAGAAGATGAATTTCAGAGAATTAGGGTATTGTAGCTTACCACATTTGGCTGTATCGTATTCTTTTTATACCCACCTGTACGGACTGACCATGTGAGGTCAGGTAACTGCCTTGGTTAGGTCAAATTTGACCATGGTTTACCAATAACCGTCTGACCATGGTTTATTGATCGTGGTTAGGCATGGAACCATGGTTCCTGATAACCGCTGTGTTAGGAATTACAGCTGCTGTGACAGTTTTGGACTGTAGTAGGATTTGGATTATAGTGTGAGTCATAGGACAGATGTCCCGAGCTGAATGTTAGTCCCCGAGCTGAGAGATCACATGGTTTGCAACAGGTCCCACCGTGTTACATTAACCACGTGTCAAATATTGTGGTTCAACTCTTTGGCCCGAACTGGATCGTGGGGGGTGGATCACGTGTGTTGTAATTGGCTTGGTTAAATTGCCTTTGCCATGTGTCAGTGTTTCTGGCTTGAGCTCTCTACCCTGAGATAGATCCTCGGTTTAGAGATATTCCCACACAACGAGTATAATCCACGAATGTGTAATAGCCATAATAAACTTTAGTTGTTCACATACATTTTTTGGCGACTTCGGTTTTCTTTGTGTTTGTTTTTTATTTTGATCCTTCATCGTATGAGTAAGCTACAGCCAACCAATAATAGTAAACGAATATGTGTGCATTAATTAACACAAAGAAGTTACGACTGCTAAAGGAAAGTATACACTCGAGAATTAACACAAGGAGTCTAGTTGTTTGTAATCAAAAGGTCAATATTGCCAGAAGTATGTGCTATTAGTGAGTTATTAGTAAAGGTTATAAAGAATGCAACTGAAATTTAATATTTAACAAGTTAAATTCAACACCAACAAATTCAATTAATAAGGGTACAAGATGACCCAAAAAAGAAGAAGCATAAGAAATAAAATTCAAAATGTTTACTATAATTCTACCTCATCAAAAACTCATAGAATACTACAAAAGTACATCAGAAAATTAAAATAAATAAAACCTTGAAAGATGCACCCATTTTTTATCCATTGTGACCAATCACTAGTGGCCCACTAGCTAACTACTTACTACGTCAACCCAGCATCCATATAATTTGAAGGGCAAAGCATAAAGAATTCCAAAAAATGCAAAAGCTTAAACCTTGCACATGGGATCCTTGCAATTGCACATAGGATCCCTATATTTTTTTTCCAATTAACACTAAATCAACCCAAAATTTATTTATGTATCAAAGCAAATATTCCAGAATATAAAGGGGGGCTTGTTTGATAATGAGACGGATACGTGTAGGCGAATGTAGGCCTGATTTGGTTACGTTTATTGTGTTATTTCATTGGTTTTGTACGATTGGGATACCGAAGGAAGTGTTTGCAATGGGTTTGATGTGGAAAGGTTGTTTGCTGAATGTGGTTACGTATAGTACTTTGATTGATATATACTGTAAAATGGGAGACTTGAGTATAGGTTTTAAGGTTTTTAGAGATATGAATGAGAATGGAGTGTCGCCAAATTTGGTATCTTTTACGTCTTTGATTGATGGGTATTGTAAAGTTGGTGATTTAGAGGTTGCATTTAAGTTATATGAGAAAATGATAAAGTGTTTTATTTTGCCAAATGTGTTTACTTATACAGCTTAATTGATGGATGTTGGAAAGGGCTGGGGGTTTGTTTTGAAAATGTTAGAAGATGGGGTTGAGCCTAACATGTTTGTCTATACTTCAATGATAAATGGACACTTTAAAAAAGGTAATTTTGATGATGTTGCAAAGTATTTGAGCATAATGCACAAACAGGGGATCATGCTTGATATAGCAGCATATGGGGTTGTTGTATCAGGTCTTTGTAATAGTGGTAGGTTAGATAGGGCAATAGAGGTTATGGAAGATTTGGTGAAAAGTGGATTGGCTCTTGATAAGATGATGTTGACAATTCAGTACCATGGCATGTATTTCAAAACCCCAAAATTTATAATGCAAAATTGAAAAATGGTAAACCCTAGAAAAAAAAAACACACAAAAAACCCTAAAAAAAAAAGAAGTCAACTTCAAATCCAAAACAATCGAAATAGGGTAAAGTAGATTGACATTTAGGAGATGTTGACAACACGTTGGGAGGAGGATGATACCGTGCTTCGGGGTTATTGACGAGAAGTGGAAGATAATGATAGGAGGGCTACTGTATGATCTGGTTGGTGTTAAGAGGAGGATGCGATCGTCGAACCTCAGGTTGTCGAGAAGAGTAGCGAGAGATGAGGAGGATGATACCGTGCTTTGGGGTTGTTGACGAAAAGAGGATCATGATGGGAGGGAGGGCTACTGTACTCTCTATCTGGTGTTGGGAGTAGGAGGTGATCGTGGGTGTTATAGTTGAGAAGAATAGTGAGAGGGGGGGATGGTTACAGTGCTTCATTTTCATACGGGGAGAGGGGATGGGTTCTGCTAAAGTTGCAGCTGATGTGAAGGAGAGAGAGTGGGTTGTCTTGGAAAATGGGAATGAATTTGGTTTAATACTAATCAGGAAGGAAGGGCATTTTTTTCCACAATTGGTTTTTATGTTTTATTTGGACATTATTTTCATTGTTAGTGGACTTTAAGTATGTGGGCAATCTTTGGGATTTTTAAGGGCAAATGCCCTATTTATATTGTGTTCATATTTTTTTCCCTTAATGTGTAGTATCATGGCATCAAGTATCACAGTCAAGTCGAACCTCGCGCTGTCGAAGAACAATTGTGATTCGTAAATTTGGAATTGTTGAAGAAGTTATTCATCCAAATTGTTATTGACAAAATGATGTGGTTTAAGTGAAGGGCAGTAGCGTCAATTTGATGCCATCCGTTAACGGTGTTAGGCAACAAACTATTTGAATACCTAATTGACCCCTTTTAAACTGGGGGGTACTAAAATGAAACCTTCACCAAACTTGGGGGTAGTTTTCTGCATTTTACATTTTTACCCTATATTTTAATTAGATCTGAATTATTTTGCCTTCAAATCTATAGTTTTGTAAATGAAAAATATAAACGTTTATTAGATGTTAATAGGGGTAAAATAGGGTTTTCAAACCCCATAATAGGGGCAATGTAGGATAATACTAAAAATTTCTGACATCAGATCCCAAACTGCAACTCAACTTATAATTCGGGTACTGAATTGATGCAATTTAAACTTTAAACCCTAAAGTGAAACTTGACTCAAACTTTGGACCCTAAAGTGCAATTTACCCCCTTTTTTTTTTTTTTTTTTTTGTCCCAAACTTTTATCACTTTGAAAGGTCAAATTATAATTTTTTTCAATTTTTCCATATTATCCTTATAATATTAAAATGCACCACTGAAAGAGAGAAGTTAAGCTCATTAGCCACTCAACGCATCTTCTAAAATGGTAGCAAATTATATTTTACTACCTTATGTGGTATTTTGCTATCTTACTTAGAAATTAGTACTCCAATAGAGGTAATAAATATTAATATTTTAATATTATTTTATACATTAAAAAGTTTTAATATTTTAATATTGGTTCTTGTTTTTTTTGTTCAAGACTGTTGGAGGATGTGGGAGGAGCCCCAATGTTTTATTCAAAATAAAAGATTTGTTACCTCTCTTCTCTCACTACAAATTTGAAAAGAGAGAGTGGTAGTAAATTTGTTTGTTTTTTTTTTTTTTGTCTTATGCTACCTCTATCGGAGGTCCTAAAAGAGGGAGAGAGGTAGCAAATTCAGATTTGCTACCTCTGTTGGAGATGCTCTTAGGGATGTGTGCAGTGTGCGGGTTGGTTTGCAACGGTTTATGAATAAAACCATCAATCAATCCATTATAAGTGGGTTGTAAATTTTCTAACTCACTACCAAACTTCAAGTACTCAAAACCACTGGGTTAGTTGATTCTATTTTTTTTTATTTTTGTTGGTTTGTTACCTCCAGTTTAAGTTTAGTGAATTCTATCATGCCATGTTCAACTTGCTTTTTAATTAATATATTGTACTCTATTTTTTTTATTTTTTTATTTTTGTTGGTTTGTTACCTCCAGTTTAAGTTTAGTGAATTCTATCATGCCATGTTCAACTTGCTTTTTAATTAATATATTGGGCCTTAATTGATTAATTGTTAATAATTTTGAAAAAATTAACCATTTAAGGAGTTTATACAAAACTTGATAAACACTTGCACATGCAATATCTTAATGCAAATTTTGTAAATTATGACTTCGCTAGTATGAACCCCCAAGTAATGCCCAAGTTCAAAAAGAAAATGATAAAAAAAAACAAAAACAAATAAATTATAACCAATTATCATCCCCTTATTACCTTTAAAAAAGAATTATAATCAACTCTCACCCCATCAAAGTGATGACTACTCCTAATATGACCTTGGGTTTCTCACAACCTACACTAAAACGTTATAGACAATATAGTTAATATATAGTTCACTCCTTAGTTCCTAAAATTCACAAATTTCAACATAAAACCTATGGTAATTCAAAAATTGAACATATTAGTCATATATTTATAACCTGTACTAAGGTTAAAGAAATGTGAAATTTGGTTAGTAACTGTTGGCACTAAGGGTTCAATCCCATATGTTTTGATGATAACAAAGCAAAGTTGTTTTGTTTAGTTGCGAATGAAATATGAAGTTGTGATTTGGATAGGTTCAAATACATATACACTTCACTTATAGCAACTTGAAGTTACAATGCAAGTTATGTACTTTAAAGAAGCATATCCAACTCATTCACAACTTGGAATCCAACAATGAAGCATTCATGTTTAAAGATTGTGAGAGTTTTAGGATTTCAATGTAAGAATATCACAATTCTTGCTCACTTAGGCTCTAAGGGCTTTAATCATTGCATATCATGGTTAATAAACTAATAAAACTTAGTTCAGTCACCAAAAAAAGGACTTATAACCCTATTAAACTAAAACCCAAATTATTGGACTCCTTATGCAAAATTTACATATTTTGAGAACTGGGTTTTCGAACGTTTAAATCTATTTTTAGACATCCAAGTGGCTTTTCGGATTTCCAAGATTTTTTCAGACGTCCAAGTGGTCTTTTAAACGATCAAAAGTTTATAACTAGTTTCTTTGTTCTTTGGAATTTTTGGATGATCATTTCAGACGTCTAAGAGAACTTTTAGATGAACAAAATGTCTTTCAGACGTCCAAAACTATCAAGACTAACACATAATGACTAGTTTTTAAAACAGCTATTTGAGCATTAAATGTCCACCAAACTCCTTTTTTTGGTATTTATTGCTACAGAACGGTCATATTGGACCTGTGTGGGAAAATGTTAACTTATCCAATAGTAGGTCAGAACTGTACATGTGGCATTAAGTTCAATACCTGGACCTTAAATCTCGGACCTCAAGACTGGGACCTCAAATCTTAGACCTCAAGATTGGGACCTCAGTTCCTCCAAACTCTATTCACTTACAAGTCCAGACTACATTCAAACTCCCATTATTGTCAAATTCGAATCCCTTTCAAGGTTGCCTTACTTCCATGGTAGGTTGACAATTTAAGTCTAGTTCTCAAGTTCAGGCTCAACCTAACTCTCTAAATAGCACGACCTTACCTAGGTCGGAATAACTTTTACATAAGCACATGTAAAATGTGACTATAATCACAACTAGGCAACTAGAGTTAGACAGTTACGACTATAGTCAGACAGTTACCCTTAACCATGGTCAGGCAGTCAGATTTGACCATAGTTAGCTGTTGTCCCAAGTAAGTAACCCTAGAGAGGGTGAATAGGGTTTATGGCCAAATTAAAATCTAAATGCACAATAAAAATCATATTATTGCTAGAACAAGAAATAACACCAGTATGCAATAAACAAGAGATTTAGGAAAAGAGAGTGCAAACAATTTTAACGAAGTTCTGCTTCCCGCCTACGTCCTCGCCTCAAGAGCTTGCTTGAGGATTCAAATCCACTAAAATAATCTTCTTCCAAAGTGAAGACAAAACCTTTACAGCAAGAGTGTTTTTCACACACTTAAACACATCCCTCTTCAAGAGCATCAAAAGTAAAGGATTTTCTCAATCCTTTAATACAAGATGATTTGTAGAATTTTTGTGTACAGAAAACTCTCTTCAAAGAGTAGATAACACAGTAGTTAAGAGCTCACTCAGCTATTGATTGATTTCACAATAAACGCCAACTTTTTTTTTCTTTTTTTTTAAGAAGAATTTATTTTTTTATTAAAATTTCGAATTGAAAGGAAAAATAAAAGAATAAAGTCTGGTCTTGGTGGCTTATAAAGTGCCACAATCCAGCTCACAAATAAAATGAGATAAAAATGAGCAATGAAACTCCAAAACTAAGATCTAAATCGATAATAAGGGAAACCATTGCATTTCTAGGGCTTGAGAGTAATAGAAAGTGATTTGTTTGTTTGATCTCAATAATTACTCATAAATGAGTTCAAGGCCCAAGGGTCCAAAATGACCGTTCTGTAGCAATTAATGTCGGGAAAGGAGGTTTGGTGGGCAATAAATGCTTCAAACAACTGTTAGAAAACTAGCCGTTATAAGTTAGATCCGAAGGTTTCGGACGTCTGAGTTGAAACTCGGACGTCTGAAAATTACAGTGTCCAATTTTCAGTAAAAAGACTTATTAGCATTCTTAAAGGCTTAGGTTGTCTGAGTCTTGTTTCGGACGTCTGAGGGATCGTATGAAAAAACAGTGTCCAAGGTGAGGTGAGGATAGACTCTCTGGTGTAGATAGATGTCTAATGCCTAGACTTAGACGTCTGAGATGCCATTCGGATGTTTGAGTTTTCACTCGGACGTCGGAGTTTCCCAGTGATAAAAAGCAAATTTGTTTAAATGAGGTCCAACACTTTGGGATTCAACTCAAATGGCTTATGGGACTATTATGGTACTAAACCTAAGTTCTTTTAGTTTGTTACTATTAAGTTAATATATGAAAAGCCCATATATCCTAAGTGAGCAAGGATTTTGAAATAATCTTACATAAGATCCTAAGCTCTCACAATCTATCTTAAAAGAGCTTGAACACCTTCAGCTTGATTTCCATTGATTCATTTGATTATAATGTGCCTCTTTTGAAATCCATGAACTTCATTGTTGCTTATTTGAAGTGTATTAAAGATATAACCTGTTTTAATCAAAACTACAACTTCAGTAGCAACCAAAACATACTTGCTTTGTTATCATCAAAACACATGGGATTGAACCCTTAGGTTCAACATTAGCTCTAACCTAACCATGGTCAAGCAGTTATTCTTTCAACCATAGTCAAGAACTAACTAGAGTTCTCATACCTCTATAAAAGGATGGAATAACTTTCTCACAAGCACATGCAAAATATGACTATGATCACAACTATCTAACTAGAATTAGACAGTTACAACTATAGTCAGGCACTCATCTCCACTTTCATTCTCAATTCTAGCGACCATTGTCAACATTGTCAGCATCCATGGCGACTTCCTCCTAAAGCTCCATCCTCAGATTTACTCTGATCACCAGCTCCACCATTCTTCGTCAAGATTTCAACCGTATCTTACAACCTCTGCTTTAAACGCTATCAGTTCTCTTACTGGCGACCTCTGCGAGCGATGGCCTAGTAGCTTGTCTAAAAATTTTTCCCGTACAGGACCCAAGGGCTATAAGAACAAGACTTAAGATCATTTATGAGTATTCATTGAACATCAAAGAAGAGCATTTATTATTGTTCTCATTTAAGCCCTAGAAATCTCAATTGAGCTTTTGTTGTGATCATTCAATAGTTGAGTATGCTTTTATTACTATGTTACCTACTCTTGGAGAGAGTTTTTCAAACACACAAATAACTCAAATCATCTTGTATTGAAGGGTTAAGAAAACCCTAAATTTGTAGCACTTGAAGAGTGCATTTATGCAAGTGTTGGTGAAGAACACTTGTTTTTGTAAAGGTTTGATCTCCACCTGCAAGGAGATTGGTATAGTGGATTGAGGAATCCTCAATCGACCTCTTAAGGCGAGGACGTAGGTTGAGAGGCCGAATCTCGGTAATATCATTTGCAATCTCTCTCTCTTAATCTTCTTATTGATTATCTTATTATTTGTTTTCAGATTTATTCTTACTTGTAATAAAATGATTTTAAGATTGCATTTGATTTCATACTTAGTTGAAAACTCTATTTACCCCCATCTAGGATTGTTCGCTTGGGATAACAATAACTCTTGCCTAGTGCCTACAGATAATGACAGTTATTTGATTAATTGGATTTTAAATTTAAGCAAATGATCTTCTAAAAAAAGTTCAAATTCAAATTATGTAATGGATAAAATTGGTACTTTTCTTTGGAAAATTTGGTGTGCTAGAAATAATGTTTTTTTCAATAATGAAACTTTTAATAAATTTTTAATTATAGAGCGAGCTACTATCTTTTTTTTCAAACTACATGATTAACTTATTTATAAATAATATTAACTTTGTTGACAGGCTCAGAAAGAATGGTAGTTAATTGGGAAGATTTAATAGGTAAAACTAGTTTGAGGGGGAATTGAAAAAACATATGGTAATTCTAGTTAACATTAAGAATTAATTTTAAAAGAAAAATTAGATATTCAACATAATTTATTTAAAAAACAATCTAATTGTGACCACGTAATAATTTATCAAATTTTATAAGATAAAATATATTACAATAAACTCTAAAAGAATAAGAAAATCAAATTAAGAATTCTATAAAGGTAACAAATATATATATATATCGAGTAGGTTTTATGGGGGTTTCTCGATTGCTATACATATACCATATGGATACCCTTTGGGTGTGGGTCTCTTGATTGTTGGTAGAGAGAAAGAAAATGTTTTTCAATGGGGGTGGGTATCGCGAGGAGAGAGAGAGAGAGAGAGAGCATCATCTAATACCCCATGGGTGGGTCTCTTGATTGCTGGGAAAAAGAGAAACAATGTTTTTGAGTTGAGTGAGTTTCGTGGTGGTTGAAACAGCCCATCATCTTCACCTCTTGTTCCCGTCACGTTGGCACCCATGCCATCACCTTCCAAAAACCAATCCTGTTGGAATCCTTCCACAAAGTCGGTCAATCTTATGTAATCTGATTTCTATATATATATATATATAGGATGTTGATCAGGTAAGTACGTGCTAATATAACTTATATCAACACTTGTATTGGGAGTTGTACCTTGTGCATTAGTGAGATATGAGACACATTGGACCAATGTAAGGGGTACAACCCCTAATGCATGGTGCTGATATGCATGGGAACATAATTGTATATATATATGTGTGTGTGTGTGTGTGTGTGCGTGCGCGTGCGCATGCATGGTGGGGAAGCATTAAAAAAAAACTGTGCCATAAACATAATAAAAGCAATTAAACAACTATCTTTTTTTAAAACAAGGTTAAATTTAACTTTGCATTTATATGATAATAGATAGATTACCCCCAATGATAATATAAGGGTTTTTTTTTTTTTTTTCCTTCAGTTTTTTAATAGACTACTGGAGGTATTGTGAAAATGGGTTCATAATAAAATTAGGTATCAAATTATATATATTTTACTTTAGATGCTAACTTGATACTTACCCTACACTACAGGGCAATAACGTATTTATCTTATTTTTACTAGTTTTTAAGATGCCACAAATGTGATGAGGTGATTGCACGTGACTTTTATGTTAGCTATTTAAATGGAAAAAAAATAAAAATTTATGGACTAAATTGCTTCACTAAAGATAATTTTAAGTGTAAAATTAAATTTATTTTTAATCTAGATATTACTTTGACACTAGGGTGTTAGGATTATGCCCTAGAGCCAATCATAGAGATGATTGTTTAGGGATTAGGAACAATCATTTGATTTCATTTATGTATGTCACATTTATTATTGATTCAATAAAAGGGCTTATTCTATTATGTTTATATGCATCATTTATATTTACATAATATGTCCATGGAGTTAGAGTTGAGAATATGGAATTACAAAGAGTTGTAATTTTGAGACTATAGATATATCTCTGTACTAAACTCCTAAAGCATTCCTAGTTGAAGGTTCACTATGATGGACAGTAATGAACCATAGGACTAGCACTTGTTAGGTTGACTCTATAGGAGGATAGCTAGTCTCAAGCTATTTGTGTGGAGACACTACAACCAACAAGTGGGTGCCTATTGCGAGAATAGGTACACTGAATGTGACCAAAGATATGAGATAAACTGAATGGAGTTTTATCCTGCCTGTCAATCAGTTTCTCATTGTTATAGTGGTACAAGTAATCCTTAGACCTGAGACACCATAGTTGTCTTATGCATGTAGCTTTAGAAGTTTGATAACACTAAGTGCAGATCCTATTCAGGGGTCTGCAAAGGTGTTCATTGGCCCTACTGCTATGTGTATGAAGGCATGTGAGTGATCAACAAGGGATCCATCACTCTCAGGAAAAAGAGAGAGAATGTCTCATATAGCATTCATAATATAACTCATTAAATCCATGGCCATGGTAGGATGAATATGAAAAGAGTTTCATGAGTTCATCAATGAGTTGATATTCATGATTGAGTATAAAGTAATTAAACTAGGGACTTGACAGACTTCCATGTCCTATTAATTTAATTGGAGACATTGTGTTGAAAGAAGGATGCAATTGTAACCTATAAACTATAACAGAAGGGTTCTTTGTTAGATACTTATTCACCTCATTAAGGACAACACCATGAACCATATGCTAGGTATTATTCATGGTTAGTAGAAGCCCTAATTGATATAAGTGAGTTATAATCAATTAGGGAGTTGGAAGGAGTTCCAATTAGACCCTGAATGGAAAGAGTTCCATTGTGCACACCTTGTGCTATTCCTACTACTTGATGATGTGAACCCAATGGGTCACACACTGATCATGCAAGATGAGCTTTTAAGTCTATGAGAGAAAGGGTATGAGTGCATAAAGAATAGTTCTTTGAGGTCTTGTTTGTATTTGATGTAAACAATAGGGGTTATTGTGCAATTTAGGGAAATTGCACAAAACCCTAAAAGGGTTCTCCCCCAAGGCCGGCCCCTTTAGTGTGGCATATATAAGTCATACTTATGTGTGACATGGCATAGGCTTGCTTGCACACTCCCAACCCTAGCCGTCCAAAGTGTTGGAGGCTTTCTTCTCTCTCTCTTTCTTCTCCACCTCTAGCAACAACAAGTAAGAAGAAGGAAAAGACCTGAAGCTCTAGCTAGGTGTGGATACCGTTGGAGGCAGCACACTTGGGCTGCTCATTCACCGCTGTCCGGAATCAAAGCTTGGAGCAAAAAGGAGAAGACATAATCAACTGTAAGTTCTAAACCCTCTCTTTGTAATTAGGGTTTTATTGTTTTGTATGAACCACAATCAGATTCATGGGTTGCATGGAATTGATAGGAAATTTTTGTTATTCAAGTTATTCCGCATTCTATTTCCTTCTAGTTCAATTCCTTACAGTGGTATCAGAGCCATGGTTGTGCTTCATACAAACATCATATGGTCTGGTATTTATGGTACAATTAATTGGACATTGGTGTTCTAATTAGTTTTAAGAAAACTAGGGTTTTATAAAACTGTTATGATCAGTTTTCATGATAGTCATGAAAAACCGTCATCTTGTTTTGCATGCCAAAATTTGAGTTCTCCTCCAAAATTTTCGTGCCATATATGGTTAGAAAGCTCTTCGAATCAGCTTTCAAACCCAACAAACGGTTCGTCGATCCGAGTTCTGTAGAGAAAGTTATGAATTTTTTACTACAGGCTGTCTGGAAAGACAGTTTTACGCGGGAATGGAACTCTAGGTTGTTCTTCATCTTCTTCTTATATTAATTTGATTTATATTAATCATATGATGATTATATACAATTATATATACTGTATATATAATTACTATATGTATTTGATACATTAAAAATCGAATTTAAAAGAAAAACAAGATTGAAGTTCTTGAAGAGGCTGAATCTGGGTTCTTGAAAAACCCAGGTTAGTTTTCTGGTTTTTGTTCATTCTCTTCCATTAAAATCATTATGAATGATCATAGATTTAATAATATATTGTATATATGTTTATCATTGATGTTGGTATGAGTTTTGAATTAAAAACAATCAAAAAGTTTGAGTTCTAAAATTTTCCAGCAAAGCAGTTTTCTGGGCAGCATGATACAGCCATGGTTATTGGCATGTATCTTCTTCATAGGAGCAAGGCAGGGCATGGAACCACCTCTATTAGAATCGTGGGACACTAGGGGATAAACCCCAAGTGGTGCGGCAGCCATTAGATGGCATCTTCTAGGGTTTTAGAACCCATTCTCTTCATTATCGTTTTGCTGAAATTTTCTGGATAATCTTCATAGATTTATTTGCAGCGGCTGTTTGGGCTTGATTTGATCAATTAAATCTCACCTATGGGGGTCGAAAATCATATGGAGATATGGCTTGAGGGTTGCCAAAGCTTGGGCAGCCATGGTTGGATCGTGGCAGCCATGAAAGCTTCTTTGAAGCTTCATCTTCTTCAGCAGGCAGCAGCTAGGGTTTATGGAAACCCCTCCCAAATTCGACCTAGGGCTCTTGGCCCTTAATCACCACCTCTGTGATGATTGTCCCAGATGTAGGAGAGTGCCCCAAGGCCTGGCATAGGCTGGCAGCAGCCATGGGTGGATCGTGGCAGCCATGGAAGCTCCATGGCAGCCTCCTTCTATTTTCGGAAATTAGGGTTTTCTTAGGAAACCCTAATCCTATGTGTACTAGGGTTTTAGAAACCCTAATTATCCTCATTAATGTGTCCTATTAGGGTTCTAATTATGACATTAATGACCAGCCTTGGTCATTAATGAACCCGGTTCTAATTAAATGCATTAGGGTTTGAGTTTATGAAACCCTAACCCTAATACATTTTAAATTTGATTTCTCCCAAATTAAATTAATTCCGAAATTAATTATATAATTAATATTGATTAATTTTAAGATGTTTTAAATTGTTTAAAGCAATTTTGGAATAAATTTATTTTCTGGAATTTTTTATTTAAATAAAATTGTTTTATTTATTTAAGTTAATTCCTAATACTATAGTATTAGATACTAGTTAGTATTATTTAATTGTTTTAATTATTCTAATGATTTTGATTAATATGATTGATCAAAATTAGATGTTTTAAAGAGTTAAAACATGTTAGGATAGATTAAAATAATTTTGGGAAATTAAATGATTAAAAGGAGTTTTAATTCAATAATTGATTTCTAAATTAGGGTTTTAGAAATTCTAATTTTAGAAATTAATAAATGCCATTTATTTTGTTTTATTAAGTTGTTTCAATTATTCTAGTAATTTTGATTAATATGATTGATCAAAATACAATGTTTTAAAGAGTTAAAATCATACTAGAATAGATTAAAATAATCTTTGAAAATTATTGATTAAAAGGAGTTTTAATTCAATAATTGATTTCTAAATTAGGGTTTAGGAAATTCTAATTTTAGAAATTAATAAAACATTACCATTTTCATTATTTTAATTTTGGATATGATATTTTGAGGTCCCCTAATGAGATTAGGAAGCATTAATGAGATTAATGAAGTCCAATTAATAGAGTTACCATAATGCCCATATGTTTTAATTGCTTACAGTACTTTTATTTATGCAATATGATTGTATAATTGTGTGTGGATGATGATTATGGACTAAGCCCCCTTAAACCAATTGTGATTGGCCGTCTTATGGGTTGTGAAATATTTTTCAAAGGGTTGTAATTTATTTATGGTGATGTAATTTTTTAATGGGGGCTTGCATGCCACCTTTTTCTCCTTCACTCTCTCTATCATTCTCTTATGTACCCCACATTCCCCTTATGTATCCCTTTCTTTAAATTATATAAATGTTATGTAATCGAGAGCGCACTAAGGAGCATGGTGGACTCAAAAGAGCATAGTAGAGCCCAACAAGCCAATGGTGGAGACCATCAAGCTCGTGGAGGAATTAGAGGACTTGAAAGCTTAGAGAAGACTTTCAAGAATGCATGCATGTTTCCATTGAATGTTTTACGATCACCTATACCTACAATAGACCTTGGATTCAATCTATTGGCTTGGATTGAATCTTCTTAAAGTCCATAATCATCATAGTGGGAGCTTTAATTTATGAGATAATTGTATTAGCTCCAATACCATAGTTTGGTATATGTTACCTATTCACTTAGGGACTAATATCAAAATATGGTACTTTATATATGTTGATATATAATAGCATGCGATGTATGATTTATAATAGCATGAGATGTATGATTATAAATAGCATAATTTATATGTTTAAATTTTGATACATAGGATGCATGTTAATTTGATGAGACCCTTTAAAACCCCTCTTATTTAATATTAAGTTAAAAATGGAGAAGTTATTGGGGAATGAATTCTTCATTGCCTTCCATCATTATAGGATCATCTAACGTCCCTTAATGTGGGTACCTGGCTGCAGACATGTAGGAGCTACCCATGTTAAAGACATTACTTGAAACTATCACATATGAGATATCATGGGGTGCCTAAACTGGTATATACCAAGAAACTAACATGTGAGGTATATATTTGGCGAAACATACCTGTGTGAATGATGGGTTTAAATTAACTAAGGAAGTATTCCAAGAAACTAACATGTGAAGTGTATGTTCCCTAGAGGCAAAATGATTGGAACTTGCTTATGAAGCAATAGACAAAGAGTTGTCTTCTTATTGTGGGTTAGAAGTCAAGAAACTAACATGTGAGGCTTCTAGGTCACAGTGGACCCCAATCCCCATTAGGAATGAGATTCCCGAATTCCATTAGAGGGTGTATGGAATTTGATAAAATAGTGGGAGGTACCATATGATTAAAGACTCAATCATTATGGATAAAAATGAAATCTAATTCTTTGTTTATGTAGATTACCTAATTACTCACCTCAAAACCTCTATTTCCTAATATAGGATATTGATAGTTTGACTAAACCCGATTTCTTTGATTGACTTAGGAAATTGAGAATTGTTCTCAATTTCAAAAGATTGTTTATATGCTATTAGGCCTTTTATTAAAGGCCCTCCATAAAACATCCTAAGAAGAAAAAGACACTATGCGCAATTGGCATCTTGTTGCCATGCTATATGATAGTATTGATGACTAATGAGCTTCAGAAGCAAAATTAGTCAATGCAAGTGCCTTTGATGTCCTACATCACATACAAAGGTTGTATTATGAGTGAAATAATACTATAAAGTATAGTACTTGTAAAGGACTTCTTCTGGACTAGGATGTAATAAAAGTTGTTTATTAATAATCATTCTTTTGAAAAATGATTAATCACATAGAATAGCTTGAGAAGCTAGTTGTGATTTAAAATGGAAGCATAGAGGAAAGCAAGTCTTGAAAAGTCAAAGACAAAGAAATATAATTATTTTGTAGTAAATATAAGGTATTGTAAAGGGAACTTGATAAAGTATCAGTCTTCCTAGAAGAACCAAACTTTTGAAGTTTTGGTTCATGCTCTAAACTAAATTGTTGGTTAGTTCTGCTTCTTGGTTTTTGGATTCTAGTATAATCTAAATTGAAGCAAAAAGTTAAGTAGATAATAAGTTACCTTTAAAAATTTTAATAGAGCAAGAGTTGCTAGATTAATTTTGGGAACTTATTTCTTAACTAAGTCATTTAAGACATTCTAGAAATTTGATTTCCGAATTTAAATGACTAATTAGAGCGAATGCAACGTATTCCGAGAATACAAGAGATGTAGAGACTCTCATTTAAATGTAATGATTATGACTTGGTTATGAGATGACCAAACCCATCTTTTACTTGGTGAAGTGAATGAGTTACATTTATAATTTGACTATACACTGTGATGTATACAGTCATGTAGAGCAAGCATTCAATTATAGTAGACTCATCTTAGAATACTATAGCTCAATAGTGAATCTAAGAGAACAAATTGAACCTTATTAAGATATGGTTTGATCCATGATGAGTTTTACTAATGTATCCATCTGGGATATACCTTAAAATTGCTACATATTGATAATTTAGGGTTCACTCCAGTTTTGTCCCAATTATATCATATATGATATGGGAAGAAACCCAACTTAAAGAAGTTAAGGCTTGGGCTTGTGCTACATTTGTCTGGAAACATAATGTAGACAATCTGGAAATAAGGTCAAGTAAGTGTTGAATTGTGGTATATCCTAAAAGTGGTTGGGATAGTATTTCTATTACTCTAATGAACAAAAGTTGTCCATTAGGATGATTGCTAGATTTTCTTGAGAAAGAGTTCATTCAAGAAAGATGCAAAAGTAGATAGAATTTACAGAATTGTTTGTAAAGCCACAAACCAACAAAGATCTAACCCTTGCCCCTATTGAGGCAAAACCTTTAATTACACCACATTCTTTTCATAGATCAAATTGGATATTTCTTTAACATAAAAGAGATATTGTATCTCCATTAGAATGTGAAAGAATTGTTCTTTGGTGATAAAGATCACCAAGATAATCCTATTGATTATGATTAGGCGATGTTTGACATCAACTTGAGAAATGACTAAGAGTCATTAAATCCAATATGGACAGGTAGAGACCTAAAAGGCTTGGCTATTTAAGAACGTTTTCAACATAGGCAAAAAGTTGTTTATAAAGAAACTTGTTTGATAATAGTTATGCTGAAATCCATTTGGATCTTGTTATCTATAAACACACATTTTGAATATGAGATATGTCAAAAAAGGATATAAAGATGTTATATCAAATGGTGAAAAACCATAAAAGTGTGTAAGTTATAGAAGTCTATTAATAGACTACAAGGTTCTCATAATTAGAACATCTATAAAGTTGAAGTAATCAAATTGTTTGATTTCTCTCATTGTATAGATGGACTATGAGTGTATAAAAGGTTAGTGGGAGTGCGATCGTTTTTCTTTATCCTAAGTATAGATGACATCCTAATCATTATGAATGATATATGAATGACATCCTAATCGTTTTGGTTTTTGGAGAAAAACTAATTCATGAAAGATTTGGCAGAAGCATCCAACAAGATCTATAGAGATAGATTATATATATTGCTAAGTATCTCCAAATCATCAAACATAGTTGAAATGTTGAAGGAGTTCAACATGGAGAATTCTAAGGGAGGTCTGATTTACTTCAGATAAGAATTCATTATTCAAGGGCATGTGCCCTAGGATAACACAAGTAAGGTTCTTAAAGTGTTAAGAAGCCTTATTCTACACTATGTATTGAACCTGATATCTATTATGTTGTAATTGTTACAAATAGTTATCAGTCAATTCAAATTTGGAATATTGGATTGTATATGGAAATTGTAAACTCATAGTAGATGGGTATATGGATTTGGATATAATCCATATGGGGTATATTTTATATTCACTTTAGTTGGTGAAATACTTAATGGAAGAACTGTATGAAAGATACAGTGGATTCCATTAAGGGTGAATTAATTGTCGCATTGTCTAGGAGACTGTTTGGATCTATAAGTTCATTTAGAACTTGGAGTTGTTCCTTCCATTGAGTTGCCCACACCTTGTTTTGTGACAACAATGGGTCTATATCTCAAGTATAGGAATCACGGTCTCATCAAAAGTCCAAACACATAGAGCGGCAATTCCAAGTGATTAGAGGAATCATTGGAAGAGGTAATAGATACATTATAGAAGATATTATCTACATAAGTTTTTGTAGACCTACTGACTAAAGCTTTAAAACATAATTGGTTATGTCTAAGACCAACATCTTAAGAAGATAAGTATGCGATACATGGTCGATTGGCTTTAGTGCAAGTGGGAGATTGTTAGGATTATGCCCTAGAACTATTCATAGAGATGATTGTTTAGGGATTAGGAACAATCATTTGATTTCATTTATGTATGTCACATTTATTATTGATTTAATAAAAGGGCTTATTCTATTATGTTTATATGCATCATTTATATTTACATAATATGTCCATGGAGTTAGAGTTGAGAATATGGAATTACAAAGAGTTGTAATTTTGAGACTATAGATATATCTCTGTGCTAAACTCCTAAAGCATTCCTAGTTGAAGGTTCACTATGATGGACAGTAATGAACCATAGGACTAGCACTTGTTAGGTTGACTCTATAGGAGGATAGCTAGTCTCAAGCTATTTGTGTGGAGACACTACAACCAACAAGTGGGTGCCTATTGCGAGAATAGGTACACTGAATGTGACCAAAGATATGAGATAAACTGAATGGAGTTTTATCCTGCCTGTCAATCAGTTTCTCATTGTTATAGTGGTACAAGTAATCCTTAGACCTGAGACACCATAGTTGCCTTATGCATGTAGCTTTAGAAGTTTGATAACACTAAGTGCAGATCCTATTCAGGGGTCTGCAAAGGTGTTCATTGGCCCTACTGCTATGTGTATGAAGGCATGTGAGTGATCAACAAGGGATCCATCACTCTCAGGAAAAAGAGAGAGAATGTCTCATATAGCATTCATAATATAACTCATTAAATCCATGGCCATGGTAGGATGAATATGAAAAGAGTTTCATGAGTTCATCAATGAGTTGATATTCATGATTGCGTATAAAGTAATTAAACTAGGGACTTGACAGACTTCCATGTCCTATTAGTTTAATTGGAGACATTGTGTTGATGGAAGGATGCAATTGTAACCTATAAACTATAACAGAAGGGTTCTTTGTTAGATACTTATTCACCTCATTAAGGACAACACCATGAACCATATGCTAGGTGTTATTCATGGTTAGTAGAAGCCCTAATTGATATAAGTGAGTTATAATCAATTAGGGAATTGGAAGGAGTTCCAATTAGACCCTGAATGGAAAGAGTTCCATTGTGCACACCTTGTGCTATTCCTACTACTTGATGATGTGAACCCAATGGGTCACACACTGATCATGCAAGATGAGCTTTTAAGTCTATGAGAGAAAGGGTATGAGTGCATAAAGAATAGTTCTTTGAGGCCTTGTTTGTATTTGATGTAAACAATAGGGGTTATTGTGCAATTTAGGTAAATTGCACAAAACCCTAAAAGGGTTCTCCCCCAGGGCCGGCCCCTTTATTGTGGCATATATAAGTCATACTTATGTGTGACATGGCATAGGCTTGCTTGCACACTCCCAACCCTAGCCGTCCAAAGTGTTGGAGGCTTTCTTCTCTCTCTCTTTCTTCTCCACTTCTAGCAACAACAAGTAAGAAGAAGGAAAAGACTTGAAGCTCTAGCTAGGTGTTTATACTGTTGGAGGCAGCACACTTGGGCTGCTCATTCACCGCTGTCCGGAATCAAAGCTTGGAGCAAAAAGGAGAAGACATAATCAACTGTAAGTTCTAAACCCTCTCTTTGTAATTAGGGTTTTATTGTTTTGTATGAACCACAATCAGATTCATGGGTTGCATGGAATTGATAGGAAATTTTTGTTATTCAAGTTATTCTGCATTCTATTTCCTTCTAGTTCAATTCCTTACATAGGGTTGTGCACGGGTTGGTTTGGAGCGGTTTAAAAAAAAAATTAACCATCTCACTCATAACTGATTGCAAATTTTCCCATCCACTGCCAAACCGTAAATACTAGAAACAGGTGGGTTTGTTGATTTTTTTTCAGCAGTTTGTCACTAACGGTTTGGATGGGTTTAACGGGTTATATCATGCCTTCTATTTGGGGCATTTATAATATATTAGGCCTTAACTAATTAATATGTTGTAAATAAATTAATAAATCAAGAAAATTTAAATATTTAAGGTGGTTAAGTGAAGTTTGATACATACTTAAATAGTATTTTAATTTCAAAGATGAAAATTATGATTTTACGAGAAAAAACAATTGATTAATGTTGACCCAGGAATTTAAATATATAAATAAAACACACTAAAACACACTAAAGCATATAGTAATTGATTACAACTAGAAACAGAACATATAAATAATCATACAAGCTTTATTATTCAAACTTTAAATAGATAAGTTACAAACTTTAAAATACAAAAGTTGAAATACTGAAATACTTACAAAAGTAGGAGAAGGAGATAGAAGGCTTATAGTAAGAAAAGGGGATTGTGAAGACAGAGCTGGAGAAGGGTTACAAGATAGAAGAGAGAGAGTACAGAAGATAGGATGCAGAACCAACTAATTTGGTTCCTATATATATAAAACCTAGGTTTGGACGGATATCAAATACACCCGTGAATGTGCAGTCTTGTCCTTTTTTGTCTTGATTGTCTCTTTGTTCTTGTGAATCAATAGTGGAGATTTGTTGGTAGACAATGGCATGCTGGAATCAGGTCTTGGAACAATAATGATGTCCTTGAGCACTTGGAGCAATAACGACAAAATGTCCTGGAGCACTTGGAGGAAGCACTTGGAGCAATAATGATAATTTGCTGGAATCTATACTTTTTTTTTTACAAGAATATGTACTAAACTTGGCTGATAGTGCCGGAAGTTGTCCTTGTACAAAAGATGCTGTCGGTGTAATGGAAAATGGAATCCAGAAGTTGGATTGATGGATTGTCGGTGCTTGAGCCATGGAAGCCGGCTGGCTTGAAACGTGTACTGTGCAGATTAAAAACTAGAATGTCTAATGCTTCACATTTGTGAAAAGAACTCTATGCCGTAGCAATCATCTTTATTTTGATAAAATGGGTTGGAAGTAGCTTCGTCTGAATGTTCTTCATCAGAATCAACTTGTGACAGGGCTTCATGCAAATGTTGTTTGTATTTTGCTTTGGATCTGGCAGATGCTATTTTCGCCTGTTGTTTGGATTTAACAACTAAAAATTCACTGCTTGAGTCTGTTCGTACTGGGGTCTTACAGACTGCTGGGTTTTTATGAAGAAATAAAATAATATTGGGAGTATAAGCTTTCTGAGCAACAGCTTTATCCCACCATTTGAAGCAGAATCTTCGGCATAAATGTGGAGTTGGAGGATAACTGCCAATTGGAGAGATAACATAATCCCATTTTGAGATCCATGGAAGTTGGAAAAGAGTAAGGAAAATAAGTAATGGAGGACTATGCTCTTGTCCTGGAAATAAGTAATGGTTGAAGAAATGTTCAAATCCTTTAAGGACGGGAGGAGGAAGCATTCTGTTATCTGGACCATACCAAGAAAACCATTGGTTAAACCAAGCTAGGTATTTCGGTATTATGCTATGGCAAAAATGAAAGAACCAAGAATGGTTATTGTTGGAATTTTGAAAAGAAAAGGTGTTATACCAAGCATCAATATAGTCAAAATAAGTATAGGCTGGGGGATAATGTTCTTGTGAGAATCTTTTTGGAGTATGAAGAGTTTGGTTCCAGTCAGAATAAGAGAGGACCTTAAGGATCCTACACTTGGAATGATTTGCAACCGCTTTATTTGGAACATGAGTGATAACAACAGAGTTAGTATCCACATGGATAAATTCATAAAAATTTTGGGATTTGTCTCCGATAGGAGAGAGCCAATGTCTTTCAGGAAGGAATATTTGTTGGGTAATTTGTAGAACAGTTGGAGACTTAAATTCGGGTTCAATGGCAAGAATGGGTAGAAGGCTTTTATTATAAATGTATAAAGAAGGATTAACATTTCCTGGTTCAACAAATTGTGCTGGATTAGAAACTATTTGGGAGGAAGAAGAAGAAGGACTGGCTGCCATTTTGGCATAGGTTGGTGGTTTTGATGGAGGAAGTTCTGGATAATCTAATGGTGCAAAAGGATTGGGAGTAGTTGGAATTGAATAAGATTGTTTCCCAGAAGGGGACAATGGAGGCCGAATGCCTGGAGGCCGAATGCCTGGAGGCCGAAGGCCTTGGACGCCATGTTGTTGTGCATAATGTACAAGAGAACTAGACGTTTTGGAAGAAGGGGATTCCTTCTTATGCATCGCATAATCTGCTTTACTGGTTGGTTTGGGTTTGTCACCCATGGGAACCCTGCAAGAATTCCCGTGAGAGAAAATCAGGAAGGCTATTGTTTTCTCCTTTGATGAATTCAATTTCAAAATAAAAAACACTTAAAATGGCTTGCCATCTGGCAAAAATTTGTTTTGAAGCAATATTTTTGACATCTTTTTCTAAGACTGTTTTGGCACTTTTACAATCAACACGAATAAGAAATGGCTGATTTAAAAGATCAGATTGAAATTTGGAAACACATAAAACAATACTCAAAATCTCTTTTTTAATAGTACTATAATTCTTTTGAGAAGAATTCCAAACACCTAAAGTAAAACATACTAATTGTTCTTTTTCTAATCTTTGCTTGAGAATACCACCATATCCTATTTCTGAAGCATCTATTTCAACTATTTTAAATGCTTGAGGATTAGCAATGTGTAATAATGGTAAATGGGTTATTCTTGATTTTATTAGTTTGACAGTGTCAGTGTGGTGTTGAGGCCATGCTGGAGGGTTTTTCTTAAGTCTGTCATATAATGGTTTACACAATCTGTGGAGATCTTGATAAAAATTTCCAATATAATTGAGACTTCCCAAAAATCTTTGTAGTTGATGTTTATCCTTGATTTCATCGGGAAATTTACTTGAGAATTCAAGGCTTCTCTCAATGGGGATTATTGTTCCATTATAAATATTGTGGCCTAGGAATCTAACTTTTGTTTGGAATAATTTTATTTTTTATTCTGAAAGAACTAAACCATTCTTTATAATAATGTTTAAAAATGTATACAAATGTTTCCAATGTTGATTAATATTTTCGGAATATATTAGAACATCATCTATATAAACTATAGACCATGCTGAATATGGATTAAAAATGTCATTCATAATATTTTGAAATTCTGATGGGGCATTTTTTAGTCCGAATGGCATAACATTCCATTCTTATTGACCAAATGGTACATTAAATGCAGTTTTGTACCTATCTTCTTCTTTGAGCTGAATCTGCCAAAAGCCAGATTTCATGTCAAATTTAGAAAATATTTTTGCATTATATAATCTATTTAATAGGTCTTGTTTATTAGGAATGGGATATCTGATCCATTGTAAAACTTTATTTAAAAGTTTGTAATTAATGACTAATCTTGGAGCTCCTCTTTCTATTTCAGCAGGTTTATTAACATAGAAAGGGGAGCAACTCCATGGAGATTTACTTTTCCTGATTAAGTTTTTCTTTAATAATCCCTGAATTTCTTTTTTGCAATATTCTAAAAGTTGTTGATTCATCTGAATAGGTCTAGCTTTTGTGGGAATTTGAGATTCTGTAAAATCTGGTTGATAAGGTAAACTTACTGTATGTTTTTTTTCTGTTCCAGAAGGCATTAAGTAAATCATAGAAAATCGTATTTTTTAATAGGGTATGAAATTGTTTAATTTTTGTTTTTAATTCTTGAGTTTGTAAGGCTTGTTTGATTTTTAAGGATTGGATCTCATAATGTAAGTATTATGATGTTGTTATTTTTTGGAGATAAGATTCAATGTTGTAATCAATTTAGCTTTTAGTAAATCAAAAGTATGAAGTTCTCTTTGTTGAGGAGGCTTAAGGAATTTATAAATTATTTTTTGTCCAGCTAATTTTGTATGAATCCCATCATTTTTAACACTAAATGGAATGATGAGTCTTAGAAAAGGAGTTCCCAAAATTACTGGCTTGGTTAAATCTTTTAAAAGTATAAATGGGATTTCAACACAAATTTCTTGGTTACACACTTGTACCTTTTCAAGTTTATAATCAATATACATTTTATTGCCATCAGTAGTAGTTAATGGTTCTTCTGTGGTTCGCTGGCAATATTGTGTTGGGACTAACCCTTGGGCTATACAATTCATATCCGCTCCTGTGTCCACTAAGGCAAATGTATTTATTGTCAATGTTTTATTAATAACAAGATTAATATCTATATGCCATTTTTGATAATCAATTAATGTTGCTATTTGTATTGCATCTAAATCTTGGTTTTGCTCAGATGTAATGTCTTCTTCAGGAATGTTTTCTAGAAAGGAGGTTGATGTTGAAGAAAGCAGTTGTTGTGCTAAATAGTTTTGTTTTCTTTGTAAATCTTCTACCTGTGTTCTGAGTTGTTCTAAAGAATTTACTTGTTCTTTTAAATGTCTAATTTCTATTTTTCTTTGGTTTATTTCGTATTGTAAGTCTTGAATAGTTGTAGGTCTGGTTTTTGTTTTATCAAATCTATTTAGGATGGATTTTAAATTATGATCAGCAGGGATATCATGGCTTGTTTTCATGGATTGGCTAATTGTATTAGAAAGATTTTGTAAATATGTTCGTTTAAGGTCTAGATCTGTAATTGTATCAGCAAAGTCTAATAATTGTCTTTCTTCTTTTGTCAAGGGCATTAAGGATTTTTCTAGAGGTTTATTGCAACATGTTAAAGATGTACAATTTTTTATGGGAGAACCATCTTCTTGTTCGGATTCAGAATCAGAGGAAGAAGAGGATGAAGATGTTTCTGGAATATCATCTTGGTCAATTTCATTAATGTCTTCAGTAGATTGTATTTCAGATTCTGTATCAGAATGTTCTTTTAATAAGTTATACAATTGTAATTTAAGTTCATCAGGAATTTCTAAAGAGTTAATGTTATCTTTTAGTTTGCAATTGTTTTTGTAATGACCTAATTTTCCACATTTCCAACACTTAGGGGTTTTCTTGAAAGATTGAGGCTTGTGAGATTTATTAGATTTATTTTTGGTGTTGGTTTGTGATTGTTTGGCTTGATGTCAAACTGGATATCGTAACCAACTATATTTTCTATTTTTATAACAGTATTTAGAAGAATGAGTTTGTTTTGGTTTTTTGTATGATTTCTTTTGGGTTTTTCTCATCCTTGAAGATGGGGCTTCAATCTTGGGATATCCAAATTGTTCACAAAATTGTCCTAATTCTTTTCTTCCTAATTTTTGTTGTTTCTTCATTTGTGCCTTTAATCTGAGATCTGTGCATAAAGCTAATCTTTTTGTTTGAATTAAGGAAATAATATCACCATAAGATAAAATATGATAATTAATTATGCCACCATGTATTTCTCTTAATTTTTGTTTAACCTTTTCACTAAATAATTTAGGTAATCCAGTATAAATCTTTCTTTCCAATAATCCTTTTGACAATCTTCTCTTAATAACACCTTACTTAAGAAAACATCTTTATACCATCTGAAATCATCTAATGTTGGACATCTTAAATGTGAGAGTACTTCGCTGGCTCGGTCAGTAATGGTTAAAGGATCTCCAAGAAAATGTTTAACAATTGTGTATATTAGAGTATTTATATTGTCTGAAACAGGTTGTCCTCTTGCATCTAGAATGGGATTATTATTATTATCAACTTTTGTTGCATGTTCAATATTATAACGATCTTGGTCATGTAGAAAGTGATCCCACCAGCCTTTGAGTTGGCCAGTAAATCCAGTAATAATTAAATGAAAAGCTTGACTGTCCGTGGCATTTTGTCTATGTTTATAGGCAGTAACTACCATAAGAATTTCATTCATTAATCCTAAAATTTGATATTCAGACATACCATCAATATTCTATTCATAGATAGAAGATCCATTGTATTCACCTTGTACATATTGTGGGCATTCCTCAAATTGGACATCAACAGGTGTTGGTCGGGAATAATAATTCCTTGTTGTTGGTCTTGGATGGGAAAATGTTTTAGAGTGTAATTCTAATGGTCCTTCTTGGGAGGCAGATTTAAGATGTATTAATGGGGTAATATTTTTAGTGGTGGAGTTGAGAGGTAATTGGGCTAATCTTTTAGTAATTTCATCTACTAATTCATCAGAAGTATCTTTAAATCGCAGTTCATGTTCCTTAGGTATTTGATGTGGTTTAAAGAGGAAAGGAGATTTTATAGGTTGAGGTTTTGGATTTTGGAGATATGATGTGCTAGGTGTTGAATGGTTTTCGGTTTTAGGTTTAGTATTTGTATGTATTTGATCTTGGATTAGTTCAATTCTGTCTAATTGTGTTCCTATGGTATGTAAATGTTGATTTGTATAATTATTTTGTTCAATAAGCTTTTTTCCTTCAGAAGTCATAACCGAAGCATTACAGTCTTTGAATGGAGAAGCAATAAGTATATTTTCTCTTACTTTTATTTGAATGTCTTCTAAAGGAGGATATACTGATTGTATAATTTTATTATCTGAAGTTTTCCACTTGATTGTTTCTTTGGTTTGTACGTTAATAGTTTTAGATGGAAATGGGGGATTATTGACTTTAAAATTTCCTTTAGCAAATATTTGATACCATAACAAAAATTCTAGATTTATTTTATGATAATTGCAATATTCAATATGTAAGTCTTGTAGAATTTCTAACTCAATTGGATGTATATCTTTTAAGGGAAGTTTCTTTTGAAATCTATAATTATTAATATTTTCTTGGATGGTTTGGACAGAATTGTTTAATAAATTTGGATTAAGTCTAAATGTTGATTCTTTTAACAATATATTTATTTGTGGATCATATCTTGTTCCTTCCATATCTGATCTTGTTGAAGACATATTTTTAGGATTTTCAGAGCTAGGTGTATCAACAGTATAATATGGTTGAGAAATATTTGGGGGATTTGTTCTTACTCCTGTTATTCTTTCTGAAGGTGTCCTGGAAGGTATGTGTGCTTCATATGGTGCTGTTGGTCTTGGGGCTGAATATGAAGATCTAGCCGGTGTATATGGCCTAGAAGGGTTTGAAGTAAAGTTTGTAATATTCAATGTAACTTGTCTGGTTGGTGTAAATCTAATTCCTACTGAACCATCTGGGTGTTGTGTTATCTATTCTATTTTCTTGTTTTCTTGGTTTTGAGGGGGAACTATTTCGGGTAAGGACCAGTCTTCTGGTAATACTACCTCATTCCAAGCAATTCTCTAGGGTACCACAATATTTGAATGAGTGGATTGTGTCTGTATTAATGTTGTATATCCTTTAGGACTTGTTTTTAATGCTTTTGGTATAATACTTGGCATTACCTTATAATATAATCGATATACTAAAGCTACGGCTGTAGCTCCTTTGTCCATATCATATCCATGTGTTTTAATGTTTAATGTTAAAGATTTTAAAATGGTTGGATTATGTAACCATACTGTGAAGTTAGGATAACAATCAAAATATACCAGACCATTACATAAACTAGATTCTATTAATCCTAAAATGGAATTGGTAAATTGTCTATGTCTAGCATCTCTTAGACATATTAATGATGAGACTTTCAGGCCATCTCTTGTTAATGGTTTAAGGGCTATTTGTATACATCCAAAATGTATATACTTATAATTTTTTGATAAATGTTTTAAAATAGTTTGTTTTGATAATAATGGAATTGTTTCATGATCAGAAGAGAATGGAATTGTTTGTTCAACTGGTTTTTATGGCATAATCAGTTTTAAAATTAAATGTTCCTCTTTTATATATTGTTGTGGGATGTACCTTGGGTATTTCCCAATTATCAAAATCTTTTTCCATATCCTCATATACTTCTTGTTTACTATTAACTATGGTAGTATCAGGAGAAAAATCAGAAACAGAACTACTAGTACTTTGTTCACTTGTTGAGGCATTAGACCTAGTAGAATTACTTCGGAAAAATCTATTCATATTCGTATTTAAGAGACTGAAATTCTAGAGATTGACTATTTTTACACTACTACGGTAATACTGTGGCTAACCCTGCCTTAACCCACCAAAGTTGCAGTATCAGTAAAAATAGAGAGATCAATCTAGAACCAGATCAATCAAAAATACTTTATGAATAAACCCATCTACAAAATAAATCAACTGGCTCTGATACCAAATAAGTGAACCCAGGAATTTAAATATATAAATAAAACACACTAAAACACACTAAAGCATATAGTAACTGATTACAACTAGAAACAGAACATATAAATAATTATACAAGCTTTATTATACAAACTTTAAATAGATAAGTTACAAACTTTAAAATACAAAAGTTGAAATACTGAAATACTTACAAAAGTAGGAGAAGGAGATAGAAGGCTTATAGTAAGAAAAGGGGATTGTGAAGACAGAGTTGGAGAAGGGTTACAAGATAGAAGAGAGAGAGTACAGAAGATAGGATGCAGAACCAACTAATTTGGTTCCTATATATATAAAACCTAGGTTTGGAAGCATATCAAATACACCTGTGAATGTGCAGTCTTGTCCTTCTTTGTCTTGATTGTCTCTTTGTTCTTGTGAATCAATAGTGGAGATTTGTTGGCAGACAATGGCATGCTGGAATCAGGTCTTGGAACAATAATGATGTCCTGGAGCACTTGGAGCAAGCACTTGGAGCAATAATGACAATTTGCTGGAATCTATACTTTTTTTTTATTTACAAGAATATGTACTAAACTTGGCTGATAGTGCAGGAAGCTGTCCTTGTACAAAAGATGCTATCGGTGTAATGGAAAATGGAATCCAGAAGTTGGATTGATGGATTTTCGGTGCTTGAGCCATGGAAGTCGGCTAGCTTAAAACGTGTACTGTGCAGATTAAAAACTAGAATGTCCAATGCTTCACATTTATGAAAAGAACTCTATACCTTAGCAATCATCTTCATTTTGATAAAATGGGTTGGAAGTAGCTTCGTCTGAATGTTCTTCATCAGAATCAACTTGTGACAGGGCTTCACGCAAATGTTGTTTGTATTCTGCTTTGGATCTGGCAGATGCTATTTTTGCCTGTTGTTTGGATTTAACAACTAAAAATTCACTGCTTGAGTCTGTTTGGACTAGGGTCTTACAGACTGCTGGGTTTTTATGAAGAAATAAAATAATATTAGGAGTATAAGCTTTCTGAGCAACAGCTTTATCCTACCATTTGAAGCAGAATCTTCGGCATAAATGTGGAGTTGGAGGATAACTACCAATTGGAGAGATAACATAATCCCATTTTGAGATCCATGGAAGTTGGAAAAGAGTAAGGAAAATAAGTAATGGAGGACTATGCTCTTGTCCTGGAAATAAGTAATGGTTGAAGAAATGTTCAAATCTTTCAAGGACGGGAAGAGGAAGCATTCTGTTATCTGGACCATACCAAGAAAACCATTGGTTAAACCAAGCTGGGTATTTTGGTATTGTGCTATGGCAAAAATGAAAGAACCAAGAATGGTTCCTGTTGGAATTTTGAAAAGAAAAGGTCTTATACCAAGCATCAATATAATCAAAATAAGTATAGGCTGGGGGATAATGTTCTTGTGAGAATCTTTTTGGAGTATGAAGAGCTTGGTTCCAGTCAGAATAAGAGAGGACTTTAAGGATCCTACACTTGGAATGATTTGCAACCGCTTTATTTGGAACATGAGTGATAACAATAGAGTCAGTATCCATAAGGATAAATTCATAAAAATTTTGGGATTTGTCTCCGATAGGAGAGAACCAATGTCTTTCAGGAAGGAATATTTGTTGGGTAATTTGTAGAATAGTTGTAGACTTAAATTCGGGTTCAATGGCAAGAATGGGTAGAAGGCTTTTATTATAAATGTATGAAGAAGGATTAACATTTTCTGGTTCATCAAATTGTGTTGGATTAGAAACTATTTGGGAGGAAGAAGAAGAAAGACTGGTTGCCATTTCGGCATAGGTTGGTGGTTTTGATGGAGGAAGTTCTGGATAATCTAATGGTGCAAAAGGATTGGGAGTGGTTGGAATTGAATAAGATTGTTTCCCAGAAGGGGACAATGGAGGCCGAATGCTTGGAGGCCGAAGGCCTTGGACGCCATGTTGTTGTGCATAATGTACAAGAGAACTAGACGTTTTGGAAGAAGGGGATTCCTTCTTATGCATCGCATAATCTGCTTTTTTGGTTGGTTTGGGTTTGTCACCCATGGGAACCCTACAAGAATTCCTGTGAGAGAAAATCAGGAAGGCTATTGTTTTCTCTTTTGATGAATTCGATTTCAAAATAAAAAACACTTAAAATGGCTTGCCATCTGGCAAAAATTTGTTTTTGAAATTCCGGTTAAATTAACCCTAGAATACCTAGAAGGGGGGTTGAATAGGTATTACTTTAAACCTTACCCAATTTTAATTATGAAACTCACAAAACCAATTATCACTATTAATCCAATCGCATAGCATGTATGAAAGCATGTAAAAGATGCACACAAGATTTTTACGTGGAAAACCCTAGATGGGAAAAACCACGGGACCTAGCTAGTCCAGTTGAAGCAAATCCACTATGAATTAAATGAGTACAAGACACACTTACAGACCAAAAGGACTTAAGCAAAAGTCTTCACTCCCACGATCGCATATGATCGATCTCCGTCTTCACAGCTTTGGTCGCAACCAACCTCTTCACAGCAATTCCTTCTTCCACGAACTCGCAAGCTCGATCACCGTCGCAACGGACTCACAAACATTCAAGGATGTGAAAAATATTGTGTGGTTTGAAGGTCTCTAGAGTATGAAATAGAAAAACCTAGGTTAAAGAGCTCTAGAGAAGATTTGAGAGGATGGGATTTTGAAAACCTAATTGGGAGAGGCTTGCTTGCCTCTCTCTATCAAAACAAAACCTATTTAAAGAGTCTAAGACACCCCAAGAGACTGGGATACGAAATAGGGACAAATAGGTAATTTTATCATATTTTAAAAACTGTTTTTTACGAGCAAGGATCGATCCTCCAGGACCCTAGGATCGATCCTAGAAAACAAAAGCTAAAAAACCTTTTCAGAGCACTTAGGATCGATCCTCTAGGACCCTAGGATCGATCCTAGAAAACAGAAGCTAAAAAACCTTTTTAGAGCACCTAGGATCGATCCTCCAGACCCTAGGATCGATCCTAGAAAACAGTAGCTAAACTGTTTTTCCAAAACTTCCTAGGATCGATCCTCCAAAGCCTACGATCGATCCTAGCACCTGAAATTTACAAAAAAAAGCTTTGAAATCATTTTCAAAAACATTTTCTCTTTATTCAAAACCCATATCAAGATTTAAAATGAATTTAATTGATTAAAAACAGGCTTCTATAGACACATACCTGACCTAACAATGAGTGTGAGTCGCATTGCCTTGAAGTCTGCACTTGAGTCAATCTTAGAAGCTTTAAACATCTTGAATCAACAAATGACACAAAACAAACACCACTTTTGCCACGGAATATGCCAATCTAAGAAAATGGACTTTACAATCTCCCCCTTTGGCAATTCTGTGACAAAACCAACCTAATTTCGTCATGAGATATAAAACCTATTCCCAAACCACAAAACTAAATAGGTCCTAAACTCACAATGAAATTTACAACTCAATAAATAAAACAAACACCCCATCACACTCATCTGTAATGCTCAAAGCTTAACCTGTGATCTGCACACAATACCAACAACTACCCAGCATAGCATCACATATGAAACAGCAATACATAAACATGTCTAATCATAGCAATACATAAACATGTCTAATAATAGCATAGCATGCATAGTTGAACATAAAAGCAAGTATATCACAGCATGCAGAACAGACTAAGCTAAGCAAACAGAGCAAGGCATATTATGCAAGCATAGAGAAGCATAGAGTAAGAAGCAAAATCATCTCCCCCTTTTTGTCAGGAATAGATAAAGGAAAAATCGACCACCTCAAAACGCCGCAACTAAATGGCCAACCAGAACACAACCCAACACCGACCAAGCTAGCAAGAGAAATGAAACAACACTAAGAACTATTACCACCCCGAGGCGGCAAAGGAGGCAACGAGCCACCTCGGGCAACCAGAACATCCTCAATCCGACTAAGCCGATCCAAGATCTCAGTAAATAAGCCGAGTATGCGAGCCAACTGATCAGGAAGCGGTGGAAAAGGGTTCACTGGAGCAAACAAATCAGGAACAGGAGGCACAGTAGAAGCAGAGGTAGACGACACTTGAGCTTGCTTACCCTGACGCTGTCCCCGGCTCTGTTTCAAAGTAATATCAGAAATCTCACCCTGTGGAGCGCGAGACTGAATATCAACAGGTACACCCTTAGAAAAAAGAAAGTTGGAAAGCAACAGCCCAAAAGGGAGTCCAATCGACACATTAGTAACAGTCATAGCCTGGAACACAAGCTTAACAATCAGAGAGGGAAAGTCCATTGTACCACCAGTACCTAGAGCATAAAGGAAGCGAGCACGCTTAACCGTGACATCGGACTGATGAGTGGTCAGAAATATAGTATTGCACACAACCTTGTGTAGCACCTGATAATTCTCTGTCATCAAACTAGCCTGCAGAGCACCGTGTACCTCCACAACGTAACCACATAAGGTATTATAGATCAGAGAAATGGCCGGAATCTGAGTAACCTTGTCATTCGGGATATCAGGAGCAGGAACCCGGCATAAACCCAGAAAAGTGGAAACAGACTGAGCAGAAAAGATCACATCCACACCCAAAACACGAGACTGAAGCACCCAAGTGTCAGTATTCTGGTGAAACATGTTGGCATAAAAGAGCTAAACCAACCGAAAATAAACACGGCCCCGCAAATTCAGGATAGGACGCCAATGACGCCGCTGAAAGATCATATTGACGAAACCATTTCCAATCCCATCAAGGTTGATGACACGCTCACCCAAAACTGGTCGCTTGGAGTACAGAGAGAGATAGGATTGCTTGTGATCAGCAGAGCGCCACCAAGACTCAACAACTGACGTATCCATAACCATGTCAGCAAGAACATCAGTCCCGGGACCAACAGGGGCTGGAGCACCGTAATCAGGCTCATCGACAAAAGCATCACCATCAGCAGATGAGGGCTCAAGCTCTTCCTTACTATATGCACTAGAACTCTTAGAGGTCTCAGAAGGAGTGGGAGAGCGAGTAGGATGTTTCCGCGACCTGGGCCTGACAGCCACGGCCTTCCCTTTGCCTTTGTCGGAGGCAGGGATCTATCCACGGCCATGTCTACAACCAGAACCAGCAAAATTATCAATGACAATCCCCTTGGCCCGTCCACGGCCACGGCCAACACCACCAGCCTTCAGCACAGCCAACACAAAACCAAGTTCAAGCAACATGGGTATACAATGCAGAGAACTAATCTGTCAAGACACCACAGGCACCAATTCAAACCAACCATCGCAGGAAAATCCCCCACACCAAGCAACTAAATGCCAGCAAATGCAAACCCAGGTACGAAAGATGCCAAACACGAACTAATAACCCCAGCAGAAACAAGTCACCATTAACAGATTAGCAAAGGTTAAAGCAATACAGGGAAGGGGGAACCCAAGCAAAACCATACACAGCCTTCAATCCAAGAGTAGAAATCACAGACCTAAAGAATCCAAGGCGAGAAACTGTCCATGGACATGTAGGGCCAAAGCAATACAATTAGCCAATAAAACAGGGCCCTGGCAATTAGAATTGCGGTACAACCTTCCAGCCAAAAACGCAAATAACACACTAAGTATCCACGAGCAAGCTATCAAAGAACTGGCAATCCTCAAGCAATCAGGCCCAAAACGAAAAAAAAAAAACAAAAAAACAAAAAAACAACTAGACAACACCAGGAAGGAAAGAAAATAATAATAATAATTTTGCGAGGGCTAGAGCAATACAGGGAAGGGGGAAAACCAGGGCCCAAGCAAAACTACAATGGAAAGAGAAAACACAACCAAGAAAAGAAAAGAAAAAAAATAAAATAAACTAGACAACAAAAGAAACCAAATAGGCAGCACACAAACCTGGGTAAAAAAACGATCCGAAGGAAGAATAAGGAAGCAACACACGGACCAAACCATGCTGACACGGGAATGAAGATAACGAGCTTCGCCGGAGAGAGAAGAACCACTAACTCGCCGGTAGCTATGGGGGAAGGAGAGGAGGTCGCACGACAGCGTGATGCAATGCCGGAAGGGATAGAGACACCAACGAGCTTCACCGGAGACACCAACGGAGGAGGAATAGAGATCACCGGAAGGGAGGAGAACAACGGTGGGAGTCGCCGGAGGGAGAGAGAGCAGCATGGGAAAAGCTAGGGCTCCGATGAGGGACGGCGGGAAGGAGAAAAGAGAAAGTGAATAGGAAAAAATAAAAAAAATGGGTTTCAAAGGCAAGGTAGGGAGTGGGTAAACAAATAACCCAAACCCAAAAACCAAATGAACGAATACCCAAAACAAATGGGTGGAACCCAACCCCAAACAAAATAAAATAAAAAAATAAAACACAACACACAAAAAAAACTCAACCAAAAAAAATCCTTCCTAAAAAAAAGAAAAAAAATAAACCCCAACCACATAACAAAGACCAACCGCCTCTTTAGGGTTTTTTTTTTGTTTTATTTTTATTTTTATTTTATTTTATTTTATTTTTAAACATATATACTCCCCCTAAAAACAAGACAAAAAAAAAAAAAAAATGAAGCTTCCCTTAAACAAACATTCGCTGGAAAAAAAAATTTCCACCAGCCATGATAAAAAACAAATATGCACTGCAAGACAAGAACTGAAAGATCAGTATAGAAAAGAAACATTAAATTTTGAGACACGAAATCTAGGATACGAAATTGTGCATAAAAAACTATGTCAATTGAACAATGTTGTCTTGCAACCGAGGCACAATTAGTAGAATATAGCAAGAAGATTTACATGCCAAGTGAATGAAATGCACTATCAATGCCCAGGGATTAATGAACTAAAACCAAACACAATAAACTATGAATCACAGTTCCGAGAAATTAAGAAAAAGAGTCAAACCATGTTAAGTACGAAAAGATTGCTTTTCACCCTTTTTAAATTTTTCTTTTTCTTTTGCAATGAGCTGTGGAAATTACAAAAGTTCGTACCTTTCCTGAAATTTCTTTTAGAATATCTTTCGGTATAAACGCATCAATATATCTTTCTTTTTAACATGACGGCTTTCACACTTTCACGCAGCCATTCCTCTTCATGAATTACCTCACGTTAGCTTCGGACAACACGAAGGTAGCCTTTTTCATGAGATATAGGGATATGCATAACATAAAGGTCATTCAAATTCACTAACCCCTAGAAATTGTAAGACAAAGAGTATCCTGCCATGGTTTTAGTTGAACCAACCCCTAAAACAAAGAATAGTGGTGCAGTGTAAAGTGCTGGCATGAAAACTATTGAAAAATTCCACTAACTATGCGTAAGAGAACAAGCCGAAATATCAAACTAATTAACTTGGCAATCTCAGCACAATATGATACTCAAGAGTGAACCATCTCAAAAGTTAATGCAAATCATATATGACTGACAACCATCAGAACAAGAAATGCAGGAACACACATAAAATTTTTTTTTTTGTGTTTTCTTAATCAAAATAGAAAGAAATAAATAAAATAACAAAAAAAAATCACTCGAAAGCAATAAATCCTAACCTATCCCATAAACCCAGAATAAGATGAACCATGAGTGGACATAGGGATATGGTGAAACACACACACAAACTCAGTCAACAGAAAAGACACCAATAGATTTCCGAAGGGATTCAAACCTAAGAGAATCTAGAGGTTTAGTGAAGAGATCCGCTAACTGACTCTCAGTAGGAACAAACTCTAATGAAATCACTTTTTCTTCAACCAAGTCGCGAATAAAGTGATGACGAATATCAATGTGTTTAGTCCTAGAGTGCTAAACAGGATTCTTAGAGATATTAATGGCACTAGTATTATCACAATGAACAACCATAGTACCCTGCTCAATCCCATAATCCAGTAACATCTGCTTCATCCACATGAGTTGAGTGCAGCAACTCCCAGCGGCTATGTACTCGGCTTCAGCAGTAGATAGAGATATACAATTCTGTTTCTTGCTAAGCCAAGATACTAAACAATTACCCACATAGAAACAGCCACCTGTAGTACTCTTTCTATTATCCACATTTCCGGCCCAGTCGGCATCAGAATATCCAGCAACTTCGGAATTCATATCAAACGAATATCAAAGGCCAAAATCAAGTGTACCACTCACATATCGGATGATACGCTTCACTGTTTCTATATGAGACTTCTTTGGAGCAGCCTGATAGCGAGCACAAGCACCCACACTAAATGAAATATCAGGATGACTAGCAGTCAAGTACAACAAGCTACTAATCATACTTCTATACATAGTGTGATCTACATCCTCACCAGAAACATCCTTACTAAGCTTCAAAGTCGTACTCATAGGAGTACAAGCATGCTTAGCATTCTCTAAACCGAACTTCTTAACCAAATCCTTAGCATATTTGCTTTGAGATATAAAAATCCCATCACTCAGTTGCTTAACTTGAAGACCTAAGAAGTAATTCAACTCACCCACCATATTCATTTCAAACTCTCTTTTCATCTCATCAGCAAATTTATGAGCAAGTGGGTCAGATGTGGAACCAAACACTATATCATCCACATAGATCTGTGCAATGATAATCACATTCCCAACCTTCCTAATAAATAAGGTCCTATCAATTCTCCCTCATAAAAAGCCTCGAGCAAGCAGATAAGTAGTTAAACGCTCATACCAAGCACGAAGGGCTTGTTTCAAACCATATAGGGCCTTTTTCAATCTAAAGCACATGGTTGGGGTGATGAGGATCTTCAAATCCCTTAGGTTGTTCCACATAAACTTCCTCTTGAAGAATGCCATTCAGGAAGGCACTCTTCACATCCATCTGATATAGAGTAAACCTAAGATAGCAAGCTATGGCAAGAAGAAGACGAATGGACTCATGCCTAGCCACAGGAGCAAATGTCTCATCAAAGTCAACGCCCTCTACTTGAGTGTAACCCTGAGCAACTAACCTAGCCTTATTTCTAACAATGGTACCACTTTCATCAGATTTATTCTTAAATATCCACTTGGTACCAATGATGTTAACATTTTTAGGCCTAGGCACAAGATACCACACATCATTTCTAAAAAATCGATTGAGCTCTTCATGCATAGCAGCAATCCAATACTCATCCTTTAAAGCTTCAATCACATTTTTTGGCTCTATAGTGGAAATGTAGCACAAATGACTAACCTCGTTCCTCACTTGTCTACAGGTCTTCATCCTATCAGTCACTTCACCTATAACAAGACTAGGTGGATGATTAAGCTTGACCTTAGCCGATGGTTCTAGAATAGATGATGGTTCTTAGGAGATCGGAACTATCTCACTGACAGAATTAGATTCATCCTTTTCCAAGGTGGAAGAAGGAGAATCCTCTGACTCAACACTAAGCTTATCCTCATCCTCTTCTATAGACTCAACATTCACAAGATCAGCGGAAGCATCATTAACGACAACATTGACAAACTCCATGACAGTAGACATCCTAAGATTATAAACCCTATACGCCTTACTGTTATTAGAATAGCCTAGGAAGATACCCTTATCACTCCTAGAATCAAACTTTCCTAAGCTTTCTCTATCATAGAGGATGTAACACTTACTCCCAAACACATAGAAGTACTTAAGGTTAGGCTTCTTACCTTTCCAAAGCTCATAGCCGGTCTGTCTAGTCCTAGGTCTTAGACAGACCCTGTTTATCGTATGACAAACTGTATTGACAGCTTCTCCCCAAAATTTCTTAGGCAAATTCTTGCCATGGAGCATCACACGAGCCATCTCCTGAATAACCCTATTTTTTCTTTCTACAACTCCGTTCATCTGAGGGGTTTTAGGAGGTGAAAACTCATGCATAATGCCACACTCATCACAATAGGCCTCAAACTCGAAATAATCGAACTCACGACCATGATCACTTCTTATCCGAGTTATGAGATACCCTTTCTCATTTTGAACACTGTTGGCATATAGTCTTGAAGCATCCAAATGCTTCGGTCTTATCTCTCAACAAAGTAATCCAATTGTATCTAGAAAAATCATCAACCATCACAAGGATATGCTTCCTGCCACCTATGGTCTCTGTCCTAGAAGGACCCATGAGATCTATATAAATCAGCTCAAGACACCTAGTGGTAACAATCTCATTTATCTTCCTATGGGAACACCTAATCTGTTTCCCTAGCTGACAAGGACCACAAACACTTTTAGGATACTTACCTAGTTTGGGCACACCTCTAACACATTCTCTTCTAATAAGACGAGTAAGATCTTTATAGTTCAAGTGTCCCAACCTACGATGCCACAACTCAGTATCATCAACTGTAGCACTGTTGCAGACTATGTTAGATGTAGGAGAAATACCATAACAGTTATAACTAGTCCGCACACCTTCCATGACACATACACCCTTATCATTAAGAATAAAACATTTCTTACGAGTAAATTGTACGGAGTGGTGTTCATCACACATTTGACTAATACTGAGAAGATTGGCCTTAAGTCCCTTTACAAACAACACATTGTCAAGCTTAGGAAAACCTAGAGCAGTGATAGTACCCTTACCAACTACTTGAGACTTCTTCCCATCTCCAAACGTTACAGTACCTCCATCACAATCCTCATAAAAAGCAAACAAGGACTTGTCTCCAGTCATGTGCCTAGAACATCCACTGTCTAAGTACTACATGGTAGAACTATGAGCTCTAAGAACAGTGTGGACAACAAGACACCTAAGGTCATTCTTGACAATCCACTCAGTCTTTACTTTCGGAATGTTGACCTTCGTGGAAGAGTTGACTCTATTGATTCTAGAGTGGTTTCTCCTAGACACACTAGAGGAGGTATTAAAACCTCTATAAGCCATCTGTCTCAGATCAGAAACCTCTAAACACAACCTCCGAAGACACTCCCCAACACTATCCATACTCAAGACAGGATTTCTAGAAGTCCTAGACATTCTATCCCTAAGTTGGAAGCAATTTGGACGGATATGACCAACCTCACCACAATGATGACAAACAGGAGGAGTTCTAAGTGAAGGTCTGTCCCAAGCATAAGAGATGTCAAAATCATTAGGTCTACTCACTTGCCTATGACAATGCTCTTTTACCCTCCTAGGTTGACTTTTCTTAAGGATAGGACATTTAGGTCTAATGTGACCCTTATTCCCACAATGGACACAAGTAGGAACTTTCTTAGGAGGAACAATAGGTGGAGGAACTGTAGACTTAACAACATGAGACTCTTGAGCCTTAACAAACTGGGTTTTAGAAGGTCTAGGTGTGGCCTTCTCATTCATAAACCCCAAACTTCGTCTGTCACTCGAGCTTTAGTCCTATACCTAACAGCTTATCTAAGGTCTCCTTTCCTCTAGAAAATTTTTCTAGATCAGCTACTTTAGAGTTTAAGTCTTTTTCAAGACTCGAGACTCTCAGCTCAAGACATTTCCTAGACTCAGTCAACTCAAACTTCTCCTTTTCCAACCGGACAATCTCTTTAGAGAGATGTCCTTTTTGAGTCTTCAATTGACTGACACTAGCAGTAGTTTCAGTCAACTCCAGCTTCAAGCATTCAATTTCTTTCTCATAAGTTTTAGCTTTAATGTAGAGAGATTGTCTAAACTTCTTAGTTTTCAGACATTCTTCAAATAGCTTATCATAAGCAATTTGAAGATCTTCTTCTTCTTCATCAGACACACACATGTCCTCAGAACTCTCAGTAACCACTTCAACTTTATCTAGCTCTTCCTGACTCAGAATCTTACTAGCACACTCAGAAGACTCTCCAGACTCTAAGTGGATAGAAGTAAAAGTCATGAAGTTTGACTCATCTTCTTCACCATGTGAGCTTTCCTTAGAACCGGATTCATGCTCACTATCACTCAGGGTAGCATTATATCCTTTATCTTTTCCCTGACTAGTGTTGTTGGAGATCTTCTTCCTGGTATTGGCACACTCAGGAGCAATATGACCAAAACCATGGCATTCATAGCACTGAGTCCCTTGAGGCTTCCTATTGCTAGATCTCTCCCCCTGAACACTAGACTAGGATTGGGACCTATCACTATCCCTTCTATTTCTACCTGAATTAGACCCATTGCCTTTGGACGACCCTAAACTATTACTTCTGTTAGAGTTAGAGCCTCTACTCTTATTGAAACTAGAACCACCATTTCTGCTAGAACTAGAACGAATGTAATTCCTTGAGTTAGAGGAACTATTTCTAGAAGGTCTAAACAATTTCCTAAACTTCTTTACAAAGAAGGCAATATCTTCATCACAGACTTCAGAAGCAGAGTCGGATCCAGAATCAGGTTTACTAGACTCTTCAGTTATGGTTTTCAAAGCTATTCCTTTATTTTTAGGCTCTTTCTTACAAAATTTCATTTCATAGTTTTGAATTTCCCCAACTAAATCTTCCTTTTTCATGGTGTCAAGATCTTTATTGTCTTCAATGGAAGTAATCTTAGGCAGAAACCTGAGAGGTAAAGACCTAAGAATTTTCCTATTAATAGTAGCATCAGACAACTCATCACCTAAGGAAAATCTAGAGTTAACAATATCACTCAGCCTAGCATTAAAATCATCAAACACTTCATCTTCTTTCATAGTTTCTTTTTCATACATCGAAGTAAGCATTTGAATTTTTGTATTTTTCACAGATATGGTTCCTTCATGAGTTTTCTCAAGGATATTCCAAGCTTCTTTTGCATATTCACAATGGGCTACCCTACGAAATTCATCGCGGGATATTCCACTGAAAATAGCGTTAATTCCTTTGGAATTCCATTTGAGTTCTTCATAATCCTCTTTAGTCCATTGAACCCTAGGCTTGTCAATAGATACACCTTCCACAACCACCTTGGGTGGAGTGTATCCATCAATCACAGCAAGCCACACTCTCTCATCAATTGATTTGAGATAGGCTCGCATGAGGGCTTTCTAGTACCCATAGTCCTTACCATTCTAGTTGTAATCAGTTACTATATGCTTTAGTGTGTTTTATTTATATATTTAAATTCCTGAGTTCACTTATTTGGTATCAGAGCCAGTTGATTTATTTTGTAGATGGGTTTATTCATAAAGTATTTTTGATTGATCTGGTTCTAGATTGATCTCTCTATTTTTACTGATACTGCAGCTTTGGTGGGTTAAGGCAGGATTAGCCACAGTATCACCGTGGCAGTGTAAAAATAGTCAGTCTCTAAAATTTCAGTCTCTTAAATACGAATATGAATAGATTTTTCCGAAGTAATTCTACTAGGTCTAATGCCTTAACAAGTAAACAAAGTACTAGTAGTTCTGTTTTTGATTTTTCTCCAGATACCACCATAGTTAATAGTAAACAAGAAGTATATGAGGATATGGAAAAAGATTTTGATAATTGGGAAATACCCAAGGTACATCCCACAACAATATATAAAAGAGGAACATTTAATTTTAAAACTGATTATGCCATAAAAACCGTTGAACAAACAATTCCATTCTCTTCTGATCATGAAACAATTCCATTATTATCAAAACAAACTATTTTAAAACATTTATCAAAAAATTATAAGTATATACATTTTGGATGTATACAAATAGCCCTTAAACCATTAACAAGAGATGGCCTAAAAGTCTCATCATTAATATGTCTAAGAGATGCTAGACATAGACAATTTACCGATTCCATTTTAGGATTAATAGAATCTAGTTTATGTAATGGTCCGGTATATTTTGATTGTTATCTTAACTTCACAGTATGGTTACATGATCCAACCATTTTAAAATCTTTAACATTAAACATTAAAACATATGGATATGATATGGACAAAGGAGCTGCAGCCGTAGCTTTAGTATATCGATTATATTATAAGGTAACGCCAAGTATTATACCAAAAGCATTAAAAACAAGTCCTAAAGGATATACAACATTAATACAGACACAATCCACTCATTCAAATATTGTGGTACCCTAGAGAATTGCTTGGAATGAGGTAGTATTACCAGAAGACTGGTCCTTACCCGAAATAGTTCCCCTTCAAAACCAAGAAAACAAGAAAATAGAACAGATAACACAACACCCAGATGGTTCAGTAGAAATTAGATTTACACCAACCAGACAAGTTACATTGAATATTACAGACTTTACTTCAAACCCTTCTAGGCCATATACACCGGCTAGATTTTCATAATACAAAAGTTGAAATACTGAAATACTTACAAAAGTAGGAGAAGGAGATAGAAGGCTTATAGTAAGAAAAGGGGATTGTGAAGACAGAGCTGGAGAAGGGTTACAAGATAGAAGAGAGAAAGTACAGAAGATAGGATGCAGAACCAACTAATTTGGTTCCTATATATATAAAACCTAGGTTTGGACGGATATCAAATACACCCGTGAATGTGCAGTCTTGTCCTTCTTTGTCTTGATTGTCTCTTTGTTCTTGTGAATCAATAGTGGAGATTTGTTGGCAGACAATGGCACGCTGGAATCAGGTCTTGAAACAATAATGATGTCTTGGAGCACTTGGAGCAATAACGACAAATGTCCTGGAGCACTTGGAGCAAGCACTTGGAGCAATAATGACAATTTGCTGGAATCTATACTTTTATGAGAAAATTATGATTTTACGAGAAAAAACAATTGATTAATGTTGACGAAATTGATAATAGTTAATGCTATTAAAGGTTGAAGGATCCAAAACCTAACATTCCAACAAAGTACTAATAAAATACTCCGTAATACATTATTATGAAATTAGAGATATTTAGATTTTATAATTTTATAGTTTTATACATATATTAGTTTATTAGCGATTTGACAAAATTTAATTCACCAACCAAACCAAATTATCAATTTTACTACTCTATCCGTCCAAATCAAGTTGCTTAACCTCTTAAACTACTTGGATCAATGTGGAATAAAATGGATTGATTTGGTTTGACGGATTGGACGGTTTTTTTTGTACATGCTTACTTGACACTAAGCCAAATTACTTCTTTTTTCATAAGCTCTAAGCCAAATTACTTGCTAGTAAGTTGCTTTTTCCCATGGAAGGCAAGAAAAACACTTCTGTAATTTCGGTGCGGGTATTCGGATCGGATAGGACCCATCCCGTGACGACCTCATCATAAGTCCGGGAGAAGTCAAGGTGCTTTTAAATGGCGTCTACTATCGTGCGCCGCGTTCGTGCTTCAACCAGCACTGCCCCGACGTGGGTCACGACCCCGGGTTTTTAATCTCTTTCTCGGACAATGTCAAAGCTAAAACCAAGAAACTAAAATGTAAAAACAAAGAGAGAAAAAAAAGAGAAATGAAAGTCAAAATATCACATCAAAGTAAATACACATCATCATCACCTGCAAGTCCCCATGGAAACCTAACAGTCCCCAACATCGCAACGAACGCTTGCATCATTTTCTTTCCTGATTTCTTCACTGCTGAAGCCTTTTCCAATTTCGCAGATCTATAATGGCCTCCAATGGAGCTCCTCCGGTCAGTTCTGCACACCCCTCTGTCTCTGTCTCTCTCTCTCTCTTTCTCTCTCTCTCTCTCTCTCTCTCTATATATATATATATATATATATTTATGTTTGACTGTTTGTATGTCAATTTGGGGAGAGCCCAACTGTGAATTAGCATTTGTTTTGTGAAAAGGGTTTTTGAATTTTTGGATTAATATGATGGGTGGCAGATTGGTGGGGATACAGAGAGCAGCTTGGAGAAGATCAAACGACAATTGGCGTCGGGTTCCGGTAGAAACTTGTTGCAAGGCCCTCTTCTCAAACGATCCGAAACTGTACGACTCATCTCTCTCTCTTGCTCTATATATATATATTATTTTAGTCGATCTTGTGGGAATCTGTTGCTTGATTATTGTCACTTTGTTAGATGTCGGAAATTTTGAAGGTAATTTTTTTTTTTTTTTTTTATGAAGTAAAGTTTGTATTAATAACAACAGGGCCTAGCCCAAGTAGAACTTTTGAAGGTAAATTAATACACTTTTTTATTTATTTTTTGATAATAGTTTAATACATAGTTGGAACTTCTCAAATTCTGGTCACCTTGATGGCTTGGTTTTTCTTTATTTATTTATTTATCAACTATGCCATAAAATACCCCTCAAACACATTTAAAGGGATTTTTTTTTTGAACCAAACATAAGTAATCCAATAGGGGTTTTTTTTACTAGTTCTTACTTCGCAGTCAACATAAGTTAATTGAAGTTCAGTGTTGAGGAATGGTGGAAAAAGAATCATGTAGCCAATCCCAAGTAGTTGGGTTTAAGGTTTTTTGAGGTTTGTTGGAAATAAATATACTTGAGCTCATGAATTTTGGTGGGTGTTTCAAAATATATTTTGATGCTTTGATTTCTAGTACCATGAGAATGCCCTTTAATATCATGGAGTTAATAAATTCAAAATTAACTTATTTAAAACACAGTCAATACATCTTAATCAGTTCACTAAGATTCAACCTTTTATTGAGAAATAAGAGGAGAAGTTTCTCATGCTTCAATAGATAATAGTAGATAACTATAAAGTTAATAAGTTAACTATGTGTACTATCCATAGCCTTAAGTGATTGAAAAAAAAATTCTATCTTAATAGTAATAGGATGATGGAAAGTAGTTTTCACTGTTTTATTATTGTGATGAGACATCCCCTTATTTGAGGGGAAGGGGTAAGGGTGGGCATGTGGCTCTTTTTGAATTAGCGTGCCGTCCCTTTAGGCAGTGGTAGAAGTACCACATGAAGTATGTTGCAGGAACAAAGAAGGAAAAGAATGAAAGAAAAGGGAATTTATTCAGATGGTGTTATCATGTGGAAGCAAGATTAATGACTGCATTGGCTAGAAAGAGCAGCATGTCAAGTTGAAGGCTCAAAAAGGTTTGGTGAGTGCCAAAGCATGATTCATCAAGCGTTGAGACCTAGGTAGTCATAATTTTGGGGGAAAAACGGCCTTACTAAATATGTGTGCGGAACAAAACTCATATGACCAACCAAATATCGTTAGAATAAGGTTATATTTTGTTGACTATATATATGTATATATCTATCTATACTACCTATAAAAGTCTGTGTCTCAGAAAAACTTCTGATTGACCATTACACCCTTATTTTAAATTTTAAATTTTAAATTTTAAATACTTATTTGCCCCCATATTTAAACAATTAAGAATGTTTATTTTCCGGCAAAAAAGAAGAAAAAAAATAAGGAGAAAGAAAGATAATGATGTCCACTTCATAAATTCTACACAACCTTCATTACTTTGCATATCTCCTGGCCAATTTCATATTCTTATCATAACACCTATAGTGTTGAGTGTCCATGCTAATGACCTAAATGGGATACATATTAAGAACATTATATATGTACATATCTCTCAAACGGTATTTATGTTTTCAACAAAAAGTAACAAATAATTAGATTTCCATGTTCTCTCTCTCTCTCTCTCTCTCTCTCTCTCTCTCTCTCTCTCTATATATATATATATATATATATATATATATATATCTATGAGAATTCATGAATTTTCATATATATTTTATTATTTAAATATTATTCACGTGCAGCGCACGTGTACCCATATCTAGTAAATATAGAGTCTCCTTTTTATGAGATTAACCTAACCTAACTTTACATTACGTCACCCTCCAACACTCAAAACTCAAACTATGACCCATATTTTGCGAAAACCAACCGTTGGATTAGATAGCCTTATCATGTAGGTGATATATGCTAAAAATCAAGTTGATCCGAGACTAATTGCTATTCGATCCAAAACTTGCATTTTTTAATCAATGATATTTTCTCATTTTGGACATTTATGGATGAAGTAGCTTTTAATCTCAGATCAACTTGATTTTGGACATGCATGACCTTCATATGAAGTAGATCTAATCTAATGGTTGGCTTTGCAAAATTTAAGTCACAAGTAGAGTTTTGGAGGGTGACCTAACGTAAAGTTGCGTTAGGTTAACTTCATAAGAAGGGGACTCTCTCTCTCCCTCGATATATATATGTGTGTGTGTGTGTGTGTGTGCGAGTACACATTCGGATAGCTACTGGATAATTATTTATGGAGGTAGTCGGTTGTCCCGAAGGTGGCATGTGATGGAAGTTGAAGATGTCTTCCAGTTATAGTTCAGGAACCTGAAATGGCTAGTCCTGAGGCAGACAAAGAACAATGGTTAAGGGTGGCCAGAAGTGGTCCGGGCATCCGGTCCTTGAATGATCAAGTCAATGATAGAGAAGAAGAGAGGAAGAGAGGAGTGGTGTAACTTATGAAGGGTCTTAGGTCCTTTATTTGATTTCATTGGGGTCCTTTAATAGAGGGTGCATGTCCCTAGGTTAAGATCAACTAAAGTAAGAGGTAAATGTCTTACCATGGTTGGGTCTAACTTAACCAGGGTTAGATGTAACCTCCTAACTAGGGTTAGATCTAACCTCCTGACCATAGTTAATACTAACCTGTCTGTTCTCGATCAGGTTAATTAATTATGGTTGATTTTGTTGATTTTTTTTTTTATTAATTTTTTTTTTTTTGATGAAGTAAAGTACATTATTAACAAGAAAGAGCCTAAGCTCATGTACACAAGATGTATACAAACAAGATCTATAAAGATAAGCTGTCTAAAAAATTCTGATGGGGCATCTGCAAACAAAGATTAGTTGTATCCCTCCAAGCAAAAAGAAAATCAATGACTTGTGATCTAAGTTCCTGAATAGTTCGCTCTTTGTCATTAAAAGTGTTATTGTTTCGTTCTAGCTAGATTGCCCAAAAAATAGCATGAGGAACAAGTCTCCAACTAGCAACAGCCTCGATAACTGAGATAGTTTTTTGTGCGGAATTATCCAAGTTGGCAAGTCGTACCAAGCAAACCCAGACAGTAGTCCCAAATCTCTCTAGCTATGTCACAATGGATCAGCATGTGATCAACAGACTCCCTGTTTCTATTACAAATGAGTTTATTGATGCATACAATAAGTGTGACTTAGCCTCAATGAGATGTACCGACCTTCTGAGGTTGGGCTACCTGAGCGTTGCTGGAGGGTGGCCAAACTTCTAGAAGGGAGGAGATGCCCGAACTGAAGTGACATGGTTCATGATAGTACCTTGAGACAATGGTTGCCCCTAAGCTGAATAGGAGATTTGTAGGTGACCTGGTGCTGGTATCTCATGTGTCCGAGGTAGGTTGGTTTTCATTCATAGTTTGGTGTGCTTCTGAGGTCGGTGGAGACTCTTGGTTCAGGGGATAGAGGGTTGCTTTCTTAGGTTGGGTAACCGAACTCCAGGACTAGCTTCCTAGGTCTGGTCTCCTGCTATGATGCCACATCTAGGCCTCAACCTACACTCCTTATAATAACTGGGTAGGTCGGTTTTCACCCACACATTATCCCTTACTTTGTTATATAATAAAGGTTGCGTGAGATTTGGAGAGAAACTATAGAGAATGTGAATTGTGAATATTATGTTATTATTATTATTAATATTATTATCACCGCTTGACAAATTATGGATAATGTGAGTTAAAATGTTATATGGTTGCTGATCAAAAATGTTATATGGTTATGACATTGTCCTCTGGGACTTTTACAAGTTTACTAAGCTATTATTGCCCTTAGTTCTGACAAGAAGCTTCTGTATTTTA